>JAPTYQ010000015.1:19240291-19266844 GCA_029814465.1 Ostorhinchus cyanosoma | reverse complement strand
GGAAGCCAGTTTCTGAATGTATCTATTTCTTTACCTGTTTGTTCAGGATGAGCCCCCGTCTCTGTGTTGTGTCAGGTAAAATTCAATATTATAGTAACCATCCAATTTTAATATTCATGTATGGCATATTTCCAAGTCCAACGGTGAAGGAGAAACACAGCCTACAGAGCAGATTAAAAGCAAGAGTCAAAGTCCTGGGGTGGAAGGGTGTGGAGAGCAGATTTTAATGCATGGTCAGAAGCAGGCATCATTGATTTCAACACTAAGTGAAGGACAAGGAGTGCAGAGCTCAATTCCAAATCAATGACACAGTCCAAAATGTCTGCCATGGTGAGTGCAAGGCTCCAAAGTGGCACAAATTTTGTCAGACATTTGAAGGAAGCTCCACGTGTACACAGAAAGGAAGAACCGGTCAGACACTGAACCAGATCCTCCGATCCCCAGTGATGTATATATTTGTTTTCTGTTTTCTCATTTTGAAAGAATACGGGAAAAAAAAGCTTTCCTATGAAATTGCATGGCATATGCAAAGGAGTACCACTTATGGGGATCCTATAGAGACCAAAGCAGTGGGTGTGATGGACTAATTAAGTAGGGCTTGTGTACTCAGACATCAATAGGTTCCATCAGACTGCACATAGCTTCTATAATGGCACAATCCTGCCCGATCATAGAGGGAATACTGCTGATTACACACCTGCACATATGCACACATTTAAACAAACGCTGCACTAAAAAGATTCAGCATTAAAATCTGTATTTGCACACCGAATATTAGTACATACAAGAATTTAATGTTAAAAAAAAAAAAAATTATCCACCTTGTCATGCTTTTACTTCATGTACACTTCACATCAAAGTAGCTTTTCCTGCTTGCAATCTTGTTTTAATACATTTAAAGAAATACAGCAAAGGAACATGTAAATCAATTTACTCTGATCTCTTTACTGGTTAAAGCATTAGAAAAAGAGATGTTGCACAAAGAGGAAGAAAATGGAAACCTCTGACTGTTGTCCAAGTGGAGGTGTGAACAGAAATTAAAATGTTTCATATCGAGCAATCTGAAATGAATTGGGTGAGGCTAGAGGAAAGAAAAGAAAAATCAATGGATCTCTGGCTGTGGTGAAAGGGACGGCATCACGAATGGGATTTGCCAGTGGGGCACAGCAGCTGCCAAATAACCTAGAGCTAAAGAATTACAATAATACTGATGAAGTGTGTGAGGGCTTTTAGAGGCATTGCTGGAAAATTGCTCTGATGGAGGCATAACAATGCTATCTAATTCGACTGCCCTCTCTACTGCTCTGAAAAGGCACAACAACAGATGTAACACTACCTTCTACAACGACTATGGCCAATTGTGCAAAAAGAAGGATAGAGACGGATGTTTTCCATTCTTCTGCTGTGAGATGTATGGATGATATGTTTTTACATCATAATTTGTTTGCATCAATTGCTTCCTCAATTTGTATTTCCGCTGCCTATCATCACCTGACAAGTCTCGAGAGACTAGACTACCTACTTTCCACTCCAGTTGTGTTTTATTATGTCAACTACCGATAAAAAAAAAAAAAGCAAGACGGAAAACCAAGAGCAAGGTAGGAAAAAAAAAATACAAAAAAAAATGTATGAGCAGCTTTTCTACCATTACATTTTTAAGCATGCAGCTGCAGAAGATGTCGCGCATACAGGAGAGAGAGATAAGATGGGGTGAATAAAAGGATGAGAAGAACAAGCTCCCATCATCTATTTTTATGCTGCATTTAATTTACATTTTCCTTTTGCTGCCGATAAAAGTGGACAGGGAACACAAGGACGGTGACACGAGAGAGCTCCCCAGGTCAGAGGGCAGCAGTTAACCTGTCAGAAGCAGAGTACTGATTAGAATAAATCTACACACTCACTAGAGGTCAACTCCGGCCTCTGCTACCGCCTGACCCGCCACTCTCTCAGGGTGTGTGTATATGACTAACTATGCATATTAGCAGCTATGTGAATGTGTGTCTGTTTGTGTCAGTGCGTGCCCATGTATGTTTGTTTTGGCATGCAAATAGATATAAAGGAAAGAATGAATGTAAATCGGTGCAAAGTGACATGTTTCAACCCACTCTGAATCTTATTTATTCATTTTTTTTGTTATTAAATGTGTCAGTCTTTTTCTGTCTGTGTGAATAAATGTGAAGAAACCATAAATGAAAAGTAACTATGAGATATAAATCATTTTGAATATCTCTATATGAATACGGATATTATTTTAACATTTATATCTCATTTTATTTAGATGTTCAGGTACATTTTACACCCATTTGCATGTCAATATTGTTAGAGTTGTATGGTGTTGTATGTAACAAGTCGCTTTTATTCTATTATATGTACTCTTTAAACTCTTTTACAAACAGATACATTCACTGTGCTACTTTTATTTATTATTCTACCTTTATGCACATTCCATATATATATGTGCTACCACAGCCACACCTCCACATGACTCACTTCTAAGCTCTACTACTTTCATAATAGCAGCAAATATTTACGAATGATGTGTCCATTCATTTTCAATCAACGCACGTACGTCACTGAAAATACAGTATCTACACTTAAATCTAATACTTATATATATTTTGTGATCACAGTTCAGATATACAGACTAGGAATACTATAATGGTAGATTTGTTGTGAATGATCTATGTCGAAGATATCAGACTATGACGAAATCAACAGATAAAAGTACAGATGAGGATGCGGATGACTATCTGTTATTGAAATAACACATTTACATCAAATAACAGATGTGGAGGAAAAAAAGACTCTAGCGTACAGTGTTTTTTTTTTTTTAAGTTAGTCATCACGCAAGTCAAATTTTTAAGTGACTACTTTAGTTCGATGTTGGATACTTTTACTTCTGCTTGTGTTAGTAGCAGTAGTTTTACTTGAGTTGAGCTACTTTATCCACCTCTGAGGATGTGTATTCGTATTCATGTTTTTATAATAATTCTCTACTGCTTTGCTTTCTAGTATTTCTTAGAATCAGTAAACATCATATTGTATTAACCTGTATTCTGGCAGTCTCTTTTGAAAGAAAAAAAGCAAGAAAAAAAAAAAAATCAAAGAAGACAGGAGCGGTATTACACCGATATTGGTAATAATAGATGTAACATTAACTCTACCGGTAGCAATTTATCTTAAAACATTACTGTCTGTAGAAAATGACAGCTATATAAATGTAAACCGCCGAGCTGTTGTCCACGTCTCTCCTTTAATGTGAGTGGAAGGGTAGGGCCCACTCAGTGTGATGGAAATCTAACGCACATAAACACTAGACTTCATCTCTGGGGCTCAGAGGGCAAGACCCTGCGGCCCTCTTACAGAGGATGAAAGAGCTATCCTTGAATAAAAGAGTGAGGCTGCCAGTGTACACATACACAGCGCACTACCAGATGCATGCACACACACAGAATACCTCATATAAAGAGCTGGAGGCTATCACAGTGTGAGCCACCATGTGGGATGTTTCTGGGCCCACACCTATGGAGGGTGTAAAACCGCTGCTGTACGTGGAGGGTGAAGTGAGGTTACCCAGGGAGGCTGTGTACGTACATTCACTAATAAACTGCAGCTCCATAACATCTACTTCATTTGTTGTGTCTAGAATTAAGTGTTTAGTCATTTTTCTGATTGTATTCTGAAGAAGTGATACTACTTTTGTTAGCATTTCAAATAAAATGAAACTATACGACGCATAAACCACTTACACCGATGAGTACAACAGTATTGCGCTGTATCCGGAATATACATGTGATGGATCCCTTGAATTTGCATTTATTATTAGAGAACTCTTTACTCCTTCTGTACCATGACTGACAAGGAGTTCCAAAACAATGACAATAAGAAAAAAAAACAAAAAACTACCATGATATCAGGGAGTGCAGGGATCCAAACAATGAAGCCATCATCAATCATCCCTGCTGGTTTCCTGAAGGAAGCGACATGTGGTGGTGTAGTAGACAAGGCAAACATACACTCGCACAGGTGGCTGTCATAAACACCCTAATGCATCTGTACGGAGCATGGCATGATACGGTTTAACGTGTTACTAGATTTTGGTGATCAACCGGTGTTTTATAGAATTCAAAGACATCAACAAGATAAATACAACATCAGGGCATTCTCCTTTGTTTTGTTGTGTATTTCCTCTCAACTCTATCCAACTGTGAATGTGTTGCGTCTTTAAGACCAGAGGTTTAAAATTAATCTCCACAATTCAAAGCATTAAGGCTCAATACTTAGGTGTCATTGTTTCTACTTTGTAAATGCTGATGAGTTGTAATAAGTTGTATTACACTGATAAAATATTTGTGCGACCAAAGACCATTTTGAAAATAATCTTCACTTCACTTTTCTTACTATATTTTCCTTTTCCTTTGTATCACGTGATTTTCCACCATTCCTGTATTTAAATACACTCTTAAATATCATGTTATGACCTTGTTGATACTGTGCATCGCTGTAGTCTTTTAGGCTAATTCTAAAAATAATATGATTTGCGTGTTCAATTTGACTGGGATTTCATATTTACATTCAATATCTGGCTTGTTTAATAGAGTAAAATAGAGTATTATAAACTCTTGGTGCTCAGAATTGACATAACTTACACATAAGGGATAATTTGATATTTATTCCGTCCTTAATTGAATCGTTTTTAACATATTACATAGCAGCCATGAGGAAAAAGTGTGAAAATATTATTTTGGTTGCGTTTTTTCCAAAGGGAAAGAAAGGTCCCATGAGCATATTCATGAGGTCATGTAATCCTGAAACGCACAATTCACTGAAATGGGCATAAAATTCCTAAGTGAGGCAGGTGCCTATGCAGCAACAGCAGAAACAGAAGCACACAATGCCCACAGGTACTGTATCTCGTATCTCTTTCTTTGTGTGAGTCAGCCAGAGAGATCAGTGGTGTCAGAACTATCAGGCCCCAGCTTCAACAGAAGGGGGGTCAGGTCAGGGGAACTCTTTCTTCCTCTGACCTATTGTTCTTCCTCGGTTTGAAAACACACCGCAGCTCTTTCATCCGCGGCTCTGCACCCAGAGAAACAGGAAGTGTCTGCATCACAGACTTCATCCATCATCTCTAGCCAAAGGACCTGTCACATTTATAGACTTTTGACTCACATTGTTATCCACTTCTAACATGACTGACTCACACCATTACTCATGGAGCTATGAACATTGTCATGTTAATTTTCTCCTACCATGTTTTCAGGTTCGGTTCAACATAGATATTTCAACATTTCTTGTTTTCCACCGCTGTTAATTGACTTCTATGGTTAGGGAGCAATATGACAAGTGTATGAATCTTATACAGCTTGACTTCTCCTTCCAGAAAATGACCAAAGCATCCTACTCAGACAGGCTTAACTCTCCTCTTCTTTCCTTCATCCAGCTCCAGGCCAACTCTAATAGCAATCAATGAAGTCCCAGACACAATAGCTAATTCAATTTCCCTGGACCAGTTTTCTCATCAGGGCTCAAGGTCCTGTCCCCAGCTGATAGGGCCCCACAACATGTCTGGGAAAGTGAGGATTTATCCAGGCCGTCAGCCACCCTTCTGTAATAGACACAGATAACTGGATTGTTCGAGGAGGCGGGAGAGTAGGGTGAGGTGAGAACCAGCTCACCTGCCAGCGTGCCCAAAGTGAGGCCCCTGCACCCAGCCGCGAGATACATCCCCCTTCCCTATCTGTCACCTCTCCCCTTTCCTCCTCCATTAAAAAAGAAACTTAATCAAGGCACCTCAACTCCCACTTTGCTGTCTTCAATGAGATTTCAGAGACTTAGGGCAAAAGGAGCAAAAAAAAAAAAAAACAGGCGACCAAGGAGGAGGTGCAGGATTGTGGTGCATGTCTGAGAGGGGGCCGAGGGGAGATTAACATCTGTGTGGCTTCGGTTCACTTACCTGGAGTTCCCAAATGATTCCCAGAGAGCAAAATGGTGCATATCCCAAACGGCAAAAAAAGTGAGAGAAGAGAGCATAAGAAGAGAGGCGGCACCCTCCTTAGGCTGTCTGACAGCTGGTGACCCATGGGGGCAGAGGTTTGAGGAGAAGGGATCAAAGATAAACCAAAAAGGGGAGAAAAGCAGTATGTGAACAAATATATGGGGGGAAAGATGCAGTCAATGATCTCTTTCTGTCTCCTTCGATCTTTTGACTCCTTTCCGCCCCCCCTTTTTTTTCTTGGCCTTTCAGCTCTCCTGGACAGTAACCTGCTGTCCACACCAGTCATAGTAAATAAAACAAGGCTGGAGTGAGGCCTAAGAGCGCAACAATCTCCTACATGCTCTGGGACAACAGAGTAAACAATACAAACATCAGAGACACAACAGCCCTCAGGCTCTGCATTCTAGCTCTCACACAGCCTTTGTGAAGTGTGTGCGTGTGTGTTTGTCTATGTACGCGCACACACTTTTTTTTTTCTTTTGCATGTACATGCACGTTCAAATGTCATGTTCAGCAGTGTGAAAGCAGATATACTTACGTCTCTAGAACCATTTTGGATCCCTGGTGGGAAGACACCTGATGGCAGATGCTGCAGTCTGATGGCAACTGAATTATCCAAACACACCAAACCATTATCTCTAACTAAGTCAATTCGCTCTCATACACACACGCATGCACACACATGCACACACACACACATACATACGTACAAACACACAAAAGGGTTCAAGTCTACATGTGCATGAAAATATATAGTCACTGGTAAAAAAAAAAAAAGAAGAAAAGAAAAGCAAACGTTACAATCAACTGTCCAAACGGCTATCAAATAAAAAGAATGAAAAAAAAAAATCTACCACAATTCAGCATGCATGGAGCAAACACTTATTCTTTATTCAAGCCTTTTGCAACAAAGGAGAGTGGCACCACAACCAAGAGAAAAACAGATTTCCATTCCTAATGCATCAGACATGGTGGAGAGATGTTGTTTCTGAGGTCTTGAATGTTGTTGAATGTGCCGGCAGTTGTCATCTGTCTGCTGTACAACGAGTTAAAGCCGCCATGGCAGCCCAGTCCAGTCTGCTGTACAATGAGCTGGATGCCAGCCAAAACCGTCTCCCCTCCAAACATCACATATTTTAGACAGCCCTTTCAACTCACACAGGGTGGAGAGAAGGCCAAATTCACAGAAAAACAAAAAAAAGGAGATAATTCAATTTCTTATGGAATGAGAGAAGAGGCTGGAAGTCTATGGGAAAAAAAAATCTGAAAAATTTTACATCGATATCTGAGCTGTAATAATAAAATAACATTGTCGATGTGATTAATGAAAATGTCATGTAATTGTTTTCATCGTAGCGTTTCATTTTTCTGTGTCCCCTCGCCAAAACCTGAACCGAAGCAAGAATTCATAAAATATGTAATTTAGCGCTGACCTTTGGCAGAGTTCAGCAGGTCCCCATCTGTGTGTGAGGAGCAGAGAGGAGCAGAGAGAGAGAAGAATGATGACCCCTTTAACAGCTTGCCTGCGACTACCTGCTGATCCAAAAACACTGGCCAGACATGAAGCCCCTGCATAGTCAAAGGATCAAACAGGGCTAGAGAATACTGCTTATTTCAGAGAAACAGAAAGAGGGGGTTTTGGGTGGGGAGTATGTGTATCTGGGGTGGTGGGGGGGGGTCCAGTGGTACGTTTTGTGCTACTTTGGCCACTAGGGAAAGGAGGGGTGGATGAAAAACGGGGGGATGTAAGGGAGATGTAGACAGTGTGGAGGACAAGAAGAGCCACAACTGTGCTCCGAAAAACAACACAAGAGAAGGATGATGGGCTAATGCCACCATTAGAGCTAACTCGTACCTCGACTGCTGGGGAAAGAAGGAAACTACAAAAACTGTGCTGTTTGAAGCCTAATCCCCTTTAACATTCTTAATTAGGAAACAACAAGCCATAAGCCCCTTTGTTGTGCTGACCCACACATACTAAACGCCTATTGTGAGTGGGTGTGTTAAGATCTGAGAAGGAAAATTCTCTGTGGTCGGCTTTACTACTGGACAAAAACGGACATTTCTCAAAAAAAAATTTTTGGCCTAAATCTGCTTCTGCTTCTGAATCAATTGTTTCTTAAGGAGGCTGAGATATATTTTAATTTTTTTTTTTTTTTTTTTTTTTTAAATGACAGTTTGATACTTTGGCAGCTGTTGTGTTGCAAATCAATACAGAAACAGGAGCTAATTACAGATAAGAATGGTTAATCTGCAGAAAAAAGGGGGAAATACCTGATACAGCACAGACATTTTACGCTTATTCTTGATCTTTATGACTGTAATAATGACTGAAAAGTAAATAAAAATAAAACGTTATGTCTGTGCCTTTTATTTACCGCTTAAGCATTAGCTGTAATAGCTAGTCAATACGTACATACGTCATCCGATATCAGATCTCAGTACAGTTAATCTATCACACACAGGCCACTCCATAGACATAACCCTGTATTTTATGTGCCTTCCCTCTCTCACACACACTCTTACACACAAGTGCACGCAGAAGCGACTGGGGAGCACAGTAGCGGGTGATGTGAAATACTCACAATGGCTCCAGAGGGATTAATTTCTCCCACTTTATTTGTTTATTACTGCATGGAGAGTAAGTGAGGCGGCGGCAGCACAACAAACGGGATATAGTGAGTATATAGTAGTGAGTGGCTTCCTCCTGTGGTTTCTGATGCCGCGTGTTCATCCTTATATTAAGATGATTGAGTCGACCCTAAAACATACTGTACAATGTTATTCTACCACAATATGACATATGGGAGGTTAAATTGTGGCAACTGTACACTGCTTGAATTGAAATGTAACTCATAAGTCTATGGCTGTACATGCTGGCACTGAAATTGTCACTATTCAGACATTAGCACAATACATATGTATATATTTGTAGATAGATCAGTAGAGTACACTTTTTTTTTTCCTTCACGCAGACATAACATCTATCAACCAACTTGGTGTCACAGTTAATCCACTGAAATAACACTGGCGCAGGTTTTGTGTACATTGGGGGAATTTTTATGCATCAATTTGTGCCTTTTCTTGCTTGATTTTTGGTGGAAATGTTTGAATCTTTGTATCATGAATCGGTATAGTATCTAGATTTATTAAGTAATGGTAAATACATCTACTTAGGTAATGTATTTCTTTATAAATATGTCACATCAATAATATAATTTGCTGAAAAACACCTTTCATTTAGTGGTAAAGTCAGATAAAAATCCTTACATTATCCATGTTTTTTAGTCACAGTGAAGTCTGAAAATGTGGTATGACTTCAGTAAACACTACACTATTAAAAAAAATGATTTCACGAAGTATAAACCCCTGCTTCTTTTATGTTTTTACTAAAATGTATATGTTCTAAATACTGAAGGGATGCATACTCTCATGCCTCCCTATCTACGCACAGTATTGAGGATAAAAATCCTTTTACATTTTCTTTAAGTCAGTTCTTTAATCATCCTTAGCTTTATTTCACATATATGAACCCAAATTCTTTTATCTTTCTTTTCTTTCCCTTTTATATATGCAAAACTCTGCAGATATGCTTGAAAACATCATGTTAAATTGTGCATAAATGCTCCTAAAATCAGTAGACTTTAATCTGGGTCCCAGTGTCACCCAGGATGTGCTTGACCTCCTTTTTTTTTTTTTTTTTTATTACATGCAGAGATATTTTTGTACCTTCTTAAGCCATGTTCTTCCCTCCTCACAGCAAGAAGCTCACTCTGGCTATCTCATATAGGACTAATGAAAGACATACTTACACATACAGTACACACACAGACACACACAGACACATTATGAACTGCTGTGACAAGCCAAACTAAAGAAAATAAATAAATACAAAAATAAAGCAGCACTTCTTAAACTGATAAAAAACGACAGGGTGGTTTTTGATAAAAGATGAGCATCAAGTAATGAAAAAAATATAAATTGTGCGCAATGGAATAAAATCAACTCATCATGCCATTAGCTTTTGCAAGAAAAAAGGCATTCTCTCAAATTAATTTTATTATACCCTTTCAGTGTCATGTTTGTCCATGTTTTAATTTCCAGCTAATTTCCAGCTAACTGGCAAAATGATATTCAATTAGTTAATTAAGTATGATCCAGCTGTGTGCCATCTCTCCACACCAGGGGCTGTCTCCCTGTGGGCTGCTGGTTTAAGCTTCTCTGCACTAATTATTACAGTGACATTATCAGCCTGTACCTGGCTTTCCCAGTTACCTTAAGCACTGCACCATCATGCTCTGTCTCCCATTAGTTAAAAGACAAAGGACAGTGACTCATGTATAGAAGGAAAATGAAAGGCACTTTGAAAAACACAGACAATTTGGAAACTTTTCGTTGCTTATTCAGCTTTGTCTTAAAGTACCATCAGGTTTTAGACACTCTCTTTGGATGGAAGGAAGCTGAGCAGAGGTGAACGTCACAACTAATCACGTTCATTTATTTTCTACGTATCTGGATTTTTTTTTTTTTTTTTTTCAAAGCCCAAACACCTTTAGCCAAATTAGAAAAATATCGCAAAGTATATTTAAGACAAAAACAAATAAAAGAGCACGGAGACAATGATTATGTTTGCTATTTTATGGAGATTCAAAGAGATACTATAGATAACCACAAAGACACATCCTGTGAGCTGTAATAATATGTTCTATAAATGAACACATCTTCAAAAACACAAAGAACCACCTACACTGCTTCTCTAAACACACTAGTGTATTTTAGTGTCTCCTGTGCTTGTGGTCCACTGTGACATAAATATGCTGTATATATAGAGAGACATACATATACATATATACAATGATTTTTTTTTTTCTTCTTCTTCTGATAATAGCATGTCATCTGTTTGGATAGAAATACCTAATTAAAAACACAGGGACCCCAGACAGTATACATACAGAGTGTCCGGCCCACCCATGTCTACCTGACAACTGACAGCCCAATCTGATTAAAGGCCCACTGGAGGAGGGGCCTCCGCTGGCCATCCACGGCAGGCCAAAAGTGATCACCATGGCGATGGGTAATTACAGCTGTCAACGCATCCACCATCCTGCTGGCACCAGTTTGATTGCGCTCAGTAACAATGATAGACAAGCTTAGCATGCACTCCACCAACCGCCAATCACATCATCCCCTCTCTGCTCTATTTAGCTGACATGCAGCATTCACATGACCACACAACACAGGCCCGTCATGGCATCACAGTCCACTTTTAATTGTTTCTCTCTCCCTGTTCTTTTCTTCCCAGCCTCAGCCTCCTCCTTCTGTTCCCTCCTCTGTTCTCCTGTCTCCCTCTCCTCTCCCTCTCTCATGCGGACAGCTCAGAAGTGCAAGTGTTATTACATGAAACTCCCGCTGTAGCATTAATTGAAGGGAGATATGGTGGGACAAAATCAACGGGGGGTAGAGCATGTCCATTATCACTCCTGCTTTCAACAGGTCTCACATTTGGAAACTGCAAATTGCAAAAACTTGCAAGGGCAAAATGTTTGACATTATTTGATCTGCAACCATATGGTGTAAGTAGGGAGGGGGGTGAACACAAAAATAGATAAATAAGTAAACAAGTCAAAATGAGATACAGGAAGCACAATGGGAAATGTGGCCAGAGAGAGCAAACAAATCATGAAAATAATTATCTTTAGGGTGTAATTAATGAGGGGCTTTGCTTGAAAGAGGGTATGTCAAGTGCTCTCCCCCTCGTCCCTTTGCCTAACTTGCGGTGGCCTCTCCTCTGCCATGCCCTTGCCTCCTATCCTATGGCTGACAGTGACAATAGCCATACTGTGGATGCTAAACAGCCTATTGTGAAGTCGGGGGGGCAGAAGTACAAGTTCACATTGAGAAAAACATAACCTTCCTGCTAGCATTGTGACGGTTGATTTAAGTTAGCCGTATTAATGAAGTCAAGTGTAACTGGACAGGGCTGACTCCAGCATCCATATCCTCTCTTAATTACCTGGCTTTGTCTCTGCATGCTTGTCCTTAATCTGACCTAATGTGGCTAATAACTGAACTTGAAAACAATCAAAATAGCAATTAGCAACAACAGCCTAGAAATGTTGAATTCTTAAATTATCGGGCCAAAATTGTTGGCTGACTTTCATATAGAGCAGACAGTATTAAAATAGTATTAATGATTTCACACATTAATAATAGAAAATAGACAGAAAAGGGCATCAAGAGAAATAAGCCTCTTTCTAATAAATCATACAGTAGAGGATTTTGTAATGAAAGAACATGATCCTTTATCATTTACAATGAAATTAGACTTTGACAAAAGGATGAATTGAAATATCTCGTTAAAAGGTCATGATTGAATACACATTCTTATCTTCTGTTCTCTGAAAAAACATAGCAGCCCTTTGATACACTGACCAAGCCATTCTGAAGAACAGAAACCTCTTTTTTCCATTTTTTCCCCTATTCTAAAACAAATATCTTCAAGGAGGTCTTATTTAAGCTTGTAAATTTCTTGAAAGTGGATGAAATTAGGATCTGCCTATTCCGGTTACAGTCCCGGCATGGTACTGACAAAAACAGATGAGTGTTTCTCCTGAGGGAGAGGATTGTGGGTATGGAATGAGTTAGCACTGCCTGTTATTGCAGCTGATCATAAAAGGCTATGAGCATGGGAAATCCACTGGAAAAACTGGAAAATGTTTGTTCCAATAAAAAACATGTTAATTCAAAACAGTTAAAGAAAAAAGCTTAACCACTGTTGACAGTGTCATAAAAAAGCAACATTTGTTTGTCTGTAATGTGTTAATTAATGTAACGCATTTGTCATTTATCATTTCTTGATCAAACAGGAAGGTGTTTTTCAGATATATAACAGAATTCTGCAGAAAAAAAAAGAAACGATAATGCACATTTTGTTTTACTTCTATTAAAATTTTACTACACTACCATTGCAGCTCAGTGATCCAATTTATATACGTGGTTGCTAATAAAATTGGAATAATTTTGTTTTCAGACACATTTCTCTTTTTATTCCTATTTATACACATCTGTAATCACGTTTGATCAAGTGCAATTTTTACAAACTGAGTCCCTGTTAGACTTTATCTATCAAGAATAAGTCATATTGTCACAATAATTTCATGAGAAGAGGTAAAATGTAAATATATATATATATAGCCTAGCATTTTATTACTACTATTAATATTATTTCTATAATGTTTGTCTTTCACATTATCTTTATGCATGCACATTTTTTCTTGCACTTTCTTCTGTTAATGCTTTGATCAGTGAATTTCCTCATTGTGGGATCAATAAAGTCTCATCTAATCTAATCTAATCTAAAAATGTTTTATTCCTACTTTATGAGTAACAATGTCGTATTGAAGTATAGTGTTGCATTTACTCCCAATGTGAAAACACATCACTTATTTTAGTCGCTTTGCTGTAATCAACCTGTGCTCCTGCACATCGAACAAGAGACCAAATCCTTAGTGATGATTGACTGAATTCAGACACTGACCTTCAGTGCTGCTTTTCTCTACCAATGGGGCGCAAGCAAGCGGATTAGCAGGAATCCTGAGAGGAAGTTTAAACAAGAGGAAACATTAAGTTTGAAATAAAACACAGGAAACAGGGTTAACTACAACTCCTCCCAGTCAGTGCCAGTGGCAGGGCTATTTTTTGCCCAATTATCCTTGGTTAACGGGATTAATTACTCTAACTTCTCTTTCTTTTTTCCCCTCCAAGCAAACGGGCAATAAATCCTTCTCCATGCTACACAGTCAGGGAAGGCCACTCTAATTAGCATAACAAGTTACAAAATCATTACAGCCTTAAAGTGCTTAAAAAGAAAACAACATCAGAAGCAGCACAGGATGCAGGCTGGGATTTAGGAGGGCTATTTAATTGAATAAAAATGTTTGAGGAGGTGGGAAGAGGGGGTAAACACAACAGAGGTGATGCAAGGGGAGGGCAGGAACACAAACCGAGGGCCTGACTTCCACAGGACTGACCCTGGTATAAACACACACAAGCACACAAAGAACACACTGTTAATAGATACAAGTAAGTAGGATTCAGCTGTGATAATCTCACAGATGATACCAAAAATCTATTTAATACAGCGATTTAAGTGTGCAACATGGTTTACAACCTGAGAGGTGATGTTTTATAAATTTATTGGTTTTGGGAGTCTGTGGTAATATGTTTAAAGCTGTGGTGAAAAGAGCCTACTACAGTTGTGGGACTGTTTGCTCACCATTCACCAACTTGTGCCAAAACCGACGCCGCAGAGTTTGAGGGTAAAAACAGTCGTATTCTAGCCAACCTGTTTAGCATGGTCCCACCCAGTCGTCTGCTTTCACTAACCTGTCCTGACAAGTACCCAGATTAACGTAATCTTATATCAGTGCAGAGGAGCAGAAGAGAGCAGATGGACCCCCTGTGCCCCCCACCCCCCACCCCTTCCACTAACACACACGTATACACACACAGACACAAGCAAGCACTCAAGCAAATGCAAACTGTCTCACTCGCATACACACACACAGTTTTATACGCACACACACACATATTACTGACTTATCTGCAGAGTGCTTAGCATGCAAAACCTGGGCCCCAGCCACAGCAATTAATGTTCTCCCAGCAAATTGCCACAGCTTTGGATGATGCTGTTTGGGGAATGTTACCCTGTATCCTCATATGCTGTGCCTCAGCAAACATTGCGGCCCTGCTGGTGTGCCAGAGTGGTCACTTTGACGTAAGGAAAAAAGATAAAATAAAATAAATGCTCATCTCAATCCTCTGCAAATAAACACAAATAAATAAATAAATTAAATATAGGGTAAATAAACAGTGAAGTAATTGAATAATAGACTCAACAAGAGGCTGGGGGCTGGGGAATTGAATTTGGGATTTCTAACACTTGTCATCTGCCGTGTCGATGTGAGCTTGTCTTTTTACAGTTTCCGTGGTAAATCTCAACAACTTTGCTAAACTGAACAGATGGGCTTGCTAATTAGAAGCGCGCAGGCTGTAAGTTTGTTTATAAAGAGAGAAAGGGTTCCAGACATCTTGACACATTTTATTAACATATCATACCTTAAAGCAATGCTTCTTGATACCCACCAAGCTCTCTTGCTAAATGCACATACACACGCAGAGACAAACACACACACACTTTCACACGCTCACATACACCCTTACACAAACATACCTATGTGCATCAGTGAACACACACACACCGTACACACCAGGGAAACAATAAAAGTCAGTCTTGCGAAACGGAACACCCTGTATGCATGCTCATGAATATGCACAATTAACTGTGTGAATGTGTCTGCATGAGTGCATGTTTTCACAAAAATGCAACAGTATATTTTGCACGGAGAGTGTGTGCGCATTAAATAAATATGTGTGTAACTGTGAAATATTGTTTGTTTTTGAGGATTTCACTGTGTACGTCATGCGTACGTGTTTTAGCAGTGGCGTGCTTCTCTCCTCCCTCCTAAATTCACCCCCTGTGGTTTTGTCAACTCTCAATATTGCGTGTCAGGACACCAACACTAGATGATGTCCCAAGCAGACGTGGCCAGTGAGCACCCAGAGATGCCTGTAGTATTCCACAGCAGGATAGCTGGACTTTGGCTCCATCGGCGCTTTAAGCCTCCTACTGGGTTCTGCTTAGGACATGAGTTGCATCATGGCACCCACCCGCTACGATGATGCAGTGAGATGTACAAAACAGAGGAGAAAGACAGGCAAGAATGATATGAGAAAGATTAAGTGATAGAGAGAAATATAGATGGAAAAGCCAATCGACGATGGTCATTGATATAACTGGCATAACGTTAATCAGTTTTCCTCTTTCGGACACACACACACACACGCACACACACACCGGCCATACCATGGCCTGGTGTTTCGGCAGGCACATATTGCCATGGTGATCCTGGTTAAGAGGCTTACATTCAGCCCATGCTGATTGTTGCTGGGGGACACTCCCATTGCCATGGTGATGGCTACCGGGAGGACACTCACATTGCCATGGTGATGATGGCAGGAGCCAGGAATGCCAACCAATGAGATGATGGATAGATGCCATGAAGGAGGCAAAAAGAAAACGTGACTAGAATGCCCGCTTGTCACGTTAACTATCAAGGAGGCTTTTCATAAATTTTATTTTCACACATGTCCTAGAAGCACAAGAAGCTTTTCGGCAAATAGACATATTTATGCCTTTATAAGGGACATATGCCAGTCTAATCAACATTACAACTACATATTAACAATTTTAGATTGCTGATGGTATGAATTATGAACAGAGAACACACAAAGATTGAGTTTCTAAGCATGTACAATTGCAAAATACTGTGAAGGAAAAAAAATTATTTATTTATATAATGTAATAATAATAATGGAATAAGCAGGAGCCTATGTGTCAAAGTTTGCATGTGAAAAAATATGCAACCTTTTTCTCTATTCTCTTACAGAGCGTTCAATTTAATGAGGTAAAATTGTTGCTCTCATCAAATGGCATTAATAATTTTACCCTTTAACAATATGAAGAAAGGAACACAAAGACACAGATAGAACTTTTAATAAAATCATATACACCACAAGAAGATTTTCTAATAAAAGAACATAATCCCAGATCACATCATCTTCTAAATAGCAAAGCAGCTCTGTTTTTTTTTCTATACTAAGAAGTTTTGTTTAAACCTGCAAATTTAATGAATAAAAATGAACTGAGTATCACACTATTCATATGGTCTAAAGATTATTACAGATCACACGACAGTACAAATTGTACATAATGACATAAATTATAGATATCAAAAGTACTAAGAAGGTTCTTCAGTGTCAAAGTATTTAGAAATTCAAAATATATCACAGAAAAACACACATTTATTAATTAATGGTACAAGGTCGAAGCCTTTGCGAATAATTGTGTGTGAAATATGCTTACCACCTAATTCTCCATTCCATCAGTAATAATCTCAACACACAAGCAGCAAAAGTGATGGCAATCTAATGATTTAGTTCGAGATAATAGCTCAAGCCATTTTGCCTGCCTCCCAGTAGAGGGAGGTTGGGGCTGGGTTGAAGGCCAGCGGGACAGGGCTCAGAATCCAGGGACTGAAGCTGCCTGAAGGCATGGCCCTGGTCCAAATTTACCCAGTGTAAATGAATACCAAGAGTAGTTGTGTGTGTGCTTGTGTGATGGGGAAAAGGGAAGTTTCGTGGGGGATGGAGTAGGACTCGGGTTATGCTACATTGCATATACTTTCTCATAATTTCATACCAAATCATACATGTACACAGCCTTGTAGACATCCAGAAATGTGGATTTCCCATAAACCAACAGGGCAGCACCTAAAAGGTCAGACAGTCACAACAGCACATAGAAAGTTTTCCCAGAATTTCATCCAGCTTTACGGCTAATACTTTAAGCCCAATCAAATACATTTACACACTTGCAAATACACACACATACACAGATTCCCACATGTTGCTCGTCTTTTTGTGTCATGACAGACTGCAAATATTTTCAGCCAGCAAGACTCAGCACAGAGCTATCACTAACCCTCAGGCAATGGGACTTGAAATAACCCATACAAGCCGGACAAACTGTGCATTTGTTAGTGTGTACACATGATCTATATACATCCATGAGTACAGAGATGCTCTACCTTCTACCACCTTTGATCACCATCGTAGTCTTCATGTTGGCTGTTGAGTAAACTTAAAAGTTCTACCTGTCTCCATGAGAAAATGGCACACAATGAACTATGAAAAACAGTTTTAAAAACATTCAGTAGTGTGTCATGTCTACAAATCTGTCTCTCCATGGGCAGGAGCGCCTGAAGCACAAAGTGCAGACAAACACAATTCACTCTTTGAAGTCTCATATACACTAACCCACACCATCAAATCCACACAAGGAAAAATAGATATACGATGGCAAAAAACGGAGAGCATTATTTGTTCGAAGTGTCTATTGCCACAGTATTGTGGGACTAACTTTCTCATTCGTCTATTACCACAGAGCCAATCAATGCCCTCATTATAGTGGACTGGTAACCTGTCACCCTGCTGACACAATACTGTGGTAATAAGCATCACACTTGCCATGTGTCTATCCAGGTACAAAACAAGGCTAGGGTACCAGCACCAGCACCAGACTACATCCAGATGACAATGTTAGTGGTATTTTTCTTTGATGTATTCTAAACGTTCCACATCCATACACGTATCATTTCAAGAAACATCTGCATCCAGGTGGAATTGGAAAAACTGGGTTAAAACAGTGCAATACGTATGCCACACCCATATGTGGCGCTGTACACAAACACAGACAGAGCAACAGGATACACTAAAATCACAGAAGAATGCAGAGATTATATGCATGAGATTGCATCTGGGATTTTCTTCTTCACATTCATTATGATCATGTCTTTAAAAATTCCAAAATTATTTAATGATAGCAATTATTTATTAATAAATGATCAATAAATAATGAATACATGACTAGATATACTAAAATGTCAACTAAATAACCATCCAGATTTAATAACAACCACCTTCTAAAAAATAATAAAATGAGCTTATTCAAATATTGTTTTGTTTCTTTATATTAAGTTGAGATAGTCAAGACACATATTTCTTTTTCGGCAATATATCAAATTTTATATGGAAAATGACAAATTGTATCTGTGTCTGAGAAATCACCTTCACCCGAGTTACCCATTACAAAAACACCTCTGAAAGAAGTGCGTTAATTCCAGATCACATGACCTGCTCCACACGATGTCATTTCCTCCTGAAGAAAACACTGGTAAGACTCCAAGGTATGTTCATTCTGCTCTTTCTCAGTTACTTAATATAAAGTAGCGGGTGAGCCAAGTGTGTATTTATCACACTTTTATGTCAACAGTGTTAGTACAATATCTTTATAAATGAACTTTCAATTTCAATATTACTCAATTGTATATATTTCTGTAAAAATGCTATGTGGTGTTATAATAATGTTGATTTTAGGCCTGAAAACTGCAAAAATGTCAACTATACCTGTCAACTATGCTACCCTGTAAAGGCAATTCAGAAAGTCTCTCAGTTATATATTGACCCAAATATGCGAATGGCAGCATAACTACTAGTCCTTGTTAAGATTACAGCACTTGCTTTAGTTCATATCTTGTTACAGAAACATAAACATGGCAGTTCCTGTAACTGATATTTTGGTTTCACCTCCACAACGGACGGTCTACATTTACATACTGGTGCTTTTTAACTTTAACTTTCATTATTGTCTCCTGTAGCTTTAACAATAGTAACTGAAGGACACTGTGGTGGAAACGGGCCATGGGAGGGACTGGGAAGACTGGCTGTGAACTGGAGCCTGGAATTTGGATCTATTGGTGAGTGCAGAACAGGACCCTTGGCATTGCAGGGTGCTACTGGTCTGGGCTACTGGCAGAAACCCCAGACAGGTGAAGGGTGCAGTGTGTAATGACGCTGACTTGGTCTAGCTCTGATGCAGTGTCACATTCATGCTAGGTGGCTAAGTCTTGGCAGATGCTGGTGTGTGAAGCAGGTGAGGAAATGTGGCAGCCAGTGTAGCACATACGTTGTGGCATATCAGAGGTGGGTGGCGATATGTCAGCCCACTCAAACCAGCATTCACCCAGGATGAGTAAACCCAGAGAATATGTATACAATGTAATCAAACCCAGTAGGAAACAGGAAATGAGGATGTGCTGACTCAGAGAGCATTGTAACAAACTGAAAACTAAAGCTCCTTCACCAAAGCAGGGATTCAGTCAGGACAGAGGCCACGACAGCTGAGAGGAGGAGAATGAAGGTAGGCAGGTAATATAACAGCTTCCTGGCAGACGAATGGACAAAACAGTTGTGCTTCATAGCAAGCTGGACGATTTGCATCAAGCAGGCAAAATGACCTGGCAATTAGTGGCAGGAGTGCTGCAGGTGAGGCTGTTTGCAACCAATTGCAGGTGTGTGGCAGGTGCGGCTGAAGAACGAGGCCCTGCTCAGACCTGGCAGTAAAACCCATCCTGACAAATCCAATCATATGTGGACAGCACGAATACAAGGTCACATTCAAATGCAATTAGCTGTTACCAATTATGAGGTGGTTGTGGACACATATGTCCACATATTCTTAGCAGTTGGAACAGGAATGTGTCCCTGAACGGCGTGAAAAAGTGCCTTCATAGATAACGTCTGTGTGCCGTTGGAGTTTAAAGTGCCTTGACCTGACCATTAAAAAAAAAAAAAAAAACCCATAAAGACACATTAGAAGTGCTTCATATTTATCATCTTTACATATAATCCATATAAAGTAATCACAGTTCACATAATCCAGTATAAATTCATAGACACTTTTTAAGCTGCAGAAGATTCAATCATCATTTTAGTATACGTCATGTTAGAGAGCCAATAAAAAATGGAATTGTCAGCATATTCATATTAATATTTCAAATGTTTAATATTTAATATTCAATGTTAGCTCATGCAGTGAGTAAAGGAGAAAAAAAATTCGAAAGCTGTTGTGGGTAGTGTGTGAGTGAATTAACACAGTAAATTAAATCTGCAGTGAAACATGACAAATCTACTAAAACTGTATGTTGTAGACTGTAGTTGGAAAAAGCAAGAAAGTGAGAGCCAATCACAAGTGTTTGCATGAGACACAAAGAGACACATTCTCGACCTGTCGATGTGATCCGTGTGTATCATGCAGACTTTGCCCACTTTTCAATTCAACCCTGGAATTCTGGTACAATTTGAATAGTAACATGCTTGAATACTGCAAGGGAAAGAAAGAGCGAAAGGGACTCTATTGCCATTTTTGACAGTCCATACTAGCTCAACTTGCCTCAATTTTTTTTTTTACAAAAACCATTTCTAGTGCAGGTAAAGTAGGTCCTCATTGTGACTGTTAAAATGGTCAATCTGTGGTCAATTTATCAAGAAAGAACCTCCTTGAAAATGTACTCTGACATTTAGATTTCCTTTTAGTTTGCCCTGCATATACATTGATACAATGACAATTCTGTATACATGATATTGCATACCATTTTAGCTTGTTTGGAGAATTAACTTTGGAGAAATTGAAAATAGTATCCAATCATACCTGCTGGTGCCTGTGTTTTTGTGCCAAAAAATTTGTTTTTGTGTCTTTGCATTGACTTTGAATACAATTACACCATAAAAGAATTTCCCTTTGCATATCTTTGATCAGAACGCACAGTAATGCTGCCAAATATCACTGCTACCAGCCTCTTCAGTGTTTACTGTTTAAATCTGTGAAGGGAATATAATACAATGAATAGGTGTGTAAATGGAACAGGCCATTACATTGAGTGAAACTATGGGATTCGTTAAATTTGAACAGTGGTGCCACAAATGCATAAGTCAATATTTCACTGGCCTGGTCATCATTAGATATTTTAACAGAGATATTACATCTTGCACCTGTGTGCTGCACTGTGCAGGAGTCATGGGATGATGTATTCTATAAGAGTCAGGATTAGGAATCAAATCTTTATCAGAATTTGTACCTTTAGGCAGCTTATACACAGCCTTAGGGGAGGAGGAATGTGAAGATTACATGTTTAAAGACACCCCCCAAACTTGCCCAGCCCCTGAGGAGAGCAATAGAGAGCTGTGTTACCAAAGTCTCAGCAGAGACAATAAACCATGTGAAGTGTGAAACCCCTCGCCAACATGAATTTAAGATTTCAGAAATGCACATCAGTGGGAATGGAAATGGTCATGGAGAAAGAAGAGAATGAAGAGAGAGAAAGAAAGAATGGACAGACTGCTGTTTGACAAATATTGTGAGATGTGGTGGAGGGGTGGTGGTGTTTTCTTTGCTGACATCAACATAAATTTTCCTGGCGCGGCTCTCCTTGCCCAGCATGGGCTCAGCACTGGGAAACTGGAGAGGAAATTCTCCGAGCCGCAAGGGAGTGGAATCAAAGAGCCGAGGCTCTGAGACCTCTGACACACTGAACTCCGAGCTGACCCCCCAACTCTCTCTCACACACACAGAGTTAGACCCTTACATGCACACTTACACACTTAATAGACACACACAGTACACATCAGCTCACATATACATAAACTCCAAGATCACACACGCAGTATGCAAACAAAACCACATATACACTATTTCAAGACCATTTGGGAACCGTCCTAATCAAATTGTCTTGTCGGTGTCTGATCTGTCTAAAAGCGGTGCATCTGTTTCTGCCATCTGATAAACACTGTTTGTCTCTTTGTGGCTCTCAGGGGTGGTAAACACTGCCCTACATCAGAACTGCGAGGCGTTCAGTACTGGACCAAAGGTTCAATGAGCCCTGTCGGAGGAGCCTCATTAAAACGTGACAGACACACACACACACACAGATCTGTGCATGTCATACTGAGCACACATACACACACATGTGTACCAGAGTTAATGATGATGTAATTAGCCCCAATATCCTTGAAATGTTGTTGGATGGCAGGAAGTGAGGATATGCTTCATGTCATCTGTAGTCTTCTGAGTGTGAATGTGAGCACACTATGTTTTCAGAGTTGTTGAAGACTGTACAATGAACATGATGGCCACTCTATTCTATACCACAGTGAGTAGGCTTTCCACCCCAGCACCTCTGAAAAGAAGCACATGCA
The DNA here is from genome assembly GCA_029814465.1 of Ostorhinchus cyanosoma. Lineage (NCBI taxonomy): Eukaryota > Metazoa > Chordata > Actinopteri > Kurtiformes > Apogonidae > Ostorhinchus > Ostorhinchus cyanosoma. The sequence continues at coordinate 19,244,130 of JAPTYQ010000015.1, read as the reverse complement.
GAATACTTGCCATAATGAGGAACTCTTCCACGCTGTGGCACAAACACATAAGTCTTACAATTTGAGCAGGTGTGGTAGGCAACTATTGCAAACACTGAAGGCATTTTAAAGAGGTAGACTGCTGTGGGTTTGAGTGTGTGTCAAACTTAATGGGTCCTTGCTTAGGTTTCATGTCTCAATCCAGGGACCATTCATGATTGGGAACCAGGTGAAAGAGAGTGCAGCTGGCTAGACATGAATGAATGCTCTTCCCCCTGACCCCTGTGTGTGTGGAAGGGTGGCACAGGAACATGCAAATTTGTATGTGTATAGACGGAAGGTTCGGGGCATGGGAGGGCATGATAAATGGACAAAGCTACTTTCAGACGTTGCCACAAAAACACATCATCAGCGTGAGAGAAAGGGTACAGAGGTGATGGGAAAAAAAGAGGTTTACAGCACTGCTCAAGCATAGCATCTTGTTCAGAATTCCATTTGGCTGTATAGGTCAGTCTTCCCAGACACCAACTGAACAGACACTGGATTCTTAGGGGGTGGAGATGTGTTAGCACCACTGCACTCTTATATTGGATGACAATAAATATAAACAACAACCATTTGTGAATCAATGGTTTTATTTGTCAAAGTCCACTGTTTTTGACCTTTTCTGATAGAATGGCAAAGGTCTATACACAAATGTGTTTTTTGAGAAGCAACAAGGTCCACAATCAGGGCTCAGAACAGATGCTGGGGCCCACTGAGGTCTGTCAAAGTGTGCAGGCTGTTTTAATCCACTCTGTTGGAAATCTCCTCTGTAGGCGTGTGCATGTGTCAATGTCTGGAACAGTGGGCATGATAAGCCACAACAAGATAAAAGCCAGCTTGAACAATGATGTCATAGATGTCCACAGATTTTCTGAGAGGTCAGACAGTTGTACCTGAATAAAGCTGAGGGTCTATAACTCTTTTCTCCATCACTTTCTTTCAAAAGGATAAAACTACACAAAAATCAAATGCATCTCTTCACTATCATACTTAAAGAACCAGATTTTTTAAACCTGATCTCCCTCCCTCTACGTATGTTTTAATCCTTACTTCTCTAGATCAGTAAATACTTGTTCTCACCTTCCATCAAGGAGGAAAGAGGAGGGTGACTGAGGACTCCAAATAATGCAATTAAACACTGACCGCAGGGTTCAGTGCTGCTTATCAATACACCCAGCAGGAGAGCAAAGTCCAGCTCAAACCAGGGCTTCAGCTGCTTACTCTGTGGAGACAGGCATTTTATTAGCCTGCTGCAATAGCTTCTATCCCCATTTTTTTTTTACCAAACAAAAAGAAAATATAACATACAAATACACTTTTAGAAAGGAAAAAAGGCATCTATACTCAAATGCTGTCTAGCACATTATCCATCGGTGTTCTCTTGGGGACTTTTTCCCCGCTCAGTAGTGAGGACAGGTGTGCTGTTCAACACGTTTCTCCCCTCTCTGCTCTATTTTGCTGTCAGCACAGCTGACCTCCACAGGAGGCTTGTCTGAAGCAGAGCCAGACTGAGAGCTAGCACACCAGCCCGGGAGCCCACAAAGCACATGAACCAGGCCTGAACCAGGCCTCTGCCGTGCAGTGCAGCTCCTAGCACCACCTACCCCTGCCACCCCTTGGCCATCCCTGACAAATGCTGGGCCTCTCACTTGTTCTCTGGTTTCCCCAACCTGGACACCAGGCACCTAGAGGATAAACCCACTCATACATAATAAACACAGGCCCCAGGGCCTGGTGTGTGATCTCATCATGCATGTGTCCTCTCTAGAAAGAAATGTGATAGACTGCAGTGAGGAAGTGTGTGCTGGGAAAGTGGCATGTGTGGAGAGCTGTAAAGGTGGCAAACAAAGTGGTACACAACAGCAGCATGGATCCACTCCTGCCCAGTATGTGTTACACTACTTATGCTTCTCATTTGCATACTTAAAAATGCACTGTTAAGGTTGTGGTTAGACTGACATGAGGTCTAATCAGGATAAATGAGTGACTTATGACCATGGGGATGCACAGGTGAAAGAAGGAGCTCCAAACATACAAAGATATATGCAAAAATAAAAAGGAATTATTAAGCTAGTGATGTAAGGAGTAGGCATACATTAGGAAGGAAAGTGGAGAAGCCATGAAGAATTACATCTCTGCAGAATCACACCAAGTAGTTGGAATGCAGCATGTGGTTATTTAGATCCTCCTCGAGAGTCTTCAAGTCATCATCACCATCTTTGCCATGCTGATCATGTTCCTGTAGAGTACTACGGATGGTTCTGTAGACTTGGGTGGCCTCTGAGATTAAATAAGCAGTCATTCAGCAGCAAATTTCTGCTTTCTGCAGCTAGACAAATGGACTATTGAGACATATGGACATCAAACAGACCAGAAAGACCCAAACTGATTGAATGACAGCCCTCTCCAAACATATAACATGTAAAAAGAAGAACCAAAGTTGTGTTTCCACATGAGCCTGAAAACTCCCCCTTCTCTTATAAGTTTTAACTTCAATGTCTACTTTCAACAGTTCAATTTAGGAATGGTACCAAAACTTGCTGATGATCTAAACAAATCACTGAAAATCATGCCTCAGATGAAAAATATTAATGTGAACTAGAGTTAATATAATTTCTGTTCAGAACTAGCCTACTGAAGAGGACACATAAAGCTTATGATATACTGTATATCAGTCAAAGCAATTAGCCAAACAGGGGCTCACAGAGGTGAGCTTTGATCACAGAACTGTGAAATATTTATGAAGAGAAGTGATACATGAAATGAGCTCTCAGAATGAGAGTCTGTGGGGGTCCAGAGGAACTCTCCTCAGAGGGACCTTCAGGATAGCACAACTGTGTGGACACACAGTAGGGTGACTGTGGGCCTCCACATTTAAAATGAAGGGCAGGCAGGAATGGTCAAGCCTAAAATGGCGGCATAGTTCCAGGCAGAGAGTGGAACATAGGGAGTTAATCCACAATTTGGAACAGGAGCGGAGGCAGCCATGGTGCCGGCATTTTGGAGGGACATTGAGCCGTGTTCTCTGCTGACGTGCTCAGTTCCACTTGGTTCCACTCAGACAGAGCCAAAGAGTTTTAACACACTCAAGCATGAGCTAATTAAAAATCCACACTCTGCATCACTGCTGCAGTAATAGATTGATTTACTCATCTTATACATCACCACTGCACACATTGAATTTTTGGATGCAGAGAATCGAGAAAAAACTCCCCACAATTTTCAGTTTTAATTCACATGCTATTTTGAATAAATATGGTGTATTTCTAATTTAGATACAGACAATGTCATTATTCTTCTACGCTACCGCCTCTATCATAATCAAAATGATTAATTTTCCTGCCTTTGAAATTACAACTCATCTTGTAGGAGGTGTGGTGTAAATGATACATTTCACCTGTGATAATGTTAACCAGGTTTTCAGATGGCTGTACATGTCTCACTGCTCCTCTGTCTAATTAATTCACCCTGAGAACCTTGAACATGGGAATAGTTTCATCGTCTAGCCATGGTTACTGTATAATCAAACTGCCCCCTGGAATATTTTCACACTTAAGCATGGTGGGGAACTTGGGATTTTTAATGCAGCCCCTGTTACTTTAGCAAGTGCTAATTTGACAATATTCAAATATAATAGGAGTAAAAGTGTCTCACTCAATCCCTGGATTTTTTATATTTTCAGATTTTGTTGTTTGCATGGTTGTCACCTTGATAGTCTTAAGTACTTTTTTTTTTTTTACCTATTTTAACAATTTTTTTCACCTAGAGGTAGTTATTGTTTTGTTTCCCAAGTTGTACATCTGATTTTCTAAAAA
>JAPTYQ010000015.1:19213356-19230289 GCA_029814465.1 Ostorhinchus cyanosoma | reverse complement strand
AAGTTATGGATGGAAATTGATGAAATTTTCAGGAAATGTTGATACTGGCACAAGGAACAAATGATTACATTTTGGTGCTGGTCGGGGGGGGGGGTCTGCCTCGGCGGAGGTGTGCGGTCTCCGAGTGCTTTTCTAGTTGACAGTGCAAACATTTTCTCTGAAAGTTTCTCTAAAAATCATTTATGCTGTTCATTTAGTTTTTACACAGTTTTTTTCTTCTTTGTGCCTTTTATGTTACTTTTTAGTTTTTCACATGTTTTTTTTTACTTTTTCTTAAAATGTGTCTACCTTGTTTTGTCATGATGTTTCATCTTTTATCATTTTCATATTTTCTTTTTTCTTTCAAATGACTCTCTTCTGCTTTCACATGGTTTGTTGAGATCAACATTTATAAATTCTTCCAGAGAACAATCCTCAATTTCAATGAGTAAAAGGAACTCACGTTATTATTTTCATATGCAAATAAAAATTCAACAACAGGATTAAAATAAGAGCCTTCCATTGGATAATTAATGCAATGATGAATATGTTCCAAGTACAACATGTTCTTTAACCCTAACTGATGCAGTAGCTTCTCATTTCATGAACAACCATCAGTTTGATAGAGCGCATAAACATTATACTGTGTTTTAATGGGAAAAGGTCATGTGGTCTAATGAGTCCAGACTGACCCTGTTCCAGAGCGATGGGTGCATCAGATTGAGAAGAGAGGTGAAGTGATTACCCATCATGCTATGTGCTTACAGAGGAAGTCTATGGGCAATGGTTATAATCTAGAGTTACTCGGTTCAGCAACATTATGTGTCAATAAAATTAGGTCAGCTGAACCTGAATATAGTCTAGACTCTAGACCATCAGTGAACAACCACAGAGTCCAGACTTAACCCATAAAGACCACTTTTCCAGCAGTTCCCAAATGACTTCTTCTCTCTATTTAACTTTTCTTAAGTAATGTATCACCATTTATAATAATATCCTCTGTATTTTGCATTTTTTAAATAACAATCAGGTATTTTCCAATATTTAATTCCCTGATCCTGTAAATGTTCCTAAAAGCTCATATTAAAGTTCATTCTCATAATAACAGACAGAGGAAAATGAAGAAAATGGGACTTTTTCAACTAAATTTATCATTAACTGAACATAAAACAAGTGTGTCCACCCACTGTCACTGTTAATCTCCTTGGGTTTTACTGGTGACACAATATTGTAGAAGATGATGGTGTTTCCATGTTCACTACGGAGCCTCTGAACGTCCAAATGGATCATATCTGATGACCATGAAAAGATGACAGTCTGCATTTTATATCAGTTATTTACATGTATTGATAGGATTCGTGGCTCTAAAGTTATGAAACATTTTAGCTCAGTAGATGCTTCTGGACACTAGTGTATATTTGGGTCTTAAATGCCTAATTTTTAACACTCAATTATTTATGTGGATTGATCAGTTTAATGAATCAGACGTTCTTAAACTTTTTACATTGGTAGATGATTTTTGTCAACAGTGGTTGTTTGGGTCTTTATGGGTTAAATCCCACTGAGAATCTGTAGGATGTGCAGAGGAGAACTTTACACATTACTGACCCAACTTCTTGGCCAAACATTAATGGAACACTGGGAAAAAAATGCATGTTTTGACATTAAATGTGACACTGCATAAGCGTCCCATGGTATAAACAATGCCACAGTGAATGCAAAGCTAAAGACACTCCAACAAAATATTATGCTTGACTTTTTTTGGTCAGTCAGCGTATTTTCTTGTGCCAGTTGCTAACTCAATAAAAACAGTTCTGCAACCTATTTTAGATTCCAACCTAAATATTAGGAAACACAGCAGCATAGCAATGATGAAGGGTATGAGAATGACAGTGGCTTTGGTTTTTACAAAAGGAGCAGGACTGACAAAAATGGAGCAGTGCTGTTAAATTCCCTGGCAGGTTACTGTCACAGTCTTTGTACTGTAGGAAGCTGTGGAGAGTGTTTGTGACTGTGCATGAGTGCGGATCATTCACCACTGGATGCAGTAATGCCAGCTTTGTTCCACTTTCTCTCTCTGTGAGTAGCCATATGGGCAACTCAGTAATCCTCTGGATAGCCTAAAGCCAACCTGAGAGACTAAAACAGCAGCATCACCGGCAGCAAAGCCATTTACTGTCTTTGTTTCAAAATGATTATATAACACGTGAGAATAAATCAAGCTAGAATTTGGTGCCAAATTGCGCTGCTTTGTCAATTTAAAAGGTTTTATTTTGTGAAGTTTAGCAACCTGTTAAAAGACCTGGAATGATAGCAGTAAATGGTATTCATGCACTATCTCAGGTTAAAAAAAACAAACAAAAAAAAAACAGGACGTTCTCTGAATATTTGATCTGCTTTGTTCTAATCCGTCTTTTTATTTGGTCTGAAATAGGATCTTTTTTTGTGGAACTCCAACCATTTTAGGTAGAACAGTCTGTTTTGCAGATTATGTAATGGAAAATGTTGAGTTCAGCGCAGCAGACAATTTGGTTTGCCAGATTTTCACAGCCAAGATGATTCTTACAGGTTTGATGACTTTTCATACAGAGACACATTTGGATCCAGATCTACATGCACAGGCTGGTATTTTAGAAGAGCTTTAGACTGAGCTTGAGATGGAGTCTGTATTTCAGATTCCTCATCTAACTTATGCAAGCATACAGTTGCAGAAAAAATTATTAGACCACCTTTGTTTCCTTCAATTTCTTGTTCTTTTTAATGCTTGGTACAACTTAAGGTACATTTGTTTGGACAAATATAATGATGACAACAAAAACAGCTGATAAGACTTTCATTTCAGAGCTGATATCTATCCCTTTTCCATGTTTTCTTGTAAATAACGAAAATCACTTCAGTTCTTACATCAATAGCTACAGCATTGTATTGAGAAAAACAGTGCTATTCAGCATTCCATGTTTTCATTTCTGTCAGTTTTAGTCAGAATTAGAACCGGATTACATAACCATTGCTTTTGATGACTTTTGATGGTCTAATAATTTTTTCTGCGACTGTATATCCAAGCAGAATGTTGCTCTGATCTGTCTTAGGTAATTATTTTTTTCTACATTTTTCAACACTGCTACCTGCTCTCATTATTATCTCTAAAGGTACAGACAGTAGAAGATAATGCAATGCAATAGATGGTGTATAAAAGAGACTAGAAAAAGAGATTGGACCTTTTCTCACTCTTTAGTTTGAGTATCTCTTAAACCAGACAGTGTAACAAAATTCTCTCAGGATAATGAAATCATTCAATGTCACAATCGGAAGTGAGTATTTTTGCTATTTTTGTAAGCCTCCGGTTTGTGTGGAACATTCCTTTGAAGATGTGCAGGGAACAGACTGATGACTCAGTTTGAAGCATATTTTTGTCACTGCATCATCTCAGGGACATAAACGTCACTTAACGAAAAGCAGAACGTGTGCATTTAGGAGTCTGACAGATGAATTGTCCTTGCTACATGTGTTCATGCATTTCCTTTGTAATAGTGTAAATAATTTCCTCCTTCGACTCAATTTTCTGTGAACTGTGTATACCATTGCAACTTTTATTTTTATGTGTTGCTTTCCTTCAGAGGTTCTGACAGTTGCTGTTTTATGTTTTCTGTCTAACTATAAAACCATGGAGAGACTGAACTACATCATAACACAGAAAACTGAAGACTGTTCTTGGTACCTTTTTATTATTTGCACTGGGCTTTAGTTGTCAAACAGTGGTTTTTAAAAGTTTTAAAATTGTAAAAAAAAAAAGAAATTATTCACTGTATCTGCTACATTAATTAACAATGACTGGATTTTGCAAAAGTGGCAAAATACAGATAAAAGTTGAGGTTCCTGCTCATCCTATTAATTGATTCAGCACCAGCTTTAAATAATGCCTTGTCTTGTCTTGCTGGATTTAACTCTTGTTACAGTGACTTTGTGCCTCCGTGAAGACACACGAGTCTGTGACAGACAAGAGTGAATAGATTCCTGAAACGCTGCAGGCCAGTCAGAATGAGACTTTATTGTTGCTGCCAGAGAAAGCAGACAATATTTTATCTGAAAGCACCACTAGAACGTGAAGCTGTCAGTCCAGTCTTTTGTTTGTGGTCCATTCAACGTCATTATCTCCCTTGCTGAGCTGTAATTACTGTATGGTGAATAGCTTTCCACAACCCATCATTTCCTGCACTGTAAGCTTCTTGTTTTGTTCGTTTTACAACAGAGGAGCTCAGTTATTGTCAATATATTGATATTAACAATTTGTGTGACTCTACCATTGTGGAGATGACTTTGTGCCGGTGCCATTTATATACAAGGGATGACAATGCACGCCAGTGAGAACTCTGCAGATGAAATGGTACCGAGTCTGGCATATTGAAGAATTGACCTCAGCTGCTCTCATTGTAATGAAGAGAACTATAAAAGAGCATGATATGTGCAGCATGATGTACACTCGAGGGGCCTGAAATACGCCTTAACCACTTGCTTTAGTTTAAAAAAAAAAGTTACGTTTTAGATTTTCTCCTGACAGGCTAAATTGAATTTGGACTTCAAGGCTGCAAATGAGTGAGTTAAGCTTTCTAAGGCTTTTGCCCTTAAGTCCCAAGTGAACAGGATGATGATACGCCAGCTGCTATCTTCATACTTCATACTTGACTGCAGGCCCAGGGGCAATGAAGCTGAAGCTGGAGCCGGGACAGGGTGCCCCGTAGGGATTCCTCCAGAACCATGGCCTCTAAATCACTGTTTGACAATTTGTTTGTTTTGGCTGAACGCTCACAATTCATATTCACATTCTGAAGGCCTAGTCTGAAGATAGGAAATTAAATTTCAATATCTCACCCTTTTACATCCTTTTTAATTTAATATAAATACAAACCTTTGTCTCTTTAAAGTTCCTATTGCATCATTGTAAAGCACAGTTAAATAATAGATTCTCCACCTCTGGGCCAAAGGTAAATGCAATGTGATGTTGTATTTTATTACTAGGCAGGCCCTGTTCCACTTCTTTCTAAATTAAAATGTCACTATGCATATGCAAACTATACAAATGAATTAATTTTCCTGAGGTCTTGCAGTCTAGATTAAACACGGGTGCAGACATTGATTAATGTACAAACCACTGCATGTTCTCTCAGTATGCTTTTGACTGACCACAATTTCTGAGGTCGGAAAATTATATATTTAGACCTGTTGGCCCATGGCTTAAACCCTGCTGCCTCTCTTTGTCTTTATTGTCTGTTTGCAATCAGCCGTTACCTTTGTTCATCATTAAACCCTCTAAGTGCCCCAGAGTCATACACAAAGCAAAGAGAAAAGCTGAGCTTATTAGAGTGTTTGCCTTGTTAACCTTCTAATGGCCTATGTGTTTGCTCTAGGTTATCATGAAAACATCACTTAATGTCCATTTGTCTCCAAACTCAATTTCATGCTCTCCTGAGCTGATACTTTATGTCCTTAGGAGTAGGAGATATGAGCAGAGTGGATCGCTCCTGTGCCATACAGCCAACATGTGCATTTACTCTGTGCAGAGACGCCTACATCAGAAGAAATTTCACTGTTGAGTTTTGGAACCATTCAGACCCTCTCAGGTTTTCTCATCTTCCAAATGCATCATTTATAGTTTGAACTGAACACTAGAGGAAGACTATCTGTACATGAAAAACAGGCATGAAATAGAGTTGTGAATTTCATTACACTGTAGTACCTATTACCATGTTATACAAATGAAAACTTAACTGAAGATCATGCAATCATTCATTCAATTTCTGAAGCGTTTAATCCTCTGAAGGGTTGTGGGGAGGCTGGAACCTATTACAGCGACCAATGGGTGAAGGCAAAGTACACCCTGGACATGTCACCGGTTCACCACAGGGCTTAAGTGAAGATTATTACATCTTTATTCCAATGAAATTTCCCATCTTACCATCTTATAATGAGCTGGAAAGAAGACTTACTGAGAAGTTAAGAACTAACCTATATGTCTTTATAAATGTCAGTATCATATTATGTATAATATGTGCAGTATCGTATGGTAATAGATTTTCCACAGAGCATGCAGTTCTATTAACATAATATGAGTCATGTACATATAAATGTTTTCCAGTGATTTTGCCAAACATGATTTGTTTATCATGTTCTTCTTTATGAAATGTGAAATGAAATATGTTTTCCTATAATTGTTAGGCTTGGTCACAGAATCATTTTCTGCACCTCCTGTATGCCAGATTAATTTAAATCAACAAGCATCAAAACCAACTACATGTTTTTTCCGGGATCTATTGGTTGGAGTTTGTCCCAGGGGGATTTTTTTTTTTTTAGGTTTTCTGTTGTTGGTTGTTTTTGTGCACAGATTGTAGCCAAAATTTTGTGACATTATGTATTTTTATGCAAAAATGTTAAATTTTCTTGGAAGAGCACACTTAAACCTCCCACCCATGTGTCTAAGTCAAATCTAAAAATATGTGAAAATAAATGCAGTTCTTAATTAAACAGAATTTACACAAAAATATTTTCTTAGGGAAGGACCCTTGATCCTCCAACCCCCAACTGCAACCAGCAGCACCTAAGCCCTCCAGAACCATGCATACTTCTCTTCTGTTCATGGTTATACATATCTATATGTAAGGCTTTAAATCTAATTTCCACCACCAGTCTTTATAATCCGTATAGCCTCTTATTGTTACCATAGTTACCACATGTTGTTTCAGGCTTGAGAGCCTCTCTGATTTTCTATCCTTAGTAAGATATTAACAAGTTTTCCCCAAAGTCCCATCATCATTTCCACCAGTGTCAACCACAGTATCTTCAAAGTCAGCTGTTCTACAAACCAAAACATCTTCCAGCCACCTCTGAATTATTTTCTCGTAATATAAGTTCCCATAGTGCAACATTCCTGTGGCTCTGTTGAAATGATTTTGGAGAGTGTAATCCTTTTTCTTAATTAACGCTGCCACTAAACCAAGCAGTATAAGCTCCTGCTTTTCATTGTAATGCAAGACACTTGAATATGAAGATTCAGGCTGTTCTTCAAACCCACTGATTGATTTCTGAGGGCTTTGACTCTTTATGGTAACCAACACTGAAAATTTAAAGCAGTCAGATATTACCGGTGGCAGAAGTGACTTGAGGAAGAATATGTTTCTGCCAAGCTTCGATGTTGGTCATTTTATTAACTCCCTAACCATAGGCCATGACTTATTGTGAAGGTGTTGTGTTCGGCATCATCATCATTATCATCTTCGTTAGCAAATTCTTCAAACATCTTCTTCTTCAAAACTACTTGCATAGAAAAAACATTTTCGATGCTACTTCCTTGGGACAATGTCTACAAAGTTTTTTCACAGTTTTGAGAAATTTAGATTTTGGAATTTTTGAAATATTAAAAACCTGCCTTTACTTACTTATTAGAGATATCAGTACAGTTACTATTGAGCATCGATAGGAGGTCATATATGGACTTTCATGAATTTCTTAAGTTATCCTCCAGTGATAGTACCATCTACTTTTATTGGGAGTTTGATCTCCTGCAAATTCAAGTTCGTTTTGATTCTTGATAGAACATGTTGGTGAGTTACAGGGCCTCTGGTCCTATCTTATAATATAGGTTTTATTTAGTTACATCCGATCCAAGTGTCAATAGCCTCCTAAATGGATGGATATTTGGTAAAGTAAAAGCTAAGGCTGGATTAGCATAGTGCCTTCTTGTATTTACAGTCACGGAAAAAAAATATGAAACCATCAACAGTAATCAAAAACAATGTTTATGCAATCAAGAACTACCTCCTGTGTGTATCATGTGACTAAAGCAGACAGAAAAGAAAACATGGAATGAATAAAAACCGTGTTTTGTCAGTACAATGCCACAGCTATTGATGAAAGAACTGAAGTTTATTTAAATCAAAGTTAAAGACCCACCTGTTCTCAGCTGCATTTGAATAGTTTTTATTCATCAATTCAGATCTGCACTTTCTTTTAAACGTAAAATTTTTATCTGTTTATCTGCTTTATCTGTTTTACCGATTTATGTTTTGTTTTTGTTTGTTTTTTTCCTCTTTCATGCCTATACTTTTTATTGCTTCCCTGCTATAATGCTTTTAATGTTTTATGTAAAGCACTTTGAATGGTCTTGTACATGAAATGTGCTGTATAAATAAACCTGCCTTGCCTTAAGTGAGTTTGGTTATTATAAAAAAAAAACATGGAAAATGGATAGATATTGGCGCTGAAATTAAACTCTTATAAGCTATTTTTGTTGTTATCATTATATTTGTCCAAACAAATGTACCTTTAGTTGTTCCAGGCATTGAAATGAACAAAAAAACTGAAGAAAACAAGGGTGGTCTAATAATTTTTTCCAACTGTATATGTTGTTTCATCTCCTTTCTTGTGCTCATTAATCCTCCTGTGCCCTTTGGTAATCTCCCCCAGACAGCCTGGTTTCCTGAGTGACGAGTAGCAGCTGTTGACCTCCACATTGGAGATAGTTTTAACTCAGATTTTGGAATGGGTTATTATATTTTTTTCAACTGTAGGCCATGCCAAAACAGATACAGATAATCTGCTGATTCACCAGCTGGAGTACAGCTGATGTAGCCTGCCAGTGCACCGATCGCTTCCTGACAAACCCACTGAAATCTAATAGGTAATCAATACAAGAAGTATGCTGTTCCATCTGGCCTTATCTATCTACAAATGTCCGTATGGATTCAGTAGAAGGAGCAGTAGGGGGTGATTAGCGGGTTAACTGAGCAGGATGAGGCAGAAGATGCACCCTGGGAGAGGAGGCTGAAGGTTGCTTACCTCAGTCTTGTATGGGGCTGGTGGGAGGCTGATGGGAAACCTGCTGTTCTCTGTTTCTTCTGAGCACAGCTGGGGCAGCTGTTCTACAGACACAGATGTTGCTATGTAAAGAAAAAAAATAGCGAATGAACTACAGCACAAAATCAAAATTGGGATTACTTTGTCTCAGCTGCTCCTGGAGCTGGTATGTTTTTCAGTGACAAAAAAAAACTTTTCTTCTTTCATCTCTTCAGAAGATAAATTACATCATGTCAGGATCAATCATGTCTGTGAGATTCTTATTTATGAATCATTCTGTAATACAATAAACACTACGTAGATATTACCAGGCTGTACTATTTCTGCGTTTAGTCACTGACAAGAGTGTCAATTGCTGGCACTATCATAAGGCCATTACATAATTTTTTTTATTATATAATTGTTCTTGTTCCCTAATAGCATTACATGAAAGAGAGCCGAATGAACAGCCAAGTCCCAGTCAGTTTTGATTATACCTGTAATTTAAATCAGCATGAATATACCACTCATCATTCAATTGGAAAAAAAAACATCTTCAAACCACATAAGACCATTAAACACTGCTTTACTGATAATCATGCTGCTGCAGGATTTGGTCATAAATGACTCATTGTGATATTTAACCCATCCTCTGCATTTTATAGTCATATCAGTTACCTATTATTCTGTTCTAAATCAATATTTAATGGCTGAATATATGAGGGGCCAGAACTTTCTCCATTTGAAAATAGTCCCTGTAACTTCTAAAGTATATCCTGCAAGGCATGTAAGAGCAGAAGAAAGGCCATTTTTCTTCCCATTGTATAGAGGCCATAGAATTAGAAATTAGCTGCATTTCATGGTGATTTACTACCTCCTTAATCTTACAAGAAAAAAAATAAAAGAGGAGGGTAAAAGCTGAAAGGTAGGGCTGCTAAAATGTCTTGGAATTACAGCCAAGTAATGATGACTACATAAATGTTCACGTAAAAAATAAGGCAGGAAACAATGTGACTGCTCGAAACACTCTGAGAATCGTACTAGGAAACAGAAACCGGTAATTAGGTCTTTCCAAATTCAATTTATGTCCTTACCAATTCAAACAAGCTTTAATTGTAAGGGATGATCCGTTCAGTCCATGGGTCAATGCGCTTGATGTGGATATTAATTTATCATGACTCACAAATTGTCTCCCCTAGCTGAGCTGCTGTCAGCATTTATACAGAGCCAAAACCCAAACAGCCACAACTTCACACTGAGGACAGCTATTCCTCCTGGGAGCTTTTTTACACACTAGCACCACACAAACAACAAAAGAGGGTTAACCAAAGAGCACTCAGCTTCAAAGCAAACGGAGCTGGCACACACCACTACTGGATGTGCACACGCACAACAATGCATCCGCTTGGATGCAACACAATTTTAATTTGTTACTGTTAATTAAGGCAGAGAATATCACAAAAACAAGACGTAGGTTAGAGATTTGAGAGAAATCTTAACCTGATCATGTTTATCACATAAACACACAGTAGCTAAAACACAACCGTTTTGAGTCTCAGTTCGTGTAAATTAAAAAAATAAATAAAGGAGTTTTCTTTTCAAGTTTTATCAAGAGGTATAGTTAAGATCTTGAAACACTGGGGGCTTAGCCAATCTCAGAAATCTCACCATCAAACTGAGCCGTCTATGAGTTATCTCCGAGATGAATATAAGACCTGAGACACTATAATATATTCAAATTACAATATTTGCATAAATTCTAATGCACAATGATGATTTGATTTTCAAATTTGCTATTAAAAGTGCATTAAAACTCTGCATACTTAAGAAGTTAACGTCTGTTTAATAAAACTAGGCTGTGCTTTGGGCTTTGATCACTTTGTCTTGTATACAGAGAATACATTTGCATTTAGGGCTAAAGGTTAAAGGTTCGCTGAAAACAAGAAGATTCAGAGCTGTTCAGAAACAACTTCAGATGCACCATTCTTAATAACAATAGTTCATGTATCAGCAACAAAGAAAATCTGATTTATTCATTTATTTATTTATTACCCAAAAGGGGATGCCAGGGTATTGTTTTTTGGGGGTTTTTTTTTGTCTGTTTATCGGTTTGTCAACAACTTTACACCAAAACTACAGAACAAATTTCCATGAAATTTTCAGGAAAGGTGCGAGGAGGTCCAGAATAGATCCAATTAAATTTTGGTGAATGTAGGTCAAAAGTCAAGATCAAGATCACCAAAAATGTGTTTTCGCAATGATAAGAGATAGGGCCAAACAGGTAAAATGTTTGCGAGGGGCGGGGTTTGTTGTGCCTTGCACCACTCGTTCATTTATTTATCAGGGACAATGCAGTGAAACATAGTGGATATATAGAACAACTGATCTTCTGCAGAAACAGTAGCCTATATAGAACTCACTTGCCTGGTTGGGTTTTCAACAAAGAATTCATTTATATACAGTATAAACCACAATAATGATTTAAAAAAAATAGCAGTAATAAATTAACAGTAGTGTAAGTATAAGCCTATTTGCATCGTCCACACACAGAGGAAACATCATTCCAAGCATTCTTCAGAGTCCTGTTTACTTTTACCCTACATCTCACTAGAGACAGTTTTCAGTGAAATTGTTTATTTGCTAAAACAAACAGAAGAAAAGTAAAGTCAATAACTAAAGAACCTGCAGTCAGCCATAACAAAGGTAAGTGTTATTCTATATTTTTATGATTTGGAGTATATATTTACACTGTTGCCCATAAAGTTGGAATTAAATATCTTTACCGCTTCTCATGAATTGATTGTGACTTGTGTGATTTATTCTTGATGGATGAAGTGTAACTGGGACTCAGTATGCAATTGCTGCATCTCATCAAAGGTTATTACAGACGTGTATAAATAGAGATAAAAAGAGGAATGTGTCTGAAAATAAAATTAATCCAACTTTATAGGCATATTTTTGCTTTGACTGAACTTCCTTTAACTGCAGGAGCTTCAATGACGAATAAAATGTAAGTTAATGTTTTTCTAATTATATATTGGCCTATGATTCATCCCCTTGAGCGTTGTATGTAAGTATATCTCCCACAGGATCTTGTTAATACTGGCAGCTGAGCAGTCAGTGCGCCTTTCTGTCCGCCCCCATTTACCTGGTGAATGTAAACTCAAGGCCCACTTGGATATGTGGAGAACAATGAGAACAGAGAACACCTGATTGGAAGTGATGGAAAAAAGAACAATGTTCGATCTTTAGAAGATGATCATCTAGTAGAGGACAAAACCTGGGCAGATAGTCACTGTGAAAGTCAAATCGTGGAGCTGAAAAATAGTACAGACTATCAGTAGGGGAAAAACAGCCAGCCAATGGAGGAGCTCACAGTTGCGGCTTAAATTCCTTCACAGTGAAGCTTAAGGTATCTTAACTGTCTCAGGTTGAATTTTACTGAGCCTTGACAAAGACAAAAGACAAGCAAAGGAGAATCATACTTTAATTAGCCCATAAAGATCCAGTGTTACTGTTGTGGCAGTTCCCAAATGATTTTTTTTCTCTGTGTAATCTTTCTTAAGTGATTTATCACCATTTACTCAAATATTATGTTCTTTATTTTGGATTTCGAGGTGAAAATCAAGTATTTTCCTTTATTTAACACATGAAGACCCAAAGTTACTTGTGTGACAGTTCCCAAATGAATTTTTTCTCTCTATTTAGCCTTTCTTAAGGGGCTTTATCGTCATTTATTATAATATTATATTATAATATTACCCTCTGCATTTTGCATTTTTCAGTGTAAATTATGTATTTTTCCCCTGTATTTAATTAGTTGATCATGTAGATGTTCATGAAAAATATATCATTAACTGAACATAAACCATGTGTGACCATCCCCTGTCATTAATCCAACTCCATGGGTTTTACTGGTTAATCAGTGTTGTAGAAGACGACAGTGTTTCCATGGTCACTACGGAGCCTCTGAACGTCCAAATGGGTCATATCTGAAAAGACGACAAACTGTATTTTACACCAACTTGATTGATAGGGTTAGTGGATCAACAGGTATTAAACAGTTTACATCAGTAGATGCTTTTGGTAGCCAGTGGATGTTTGGGTCTTTATGGGTTAATTTACTAATTATGTAGATCTTCATAAAAGCTCAGATTAAAGTTTAGGGTTATTATATCAGAAACAGAGACAAATGAAGAAAATTTTTTTTTAAAATTCTGCAAAATATATCATTAACTGAACATAATAATTGTCTCCACTGCCATTTATTCAACACTATGTGTTTTACTGGTGACTCAATGTTGTAGAAAATGACGGTGTTTCTATGTTCACTACGGAGCCTCTGAACGTCCAAATAGGTCATATCTGATGACCATGAAAAGATGACAAACTGCAGTAATTTACATATATTGATAGGATTGGCGAATCAACAGGTGTTAAATAGTTTATATCAGTGAATGACTTGGCATTTGGGTCTTTATGGGTTAAATACAAAAAAATATTAGTTGATATTTAGTTCAAAAGGAAATTACATTATTTTCTCCAGGACCTTGGCTTTTCTACAATCCCAAGTAGTATTACCCTAACCTTCAGATAAACTGAAATGTTGTTGTGATTTCTGAAGAGTTGTGATATAACCCTCAGGGTCACCATACTATTTTTCAAAAACATGTTTTTATTTTCCATCTTATTGCTACACATGCAAATTATTAGATGCAGGCCTGAAAACCCAGTGAGCTCTCCCTCTGAGCCCTGAGTTTGGAAGTGATTTACACTTACTTTTACACATGATGAGCATGAAGAGAGATCAAGGTTATTCCTTATTAGTTTCACAAAGTTCTATTTAAATCAATAAGACATTAAACCATGGCATTGAAACTAAAACACTGACTTAGTGTAGTCCACCATAAATAAACCCTGTCCTGTCACATTATCACATCGAGGGCTGGCATATTGTTGGTATTTTATGCCACCCTGGCATCAAATGACCTTTGGATTTCCAGAAAAATCTCCCTCAGCATTTAAATGTCACCTGTCTCCGTGTTCTCTGAGGTTCACAGTAAACAAGGAATGTACTGAGTGGAACTCTTTAGACCACCTGTCGCTCTGTCGTCATTGATGTGTGAGTGATGTGATCTGTGTGCATCAGTGTGAAACAATTATTTACAGCCAGGCAACATCTCCGAGGATCATCTGAAGCTCAAGCCATTTAACCTGAAAGCAAACAAATTAAATGTACCCAAACAGCTCCTCAAACAAAGAGTCAGAACCAAACTGGAAACATTTTCTCAGTGCTCATGAATCTTTTGCTTTCCTCCACCGCCCATTCACTCCTCCTGCTGAATTTATTCCACATTAAATGATGAGACACTGTCATATCCAAGCCAATAACACCAAGGTGTTTCCCTTTGTTAGCGGTTCCATAGAATTCCCACTTAACATAATAACAATGAGCTCAGAGTGATTGATTCAAGTCTTGCTTTCCGAGGAAATGCATCAGAGTATTATTGACAGCTTTAAAGGGACTGTAGTTGCAGTGATCAATGCTCTCACAGCTCTTTGTCAAAGTATGATGGCTCATTGGTTTTTGCCTCCAGCCATATGACCACCTGAAAAAAATCAAGCCGTTTTTCTGACGAGCTGTGGGGGACCCGAGTGGGAGTCTTTTGTAAACCGACAAAATACAGTATTGGACTCAATACATAACTGGTATTTGACTGCACAGTGCTGGGACCTCTGTATTAATGGTTTAAGATTGATGCCGAGTTAAAGGTTTCTCTGTGAAAGTCAGGTCATTGCATAACATAAAGAATAAAGAATAACATAGATCAGAGTTAGAAATCCCTGAAGTAAAGGCTTAAAATGACACCGATTTCTTACAGCAGGACTGCAAAGTTTATATGTGACAAAGTGATTTTCATATTTTGTAAAATTGTATTTTTCAAACCATAAAACGTATCGGATTATTAAACCGCAGTATCAATGAATGGGTCTATTTTCATACATAAAGTGCACCGGATTATAAAGTGCATTAAAAAAAACATTCAGATAAATCTGGGTGTTCCAGGGCCAAACAGTAGGTGGCGGTGTGGAAGGAATTCTGTCACTATCCAACAAAGGCGGAAGTCAAACCCTTACCTGTCTGTTAGCCTGTTAGAGGAACGAGAAGAACAGCGACCTTCGTTGTCTCTGATATTTCACCCAGTGGTTCGGTAGATAAGGCGAGTCCGTGCCCCGTGGCTTTTTCAGTCAACAACAGGGGCCAAGTCTATGTTTTCGTGCGGATTTACCCACTTCCGTTGGCGGAATGGTGATGAGGTCACGTCCGGACTCCAGCACGGTTGCGTTCACACGACATCGTACCGTGCCTGAGTTCGTGAAAGCTCGGACGACACTTCAGACTGATACCTTAGCCCAGGCGTCCACGATCTAGTGGCAGATAGTGACGAAAGTCGCCGGGCGTTGCCTCCTTGGTGAATGTGTGTTCGCCTTCTGTCATCCAATGCTCTCACGCGCAATTTAACACACAGTACTATGTATTACTCCGCGAGGCGCCTGACTACCGTAATGCTCCGACAATCCATCAGACGGTACGGCTTCATAGTTTACCAAAGTCGTACTAAAACACAGATTTGACAGATTTTTGTGCGCCGTGTACCACATAAAATTGGTCAGTAATCACAACCAGAATTAATTCATAAAAGCGCACCGGATTAAAAGGCGCACTGTCGATTTTTGAGAAAATTAAAGGATTTTAATAGCGCCTTATAGTCCGAAAGATACGGTAAATGTTTCCCACAGCTTCCCTAGCTTATTTATTTATTACAAACCATATAGAAAATTTATTTATCTAAGATATTTTCTTCCATGGGAAAATTATTTATGTATTTATTCATTTATTTTCTTAAATCATCCCTTTTTTTCCATCTAAGATAAAATTATTGAAGTGCATATAAAACATTTGCATCATGTAAAAAGTTGAAAAAAAAAAACTGTTTAATTGTCATGTGTAAAATAAATGCTGCACTTGTACTTACTTTAGCTTAGACTGTAAAGTTGACAGTTCGATTACAACAAAATTTTTGAGATACCTTGAGTATTAGAATAATACATTTAGGATTCTGTACATTTTTTTTAACATTGTTGAAGTGTATGAATACTGTATGTTTACAGAATAGACTAAAATATGTGTTATATTTATTTTGCAAAAGTAAAAAAACTGAAGCAATTTTTTTTTTTTTAGCTTTTCAGCTTTTCGCAGAACAAATTGCAGAACAGAACAAATCTGAGCACATAAACCAACAAACAGGCTAAAAGAAATAAGAAATGTTTATATAAACTTTAAAATCAAAGAGAAAATGTGTGTTAATTATATGTTGCATAGCATATGGATATATATATATATATATATTATTTTATTTTTTATTTTTTTATTAGTTGTTTTCAGATGTGTTGCTTTCATAGCATCAAAATAACTCCTCTGTGTTTGCCAGAACATGCAGCCTAAGCTTCGCCTCAAGCATGAAGCTGCAGTGGCAGAACATTTGATTTTGTATTTTCTGTCAAAAAGAGACTTGTCTGCCTGCATCTGTACACAGAACCACAACACTGACAAATTGATATTTGCATTTTTTTTTTACAAAAGCCTAGACGGCAATTTGAGGCAAATGATAACCTGTTACATCATCATCTGTGTCCCCGGCAACCACTTTAAGCCACATCTTATATGTTAATTTCCAGAATAAAACAAATCTATTAAGATTTGGTGCACACGTATATGTCATGTCATGAAAATTGAGGGCTGTCTATGAGGAAGGAAGCATTTTCGACCTAGTTATCTAATCAAGCTGTAACCTGTAAACATGTCAGAGGCAGCAAACATCTGTCAGCAAAGAGTCAAGCAGATGTTAGATCCATTTACTAAGCCAGGAATTCTCTCCTCTACTGTACATCAGCACTTCATCGGGCTTACTGTGATCACACATTACCATGGATGTGATGCACTGCCCATGTATTAATTTTCTGACAATGAATCCATCTTTAATGCTGGTTTTATCACAGTCATGGATTATCTGTGTGTGTGTGTGTGTGTGTGTGTGTGTGTGTGTGTGTGTGTGTGTGTATATAT
>JAPTYQ010000015.1:19201641-19213256 GCA_029814465.1 Ostorhinchus cyanosoma | reverse complement strand
CTTTACTATTTTTTCCTAACCTGTCCACACTGGCTTTTCACCTCACTACTTTCTTTGAGATGTACTTGGACAGCCTGTTTTCACAGCAGCCATTGACTGTCTCTGTTGTGATTAAGCAGATGTTTTATTGCAGACTGGAACAGTCATTACTGCCATAAACCCATCTGTGGAATTGCTTTTTATGCAAATTAACAAAGCATCTGCATAAATAAAGTTCTAATTCATACCTTTCTGCAAACCTCTGCGCTCTTTGATTCCTAAGTGTTCTTAATTGTATACAAGCAGGTGAAAAGTACAAATCAATGCCCACAACATGAGAGGGTTTTGTTTTTCATGTGATCCATTTGAGCACTTCTGTTAGTTTGAACTGTGAATAAATAACAAATAAATGTCTGGCAATATTTTTTCATGTTTATAGATTTTTGAATGCACATTGCACAGCTGTTTAATGATATACAGTACATTTATTATTAATTAGATTTGTACAAGTCAACATGGTTAATTATTGACAGATCTTTCATTAAGCATAAGCTAAAAACAATTTCACTCAAGGATAACATTTATGTAAAGTTGCAGCGAGTAGCAATTTTAGCTCCGGTTGTAGGTTACAAGGGAAATAAAACAAAATCTGCTGCTACCGGTTGATTGGGAACTACTGAAGAGTAAAGTTTCCCTGAGAACATTAAGGCTGCTTTATAGATCCCTTTGTTGTGAGGGTGCCAATGGAAGCTCATTAATTTCCCCAGGTTTTAATGGGTAGTGTTGAACATGTGGCAAGAGTCGTCTTGGTGGGACCCTTATGAGTTGCACCTCTGTTGTGGAAGGAATGCCATGTTTTTTAATTGCAAAGGTGTCCCTTTCCAATGGAACGAAGTCATTTTTATCATTTGCTAAATTTTACAAATTTAATGTATACATTTCTGTGTTCCATTTTTTTTAGCAATATGATTTATTACATATATTGTTACAATTTCAGGTACATAGCTTTTATATTCTGTCGGTAAATTAATTTCCCTGTTTCATTTTCTAGTTCTGTGACTTTAATTACTGGCATAAATATTTTTTTATGCTCACATTTTCCTTGTACATATAATTATGTATAATATATATTTCCCAGTGTATTTTTGAAAATCGCTATATACACGGCTACCCATAAAGTTGGAATAACATATTTTTACCTCTTCTCATGAAATAATTGTGACAATGTGATTTATTTTTGATAGATAAAGTGCTACTGGGACTTTACACTTTATCATAGGTGATTGCTGATGTGTATAAACAGGAATAAAAGCAATAAAGAAAAATTATTCAAAATATCTGGGTGTAAAACGGTGTATAAATAAAGTAATTATTATGCTTAATGTGGTGATCTTGTCGTATCACACGAATGTAGAGAAGAGTATTTAATATTCAGAGTTTGATTTACCATTTACAAAAAAAAAAAAAAGACAAAAGAAATATAAAACGAATACTTTTTTAATGACTGTATGGAATATCTGAGCTGTGACTAAAGAGGAGGGACTGTAGTCAATGAGGTCAGGGGGAGGAAATTAAAAATGGTGTCAAATATTGCATTATTCTGCATTAAATTATAAATTTGTGACTAGGATGAGCATGGTGCTTTCCCATTAGTCAGATAGTTAAAGGCACCATCCATGACATTCTATGTCCTTACTTTGTTTACTTGTTCAACTTATTTTGATGCATGTTCTTCCCTTCCTCACTGTCAGATAAAAGCTTTAAAATACCTGAAAATAATACATAAAAAATGAGAGACTGCCTATACTTAAACAGATTTCTCAAATTGTTTGTATTCATTAATGCTGCTCTCAAGTAAGAGATGACACATTATCTTAAGTTAATTCACTAGGTGGCAGTGTCACTTTTTGAACCCATCAACATTAGCAGTGAATGAGTAGTGTCACATACTGTGCACTACTGTGACTGAACACTGGCTCATAACAGTTAAAAGTTTTTAAAGTGAATCATATTTAATTATAGACTTCTTTGGCTCCTGTATGTATATGCAGGTACAATTAGTTAAAATTAAAATCTTCTCTGGCTAAAAATAAAAAGCCTGCTTTCATCAGCATTACAAGACAGGGCCAGAAATTGTTATAAAGCACAAACTACAAACACAGGTTATGCTACTGCATCTCTCACTCATCAGTGAGTGAGATCTAGCAACTTTTAGCATAATGAATTTATCAGGGATGCCTTCTCTACACAGTCCATCAGGCCTGCCATCTACAAGATTAAATTATGTCTGTAAGCATTAAAGCTTTGATGCTGTATTTGGGCGGCATGCATGCATCCATTTGCAAAATTCTATATAACAAAATTAAAAACATGGACACCTATGGAAAATGGCTTGGCACTAGCACTTAAACCCAACCACTCCAAACAGTCTGCTGACTAATGCATTTGTAATCATTTCTGTGATCAATGTTAGATACTGCGCAATAAGATTAATCAGCCATATGCAAAGCTCGGATCACCTTGAACAAGGCAAGAAGAAAAGAAAAAAGAGATACTAGGACTGAAAGAAAGTGGCTTCACTATTATGTATGATAAGCGTACTAAACAGAAAGCACACCTGCATTATTCACTTTTTTATGCAGTTGGTTTTGTGTGCATTTCAGTGGCATCACACCGTTGTTCTCCCCTCAGCTGTGCTTTGGCATCTGTGCGTAGCCATCTCACTGCTGAATAGCTGCCTGATTATTCCAAATCTAAGGGAATATTCAAACAAGGCCGATAATGCATTCTTCCATATGATTCTCCAGAGCTGGGACAGCTGTTCAGCAGCTTTCAGTGCCATGCTCAGAGAGGGACAGATTTCTCTGCTCAATTAATAGGCCCCATTAAAAAGAGGGAGAAGTTTGACAAATGAAGCAGAGATTCAGTTTGTCTTAGACTGGAGGATGCAAAATAAATACCTTGTATATAGCAACGCTTTGAGCAATTTTTTAGGATATGAATATTTAACTTTATAATTAATGGGTGCATATGATGGCAAATAGAGCCAATATGTTCAGTCCACACAAAGCCTGTACTGTATGAGGAGAATCGCTCAACATTCTTAGACAAAAACTGTCAGTAACTTCATCACAAATGCAGTTGTTGAAATCAAACAGATTACAACCAGGGTCAATTTCACAAACCTGTCCAGCAAAATGATAAAACATTAATGACAAGAATTTGTCAGCTGTATCAGACAGGAGGAATTACTGGAGATCAGTGTCTCTTTGTTCACTTCAATTTGGCCACACGGTGATTTGAGAAAGCAGGGCTGTGCTGCTACGCCGGTGCCTGTAAAGTTTCAACTGGCAGATGAATTCCTTCAGTCTGGCTTTCTCCCGTCTCGCTCCCTCTCGCTCCCTCTCCCTCTAGAACAACGGAGAGGTTGTCTGTCCAAGGGCGCACCTGTAAGGTGCAGACCCTCAACAGGCTTACCTCAGTGCCCTCTCCTGCTGTACTCAAAAGGCAATTATTACTCTCAGAAGATAGAGCACTGTCAACTTCAAACAGAGGACATTCTTTAGGCAGATTAGACTAAAATTATGTTTTATTATTTGGGCCCTGAAGAATGAATTGGACTCTATTTGGTCGTCTTTGTGGTGAAATCCAAGACAGTATAAATGGCAGAGGTATGTTTGGAGTCAGGGTAATACGCTGGTGTCTTTATGAAAGGGCAGCAGAGAGGATCAGATTAGAAGCTGAACAGCGAGAGTCTTTCAGTGCGGCTGTGCTATCATCTCTGTCTTCTTGTCCGTGCCTGTAGAGAGGTTAAATTAAATGGCTGTAATAAATGTTTTGGTCTTGCTGATGTGGTATGGCTGGCTATCAAACGAAAACACTGTGGAGAAATGGCATGGTGGAGGATCAGAGAGAGGAACAAATGGAGGGTGGGAGAACTATGTCAGCACATTACCAACATTAGAAACGGACTTGTTTTCACTTAAACCTCAATTATAATGGTGGCTCCAGAAACAATTATATTGATGAATGCTTTCTAAGTTACTGTAATTAAATTATTCCATTTAATTAACGAATTATATTGAATTTCTCCCCAGAGGACGGCATTAGCCTCATCTGCTGTTTTACAAACAGGAGTACTCTAATGTTGTGTGCTATGGAAATGATTACTAATGCCTAATGAAATGGTGTCAGATCAGATAAATGCTGTACAGAGTCAACAAGCCAAGCTTGTAACACAGCCAAACTTGAGATGAAATAATAAAGCCAAAGAAGAAATTATTGATTGTATTTTTTTTTTCAAGGGCAGGCTCTGTAAACCAACTTCAAATAAATTATAATTCAGAGTGCCTTCTCTGGGTTATAAATAGAATATAGAAAGTTAGGGAAAATAGGTTTAAGGCAGACTCTTTGAAATAAAACACTATTTTGATTTATAATTATAATCATTAGTAATCCTAAAACAACAATCAAACAATAGATGCAGACAAAAAAAACCCACAAAAACTAAAAAACTAAAAAAAAAAAAAGAAAAGAAAAAAAAGCACTCACTGATGTTTCCACTCACAACATATAGAAGGTAATTGTATATAACTGGAATCCATTAACAGTGTTACTTTGATGGTTCAGCAGTACAAAGCTACAGTACGTACATGTACAAATACAGTTCAACTGTAGCTGACCATTGCCCTCTGGTGGGAAAGTCCTGTACCTGCTCCATGACAGACTAAATATGGAGCAGAACATTTGTTCCATTTCAGAAGTTGCACCGACACATTTCATCATTCATATACAATGAAAAGATAAATACTCATAAAGACACACACTATTTCTAATAATAGTTTTCTACACACAAAATAAACTGAAAATACTGGCTCTGCTTTTTAAAAGAAAACTGGATGTCTACAGTCCACCACATCACACACACGGTAGCAGTGTGGTGCATGTATTTATTGTTATAACCCCTTTGGCTTTGGCCATATTAGTCCATGTGAGAGCAGAGAGGAGTTGTGATGCTGTAAGCACATACCGCACATTCTCTCTTCTCCTCTGTGCAGTTGTTGGGCATATTGTGAGGTTTTAATATGGGGGATATGGAGAAGGGCTCGGCTCACATTCACTGTACAGGAAGAGCCATGGCCAAGAATGACAGTTGCTCCTCTTGGAGCTGAGACATTCATGGATTTAAATTGCACTTTGAAAGGTCAGCACATGACAGGCAATCAGTCAGATCCTAATTAGATGATCAGCAACCACTTGAATATGCAACACATTGTTAATTCATCTTAGGAAATATTCATATTAGAATATTTTTATGGAGATTGTATTGTAGTTTAAAGAGTCTTACTAATAGATGTATCACACAGTTAAGATGCAATAAACAGGGACAAACTAAAATTATGATGATTTTCTATTTTTTATTGTGTTCTAAAGTTAACATAATCTAAGCAAATACACTTAAAAATAAATAAATAAATTGTTTGGTTGGTTTGGGTGCTGCCACACATAGATAACCCAGGGGCAGACAATTTGATACTTCAGGGTCCAGAGCAGCAACATCCCAGTTGTCCTTATGAACCCTGACAAGGATCACTAAGTACACATGATTTTTCTGTGGTGAAATTTCAGATTTATTGCATCAACAGCTTTTTCTTTTTCTCTTTTGACCCTATTTAACCTCAGCAATGTTCACACTTAAAACGTGTTCAGTCAAGCTGGTGACGAAGATATTAAGAAGAGGACAAAAAGTGCCTGAAGAAAAACATGGATGGGAGTGGCAATGAATGTCACATTTAAAAACCTTTACACACTGGGATTTGTTTTATGAAATGCCGCTGTGCTTTGTCCACATTCGTGCCAGTGTTGTCACATACCTGTACTTCCAGTTCCAGCATGTTGCACTAGCTCTAAGTAACACTCATACACCTGTGTGAGGCAGAAAGAAAACCCTGACAAGTCAATTTTGTTCTGTTAAGCTGATGTATAAAGCTGCTGCACTGTGATCTCAAGAGGGCTGAAGGTTGGATTACTGATTCTTTTTCATTGCTAAGCCAAATATCTAGAGTATATCCAAGGATATAAAGAACAAAAAAGAAGATAAAAACATCATATGTCAGAGTTCCCACAAGGTCATGCCATGAAGTAGTGTATAATAAATGAATGCAACATTTGGAGTGTGGTTAGAGAGTCCTTCATCACAGGACAAACCACAAACAACTGCAGGCAAGTTTAACACCATCACCACTGCTTAATTAATAGCAAATATGACGCATAATTTGTTTGAGTGAAATGCTGGACTATTTTGATAGAAGCATCCACTGCTGGTATATGTGCACAAGGCTTCAACGCAGGCTCTGGAATGTTGGCATCAAGTATGCAGTCCTGACAGACAGCTGCACTGCAGTGGCGTTTTTAACATGCCAGACCAGGACCCGAGCACGCTGGAAGCTCTAAAGAAAGTCAAAGATACAACCAGTGGAAGCATGATACTAACACTGAGGGAGAGTGCTCTAACTTGATTCACTCTGGTGTCAGGTGAACCGTGGATGAGTCATCAGCAGCTGGATTTCTGTCTTTTTTCTTTTCTTTTTCTTTTTTTTTCAAAGGATATCAGAAATTAAATATCACCTTTGGTATTGCAGAAAAAATTAATATTTTAAAGCTGGTAGAAACATAACTATGAATTCAAGTTATTAATGTGATTGAAATTGAAAGTTCATGACGCACCTTTGCTTTGTGCGTCACGCAACTGTTCAGAAATGGGGAAATAATTTTAGAAGTTTATTTATTTATTTATTTTTTAAATCCTTTACTTTTCTGTTCTTACCACCCTTAACCATTTCCCATGTCAAAACCACACTATACTTAATAGACTAGGTGTATCCTGACCGGTTGGTTATCCTGTTTATTTAGTACATGTCGAGCCCCGCCCTGCAGACGCGCTGATATCACGCAGTTGCGTAATTTGACAAGCCAGCGCAAAATAGGGAGAATGAGCGTTTGACAGCTGCCGCTTTCCACGAACAGATTGTTTAATTTAAGATATAGAATATTTATGCTATTTATTTGTAAAAAGGTGTAGTATAATTGCACTGTATTCCTGCTTTTATGGCCGCCGCCGTGAGGAATAATGTGTGGGTTGCTCCGGGGCAGGACGCGCAGTTTCTCCATAAAACCGCACCACTGACAAGCGACTGTCTGAGAGGTGAAGATCATGGACAAGTGCTCTGTAACACGAGGGATGCCATTCCGGGAACTTCCTCCTTTCATGAATATAATTTGGTAGGACACTGTATTTTCTATATCTGCCTCAGAGCATTACATGTTCTGTGCGTTTTTGCTTTTTTTTTTTTTTGGTTCTGACTCGTTAAAATGTTGCTGATGAACAGAAAATCGGGGGTGTTTTATTAAGCCTGTTCTGCACTATTGAAGGTCGATTAATAATATTCATGGACCCACTGAAATTCAAAGCATGCCTCCTGTTGTTGATGCTGACATTTCGGTTCAATCACAAACCGAGGCATGGCCGAGATGTGAAACGTTGCACCCGTGAAACTTATGAGGAAGATGCATTGCGCTGCAGAGCAACTGGATGTTCTAATTTCAGCCGTGAATTTCCAAAAAGCTCTGACTGGTTTCAGGAGGTTAACATGCTTGGAAAGAGAGAAGGAGGTAGTGGTGGTGTGGTGTTGTTTCTTATGTGGCACAGTGCACAGGCCTTGAATGCATCCTTACATTTATCCCCAGCAGTTGATTTGATTATTTTGTCAATACAGAGCAGGTTTTATCTGGAATTAGAATCCAGCAACTGGTGCATTTTATTTTATTTATAAGAAGAGAAGAGTTCTGTGATTATTACACACAATTTTACCAGTGTATTCTATTGAATCAGACATAACTTTCGACATCAAAAACCCACCTGATAATGTATGATCTTCTGCATTTCAGGGTAAATCAGAAATGGACAGCTACATGTCTCATCACTCCCAGGAGGCAGTGAATTCCAAAATGTTGTGCCGAGACGGTGCTCTGACGTTAGAACCCACCTTCACTGAGGACTTCAGCTCTCCATACAGTGTCAACATGAGCCTTCTCTTTCCTGATGTCACATATCTGCATCACGGCCTGTGTCGAACTGTGAGACAGATTAAAACAGAACCTTCCCACTCTCTAATGCATCCTACCTGTCAGGGAAATGGACTACCGCCAACTCTCCCAGAATACCCAGGTGTTTTCAGTGCAGCAGATACAGCCGGTGGCAACTTTTTCATCAAACAGGAAGTTCCAGATTTCCAGGATGTCCCCCTGTTTCAGCTTTTGAACTCTGATCTGGAGCAGCTTGTTCATGGATCCCAGCTGAACTCCATCCCAATGGCCCCTCTTAGTCTTCCCATTGGGAATGTCAATGTAGGCCACGTGCAAAATTCTGCTAAACCCACCAGCAGTCCACGACCTGAGTGTTTTACATTTAACCAACACACAGGTCGTCAGCAGAGACCAACCTATTTGCCACCTTCTCCTCCAAACTCTGAGCCTCCAAGTCCAGACAGAGGGAAGGAAGTGCTCCACAATCTGTCCCCACCTCCCTCCTATGAAGCCAGCATCGCCTCCAAGTTGAATTTCCAGGCGACCAATCTCGAAACCGGAAAGACGTCTAATGTCACGTTGATCCAAAACCCAGGCCAGAATCCTAATGTTACATTAGCTCAAAGCCCTGTTCCTGGATCAGTGCAGCGCTCAAGCCTGACACCAGTTCAGACAACCCTGGGTGTTGGCCCACTGTCCCCAGTATTGGCCCAGTCAGCTCCAGTTAAGTATAACCGGCGGAATAATCCTGATCTGGAAAGGCGGCGGATTCACCACTGTGATGTACCAGGTGAGTCCATCTGGAACAACAACAGTGAACATAATGTGACATTTACAACAAACGTCAATGTTTCTATACAGACGATGAGTAGAGCTTATTATATCAAAATTCACACCTATATTTCAATTCTTTTTCTTTAGGATGCAAGAAAGTTTACACCAAGTCTTCTCATTTAAAAGCTCATCTACGGACCCACACAGGTAAAAGCTTTAACAAATCTAAACAATTCTTTTTAAGTTGTTCTTTGTAGATGTTTTTTTTGGGTGAAAATGTGATGTTGGCAAGCAGAAGAATGAGTTTGGCATGCATATACATTGTGTTTGCTGACAGACCTGGCTCACATCTCACTGATGTCAACTCACATAAACCCTGCAGCTTTCATTAAAAGGGTGGAAAGACAGACGGGACACACTGATTTATGGCTCTCAGTTGAGGTGCACGCGTGAAAAACTATCACCGTCGTCAGAACTCATTTGAGATCTGAGGAAAATAAAAATGTGCTTTTTTTTTTTTTTTTTTTTGTCTGTTGAAGGAGAGAAGCCATACCAGTGCTCATGGGAGGGATGTGAATGGCGCTTCGCTCGCTCTGATGAGCTGACTCGCCATTTCAGGAAACACACGGGAGCAAAGCCTTTCCAGTGTGCAGTGTGTAGCCGCTGTTTCTCCCGCTCTGACCACCTCGCCCTTCACATGAAGAGACACCCGACCTAGAACCACCCTCCTGCAACTTAAGTCCATCTTTATTTTTTCAATAAAAAGGGACAAGTAACTGACACATATCATCAAATAAACAAATCAAATCAATTATTCCTCTCGCTCCCTAGTGGAGATAGGCTTTGCAGCACTGACCTATAATAACTGTTTTTTTTATTATAAGAAGATAATATTACTGTTGCCTTATTTTATTTCTACACATTTGCCCAAACATGAAAGTCAGTCAGGAACAGAATGTTAATATTTGTAATAAACACTTTGAATTTGAATTAGGTTTTGTTTCACTGTCAGTACCAACTTGACAGGAAATCAGCATTTTATCACTGTACAGATAATGTGTCTTATGGCCATTTATGTAGCTTTATGCCACACTGTGAGTGCAGAAGTACTGAAGATAAAGTGTTGAACAGGAGGGACAATATATTCATATTTTCACCAGCAGATCAAATGATCTGGATAATAATATAAAGACAGCGTATTAACACAGTAAAATTTGCATTCAAGTTGTAGATTTCCTAAACACACACACACTCAAACACACACTCACACCTGAATAGATAGAAGAATATATGCATTTTTGGATCAGCAGGTGGTCAGTACTGTATTTACAGTATGACTTAAACACTGCCACAGTTATGAGCGGAACTTAGCAAAGATCGATATTTATTCATGACTCTTAAAGGAGCAAAACCTGCTGAATATGATAGAAATTCTATTTATTTCAATTGCATGATGGACATTTTTTTCATCTTTTATACTGAATTTGCTTTTAAGGAAAGTGTAAATGTCTTCCATTAATGTTCAGAAGCAAATCCAAAAGGCATCACTACTTATATTTTTCTCTAAAGCTGAAGAAATGTACCATTTATAAGAATAACGCATAACTTGATTTAATTGGTATAAAGCTATATAATAGCATTTCTTTGTATTATTTTACTTCAGCAATATAGCCGTCACTATTATTACTGAAGAGGGAGAGGTATTTTATTTTTCTCGGAAGTTGTTATAATATGATCGATGAAATAACAGCTCAAACATCCTGACGTTATTTTGGCTTCAGATTATGCATGTCCTTTTTAGATATCAGGTTTTACACATAGCAGGACGGCGGTATCGTATGAGCGAGGCTGTATCTACATAAGTGGCTTCACATCGGTGTCTGTAGTTTCTTTTTTAGACTCACCTGCCAGTCTCAACATCTGTGTGTCAGTGAATTCAAACACCCTCTGAAAGTGCCTTCGACTGCATTTTTTGACAAAAAAAATAAAGCTGCACCCTTGGGACAATGTTTCTTTATCAGGTACTCTACTCTGCTGAAGTGATTCTGTGTGTGTTAGCGCCCTCTCCTTATTTTCACAGTGCAGGTTTTTTTTTTTTTTTTCCTATTTATGACCAAGTTTCTTTGTAAATTTGAGCCAGGTTGAACAAATTGATTTTTGAAGTTAATTTCTTAAGATGTACAGTATATATTTTGTATCTGCTGTTTAAGAATGCAGTCTTTAGAATGTTTTTTGGGTGTATAATGAATTTTTACTTTTTTTAATTGCAGAGACTTGTGTATTTTTTATTTTTTTGGCTGAGTCTGAGAAGGATCAAATTATCCAAAGTTATTTTATTCTACACTGTCATCACTTTCTCCAGCCAAGGTAGTGGCTCAGAGGAGTTTGTGCC
This sequence comes from Ostorhinchus cyanosoma, assembly GCA_029814465.1. Taxonomy (NCBI): domain Eukaryota; kingdom Metazoa; phylum Chordata; class Actinopteri; order Kurtiformes; family Apogonidae; genus Ostorhinchus; species Ostorhinchus cyanosoma. Next base: position 19,202,026 of record JAPTYQ010000015.1, on the reverse strand, counting down.
AGTACAATATTGCAATAATTTCAGCAATGTATATAAACACACTGTTGATTTTTTTTTTTCTTTTTTTTTTTTTTAACATTATTGGCACAGATAAAGTATTGCAAAGGAGAGGTATTTTGTTTCATAGCTTCATAATTATGTAGCTTAAATTGATGAAATGTGCTGTAAAGCCATGCAACCCTCACAATGCCAATAAAAGACTTTGTGTTGAATGTGTCAGTTTTATTTTTTTGGGGTGTATATACATTTCATATTAAATATCCTCTCTCACAATAGATCTGTACACTGCAAAAATCAAAATGTTACCAAGTGTATTTTTCTCATTTCCAGTCACCACAACTAAAATAAGACATAATCACCTAAAGAGTAACTTTTCAGTGAGATA
>JAPTYQ010000015.1:19181317-19201541 GCA_029814465.1 Ostorhinchus cyanosoma | reverse complement strand
AATGAACAACAACTCATAAAATGCAGTACAAAGGTTCTTACACTGATGGGGATAATTCCATCAACAAGTTTTTTTTTGTTTTTTTTTCTTTCCCCAGATGAGCATAAGAAGTTAAGCAATGTACTTCTATAGACAGAAGCAGCAATAGAACACCTTCTAGCTACATTAAAATAGTGAAGTCAGTTGTCAAAGTAGCCTGGTGGTCCTGTAGAGAACAAAAATGGACATAATGGCTTCAAAAAAAGCACTGTGCGACAAAAACACAGTAGTGGAAATGTTCTAAATGTTCTAAAATGGTCTTTTTCAGGTGGCTAAAATATGTTATTCTGCTATCCCCATCCACAGCAAGACACTGTTTAACTCTATGACTTGTCAGAATTGGAGACTTAGGGACTGTGGATCAGTACCTTTTACAAACCCAATGTCAAAAAAATTCTATTAGACTGCTTTTATTCATTTGTATGTGGCATATACTGCTGTAAAATCTGTACATTCCACTGTTTATAACCATTCCTATAAGGTGAAATGCATTGAATAAAGACAAGAAAAATAGAAAATATTGACAGAAACAGAGTGTAATAAAAAAAAATAGCATAGAAATGAAACAATATAGTAAAGTAAGATGTATAATAACAGAATCAGAGCTCTCAGTTTATCTATTAACCATCTTAGCTCCAAACCAATGCAACTATACTACTAGTGTTGAGTTGCCTTTCTTAGTTTTGCAGGCTTGTTTTATGTTGACGTACATAGAAGAGGACAACAGCCCCAAACCACGTTCAGCCTGTGCCATTAAACCGATCAGATTGGACATAGCTGACAAAATCAACCATGTCCCACACAGTTTACACTCAAGGTATAAAAGTTTTCTTGAGTGGAGGTGTTGTATTAAAAAAAAAAAAAAGATGGAGAGGTTGCACAATGAGCTTTTCTACAATAAATAAGTTTGCACAAAAAGTAGAAAAACATCAAAAAAAAATATCTTTTGAGTTGATATTTATCAGCATAAATCCTGTGGTATGTGTCATAGCTGTTGTATAAGAATCAATGCATCTTTGTTTCTCATGTGAACCCGGAGGCAAACTCATGGTGCTTTGAACCCTGTGTCATAGCAGTATTTTACAGTCATGATGTGAATGTGTATGTTTGTGTCTCCCAAAACAGCAAAGAGAAATAGGAAGTTGAGCGGAGAAAGATTTCAAACAGAACTGACCTCTGTTCAAGTTCCTTTGTTTTTCTTTTTTTTTTCTAGCCTCCTTATCCGCTCCTTTCTACAAGAATGACAGAAAAACTATGCGACAGAGAGCGAGTGTATGTGTGTGTATCCGCATGTGTGTGTGTTTGTGTTTGTGTGTGTATGTATTTGTGTTACCTGTGTCACAGGGGTTTCCCACCATGGAAAACACAATACAGTTTGCATATTTTTTTCTGACTTCTCATAGGAAGCCGGATCATAACAACTAGATTTGAGCACAGCAACAGCGCTACATGGTTTTTTATACCAGACCTGATTGTGGATTTATAAAGAAAACAGGATGGGGAGAGTGTGTGACTGAATGTGTGTGTGTGTGTGCTGGACAAGAGCCCACTGGGCATTCCTGTACCTGTCTGAGAATACTACCCCTCATCTCACCTCCCTCTACTTTCCTCCCTTCCCTCCACCTGCTCTGCTCTGTGGCCCCCAGGTCTTTGGGGACCAGCCAGACTTCAGCAGAGACAACCCTTCCAACACAAACCCCTGCCCCCCAACACACACACACACTCACACACACTCACACACACACAAACACAGACACTAATGCATACACACCTTCTACCCCTCTGCTCTCTTTCTCTGTCTCGCTCTCGTTTTCACTCATGCTCTCCCACAAAAGCCCATGCAGCGGTCCCCAGGGAAACACATGAATATGGAAGAGGCTGCCCAAGAAGCACATGACACACTCCCTCTCTCCCTCTCTCTCTCTCACCCTCTCCCTTCACTCATTTATTTATATATGGATACCTGGAATGGATGCTGCAGGCACTCCCATCCTCCGCCCTTACACCTCTCTTCACTAGTGGCTCTCTAGGTGGCTGCTTGTGTACATGTAGATACCAAATTACATAAAGCAGCTCCTTCTATGCTCGCAGTGTACACATTTAAATGAAAAGAAAAGAAATACAAGAGCACAACAACACAACAGACTGATATGTTTCAAAGTAGTGCTGCCGGCTTCTGTTCCAGTGCAGATGTCCATAGAGCACATTTGCTGTGTCAATACAGAATGCACAGTCTTCCTCTATGTGGCCAAACCGGCGTGTAACTCAAGAAGACTACAGACTGCTTTGTTTTTCACAGACAAACATTTAAGTCTGTGTTCCTGTTGACAATGGCTGACCTCCTTCTGGAACCAGCTGTTCTGTCCACTGTGCAGAAACACGTGCATGCATACAGTACAAACACACATACACCCAAGGATTAATACCTACAGACGTGCACGCATACTTTTTCACACGCAGTCACATACACATTACACAAACAGGAGCACAGTTTCCACATAGCACAGTCTGCACTTTGCACACAGAGAAGTGAGTGTGTGGGCTGGCCCTGGCAGGGCATTGCTAAGCCTGGCTGGTGATTTATCTCCATAGTGAAAGCTTGGGCAGTGAAAGGTTGGGTCCTGCCAACCTCTGTTCTCCTCTGACCACCCGGTGCCCACGTGTGGCACTCAGGGGCACGCCTGTCCCTTTCAATAACCTACACTGAAACCTTAGTCCTCTAGTCTGTGGTTGTGTGTATGTCTGCCCCGAAACATAGTAACCTGGCTTGTATCGGTGCAATAAACACACTAACGTACAATTCTTACCACAATGGGTTTCACTGAGCTACAATAATAACGCATTGAGTTTCATTATTATAGATATTCACAGAGCCAGCAGTGCACAAACAAAAACACAGTGTCTTGTACACAATGTCAAAGCCATAAACTGGACTGTTTCCACAAAAACACAGCCAGTTGGTGCTGAGCTACTATCAGGCTCAGGCTTGTTAGTGTTGGTACATTATTAGCAGGATTCTCACAGAGTCCTGGAATACTTTCCTTACAGTTAGTCTAAATAACAGTCCTGTGGGCATTAACTTGAGTCTGGCCAGGCTGCTCGTTATGACTGTTCTGGGTTTATGGGCGACAGAGGAGGAGGCCATGGCTGAGCCAAATGTTTCTCTGCATATGATTTCCTACTTCTGATCGGGATACTGTAAGCTGTCATCCACTGGAGAGTGAAGTTTGTTTTTTTTTTTTTTTTCATTCAACACAGATGGACTGGCACTACAGGAGTTGTGATGTCTGTAGGCAGAACAGGGCATAAAGTATGTTTGAGCCATATGTATACAGGCTACAGATGCTCACCCACGCAGATACATCCAAATGTGGAAGAGCATTTACAAACCCACACACAAATGCACATTACATTGTCTTGTGTTAGGTTTATATGCAAATGATGCTCTTATCTAGGATGATTTATAAAAAGCAATGTCAGAGTAAACTATTGAGACCTCTGTACCCCAAACTGTCTGTGTTAAATTTGAGCAATAAGTTTTAACTCCTTGTAAAACTTTAGATATTTTTAAACAAAAAATAAATAGGAAAAAAAAACAACTGAAAAGCAATACTACTATGGATCATATTCATTGTTAACTTCACAGATTAGAAACAAAAGTCACAATGTTTCTATGAGATTTCCTTTTTTATAGTCATTAATGATGTTTTTCTACGTAAATTAAAAGCTAAAAGAGTTCAACTAAACACTGATGATGCAAGTATTTATAATTTGAGTGAAGAACAATGCAAAATAATAATAATAATAATAATGGGGCATGAATAGAGCATGAAGATCAAGGCCTTCATAAGTTTCCTGTGACAAATGTGAGGATAATGAAAAGAAAGGTAACTGTATATATCTTTATTAAGAGGAACAAATGACACAGTGACATTCATCATTTTTCACACATGTATAGTGATAATAACACTTACTCTTGTACAGCGCGGGCTATAGACAGCGCAGTGGAGCCGGTCTCGTTAACACTGTCCAAGGTCACATTTGGCAGGTCATCGTCATCACTGTCACTTTTGATCTGCCTTGGCGACAGGCCGTTGGGGTCTATGTGTGCTGTGAAGACCGGACACAGACAGAGGAGTAAGAAACATGATATTGGAACTGCTGCTGGAAACTTATAAGGGATATCACGTTATATGTGTTGGAAACAGTTTCTAGTGGTAATGAGGTAATGCATTCATATACTGTTATTTCATCCTTCTTATTTCAAGGATAATGACAACAAATATCTTCAAAATGGTTTTGCTGGTCAATATGTGAAGTCATTTAAGATACAGGTATACGATACTCATATATTCAGTATATATGTGTATCAAGGAGATGGCCTCGGTGCAGACATTTTTAGTCGGGAGCTGTCATTCAAACAGAAATCTCCACTTAAGGACGGAGCAGCCAAGCATGACACTGTACCCAGCAGTCATACTTACAGAGGAGCATGCAAATAAGCAGTCACACATCTGCACACCCGCACTCACACATATTCTTTATCAGTCTCAAACCCCAGAGATAAGGAGCAGGGTGGAGTGTTGTTTTGGACTTTTTTTATTCTCTTTTAACGGTTTGTGGGAATACTTCTGTCTTTGACATGCTGCAAAGATTACATGTATGTGTAAGAGTCTGAGTAGTGTGGCTTGTAAGCAAGTATTAAAGGCGGCTGATCATGAACCGTAGCATCCCTGGTTCAGTTCCCAGTCTGAGTAACCTTTGTTGCGTGTCATTCCCAACTCTCGCTCTTTTTTCCTGTCTCTTTGTTAGTGTGGACTAGGAAATAAATGCATAAAAATATCAAGAAACAAACCTGTAATGATATAATGCACTCATAATTAATATAAACACTGTTTTTTTCCACTATATTATATGTTTCACAAGTGTATATTTTCCGTTTTCTGTCTTTCCTGCACTTTATTTTTGTATTTGCTGCTGTAAACTGACAAATTTCCCCATAGTCTTATCATATCTTATCTTCATTTGTTACATATTACATGTGACTTCTCAAGTGGCATGACATGAACACATGTCAGTAAATGAAAATAAAATTAAATGAACTAAATACAACTTAAATATATTGTGTCAGCTAAAGTTACATCAGATAGATTTTGATGGGGGATGAAAACAACAACTACTTAACATCATCATCAAGGATTTTATTATTGTTTTGGATGAGAGCAGCAAAAATTACATAGTGTGATGCGTTATGATGATTACTTTAAATGTATCAAATTAAACCCATCGAGACATTACAAGTGTTCTAATTATTAGAGGAAAAAGTTTGTCTCTTCAGTCTCACTAAATTGTTATTTTTGCAAAGTAAACAAGATAAAAACACAGTGAAAGTTGGATTGACCCATATACTTTTAACCATGACCCATAGCCACGTAACTTAGTTATGTCTGTCTCCTCCGTTCTAAAACAGTCACATCTACTTAAGAAGTTTTGACAACTTCTCCCCAGGTGAGATCACTGAATGTATCACCATAATCTGTGGCTATCCTATCTTCTATAAAAACATTGTCAATAACATACAAGAAGAATGTCAGGACCTGTCAAACAACCCTTCTCAATGAAAAGTTTGCAATCTCTCTATAATAGTAGATAATTAAAATCATTTAAAAAAAGAAAATGCAGAGAGGAATTCTGACAGTCACCCTTGATTCTTGGGAGGCAATCATAAAAAACACTGTATGTATCATAGTGTATTTTCCACTGAGTCCCTCAGATACTGTATGCTTTTATAAGCTATCAGGACTTCACCTCTGATACCCTCTCAGCCGAGATTGTGGTCATAATGGATCATAATAAGGGTCTAGCAGTATAAGAGCAGACATGGTGTTATTACAGAGGGGGACACAGAAATAATGCTGTAACTCTGTTGGAGCTTTTGCTTTTTAAAAGGTTTCTAACTGTTGCCGTAGACGAAGACATGCAGAGTGGTCACCAGCTCGCCTACCCTATGGAAAACCTGTAATTAGTTAGAAATGCATCGTGTGTTGGAAAGGGGTATTTTGAGCGAGGGACACAAAGGAGGAGTGGTGGAGAGGTGGGCAGAGCACCGGATTTCTTTCTTTCTCTCCTGTTGTTTCCAGTCAAGCCCTGTTTCCATGGCAACCTTCTGCCGGAGACAGGGAGACAGCAGTGAAAAGAAGGGTGCCCGCCCTCTCTTAAAGAGGATGGCCAACCTGTGTGTGCGCGTGTGCATGTGGGTGTGCAAATGAGTGTGTGTGTGAGAGTGCGTTCAAGTGTGTTTGTGTCTGTGTTGAAAGCTTCAGTATGACAGACGTGTGTCACTGTTGTATTTTTACCAAGTAAAAACAAGATATCTGAGCTTGACCCTCACGCCGAACTTCACAGGGGGATGGTGACTTTGCTGATGTGAACTTATTTTTTGGCTAACCAACCTACAGATATAGGTCACACGGTTTAAGATAAGTTCAGATCATATTCATATTCAACAATATAATCATCTCTTGGTACTCATAGATTTAAAGGATTACATTCATATTACATTAGGTCTTATTATGTCCACTAATTTGATAAATGATGTGTTGGTCTGCTTGTTGCTAACTAATTAGAAATTACTGCATCTGCCACACCTAATGTTCAATATTCCTTCACTCAATTTGCTTTGTGTTTGGAGCCTTCAGTTCTGGGCAGAGCCGATGATCAGCTCTGTATTTGTACATGCTTGTGTTTATGTAAGTGCCACCCGCCTTCAATATCCATCCACACCCTCTTATGAAAGTCTTGTTTTTCCTGTCCGTCTTTCCTGTGCTCTCTTTAGGAGCAGACATCCAGAGTTTTAAACGCCCATCTCTGAGGACCACCCCACCCAAGTTGGCCAACTGCATGTCTGAGAACATGCTCTAATTACACATGTTTGTTGGACGCACATGTACAGTTGTAAGTTAAAAGTCCAAGTGAGTCTGTCCATGCGGCAGGGAGGGACAAGATGCAACTTTTTTTACAACCAACACTTGCTCTGTGTACAGCTTTGAGTTGGACAGAGACACCTACTGAAGGCTCCCTCCCCGCGGTTGGCAGTAAAACCACACCCAAAGGGGAAAAGTAACAGCCGAGCCTAAGCCAGCAAAGTCTATTACTCAATCCCTAACAGAGGATGGTTGCTTATGCATAGAGGGATAGGTAACTGGTGTGGTCCTGGTTACCAGAACTGGAGGCTGTCACACTGGCACAAACAAAGCATGACTGATGCACATCATTTCCTTTTCAGACCCATCTATTACATGTTGACATTTGCAGTGCTACAACTCCGTATGTGTTGGTGTTGAAAAGACTTTTATTTCGTGGAGACCTGCCGTGCAAGTGTGGCATTTACGTCGTAATAAAGGGTAAGGAAGCTGTTCTAAGTATATTAACTATAGCTTCGGTGAAAACATAATTTCAATAGGACTCCTGTAAATCAAAAAACTAAGTTTGGCTCAGGGAGGAATTGGTCAGTAAATGACAACGCAGAACAGCATTTAAGTTTTTGTTGGTACCAAATGGTGGATGCTATGTCATCACACAATGGATCTATGCTGAATGTTGTGTTACCCATAAAGTTAGAATAATTTTGCTTTCCGACACATTCCTCTATTTGGTACAATGATTATATACCGAGTCCCACTTACACTTTATCTATTGAGGATAAATCACATGGCCAAGAGGTATTTTTTTCCAACTTAGAATAAATAATAAATATGCCTAGCAGAAGATAAAGAGGATACTTTAAATGCACAGTATGCGAGTTCTGCCATTATAGGTCTCTTAATAATAGTTTAATGGAATCGTGGCAATGTATTGTGGGAGCTGTTTCACCATCCGTGTGATTTCAAAGAGTCATTTTTACAACAAATTATCACTTATTTCTTATTTCCTGATTGAAATGGTCGATTATAGATTGTTCTGAATTTGAACATTTACAAAATCATTGAATAGAGTGTATATATTTGTATGCATTTCAGCTGGAAAAGTGTTCTACTTTACACTTTTAATAAATGCTCAGTCACCTTACTGGAGAAAATGGTGAGGAAGTTTAGTACAAATCTAAATTGAACTGTGGAAGTCATATTAATATGCAATACATGCACAGTGCAGAGTCTCACCTTTGCCCTGGCTTTTGGCCTCATCCAGCAGAGGTAGCATGATGGCGTTGTTGAGGCTGGAGGGTGATCGAACAGCAGTGGTGTACATGAGGGGAAGTGACTGTACCACTACTGGGATGCGGTGAACATGGCTGGCCAGCTTCCCTGCTCCCTGCAGGCTCAGAGGGCTGGATGGAGGCGGCGGCACAGAGTGCAGAATGTGCAAATATGGTTGACCTCTCACCCCAGATCCGGGGGCAACCAGAGGACCTGGTGTGAGCACCGAGGAGGCAGAGGTGATAACTGACGGAGAGGAGGAGGAGGATGACGACGATAAAGATGATGGGGAGAAAGCAGATCTGAGAGGGGAGGTTGATGAGGTGGTGGGGGTTGTGGACGAAGACGAGGGACGGGGTTTATTGATTGACAGGTCAACGGGCTCGGTCTGCGTGTGGAAGTGCAGGTCGTGTGCGAGCAGGTCTTCTGGAGGTTCAGGTTTTACTCTGCTGAGGAAGAAGGGGACACCGTCCATCGCAGAATAAGGGCGCACTTTGGGTGACTGTGGGAATAAACAAGGCATTCATATTAGATTTTGATGCCAATAAATTATGTCTGTCATAGAAATGTCTTAACAATATGCATAGTACACAACAGGAGCAAAACAGAAGAAACAGCCTGCATTTATACTGCTGTTTTTTTCAGAGCTGATACTAAGGATGGCTAGTAATTAAACAGACAATAACTGATACAAAATGACAAGACAAAACAAAAATACCTACATCTACCTATGCAAATAGTTCTGATGCTTCTATATAATTAGAGTATAATTACTGCAGTGATGATCATGTTTTAGCTGCAACAAGTTTAAGCGTACATGTGTCGCTTCTCATTCCTTAAATATCCATTAGTTTCAGTGACAGGAACAACAGGATGAGAAGAAAGGCAGATGAAGTGATTACCCATCATGCTTAGAACCTACAGATAGGACAGTGATAGGATCTGGAGTTGCATCAGTGATCAGTTCTAGATTCAGAAACATTATGTGTCCAGAAAATGAGGTCATCTGACTACCTGAAAATACTGAAAGACCAGGTTTTTCCATCAATAAGCACATTCCAAAAGGACAATGCCAGGATTGATGAGGCTCCAATTGTGAAACAGTGGTTCAGGGAGCATGAGACAGCACTTTCACACATGGATTGGCCACCACAGAGTTCAGACCTTGAGAATCTCTATTTGAGAATCATCCCATTGGAATGTGATGGAGATGACTTCATGCAGAGGTCGGACTCCCCATCATCAGTACACGATCTAGGTGAATATTAATCCAACTCTTGACAGAAATAACTGCTATGACATTTATTGTGACATTGTGTTAGGACTGTGTCAAATAAATAACAGCACTGCTAATGCCTCCCATCAAAGTTAAAGGCAGTAAACAAAAATATTTCAACATAGTGATGCGTGACTACGGTTAAAATAAAAAGTGTTGGAGTCAAATATAAATAGTCCAATACAAAACACTATTAAAATGCCCTTAAAATCAAATCAAATAACAAAAGTGGACATCGATAATATTTTAAAACTACACATTGTTAGCTTCCATATCCTCCTGAGACCTAATAAGTAAAAGTTTTTTTTTTTTTTAATTACATAATTGCCTTGATTGGAATCTGTATGATGCCACAGTTTTTCAGATTATTAAAAAAATATATTATCTAATGAAATGTCCTTTGCAGTGGACAGTTTTTTGTTTGTTTGTTTTTTTAAATAAAGCTGTGAAACTCTTGTCCACTATAGAGGACAAAAATACATTGCTGGGTCTGAGGATATGGAACTGGAGATAAATAAATAAATTCTTGTACAAATAAATATGTATATATATGTATTTATTTTTCTTATTTCAATCTAGACAGCCAATTGCTCACAACATATAACTGCATAGATATTGCTGTGACTAAGACACCATAGTTGTGACTACTGACTGAGAAAGGACTACAGTTCCATATTTAAATTCATTTATTTTGTTAGAATAAGATAATAGTGCGCATAATTATCAGTATCGGACTCAATAATCAGTCGATTTCTACTGTTTACTCTTCATTTTACTACTAACACTATAAAATGTCTCGTCTACCAATCAGGCGGTAAAGTCATCTCTTCAATAATTCAGGTAGAATAATTCAGCTTTGACAGCATTAATACCACATGATAGAAATGGAAAGGACCAGTAAATTTCCACATTCATTCATTCCACTCATTTTGCGAAGTCCCCTTGCTTAATATGATGTCATACACAGATGAAATGCAGGAGTAACGATAGTGTCTCTCACACTCGCCTCCTTTCACCGCCTCCCTTCGCTCACTCTCTTTTCTCTCTTGGCGTGGGTTGTTCTCTCTCTTTTTCCTCCTGTTTTCCATCACTCCCACAGAAACGCTGCTCTCTTGGCTCCCCTTGTATCTCTCCTAAATCTCCTTTGTGACGGTGGAAAAACATCATATGGGCTCAATTTCCTGACCGTCTCTCTCTGTCTCTCAGCGATGGGCCTCCTAAGGCCAACGCTGGTGGCTCGCTGTATCCCTCGACACATCTTTCACTTAACACCAAGCAGACTGTAACATAACCGCTCCATCTGTCTGCACAAGTTTCAGGAACCTGTGTACTTGGAAAAGATAATGGAGAACATACAGAGCAGAAAAACAACACTCGCTCTGCTACTTTTTTGTTTCACTGGTCCTTCTTTCATAGCACTACCAATGACTAGTCTATCAGAACGTCAAATAAACCATGTGATGTAGATATCAAGATTCCCTTTTTTTTTTTTTTTTTTTTTTTCATATGTGGGATGGGTGCTAGAGTGCGTGGTAAGAAATGTTGATCCTCACAGTGAAGCCTTTCAAGAGCCAAGAAAAGCCACGGGAAGAGCCACCAGGGAGAGAATACGTACAGATTTTTTTTTTTAAACTGATAGTACTGAAAACACTCATGAAACTTTAAGTAATAAACACAAAGTTCATCTTCACTATTGTTTTTGAGACTGACATTTCTTTTCCCTTACGCAATGTTGGCTGAAAGTGGATCTGTGGTGAATTACGAATTTTTGTGAGTTGCGTTCATGTGTTTTGTGTGTGTGTGTTCTTTTTTATGTAGTAGCCTACTATTTTTACTCTAGACTTGTATACTTGTTTTCAGCCTACAGGAAATGTTACGACCCCATGAATTAAAAAAAAAAAAAAAAATGCCCCTCACTGAAACTCCTCCTCGGTTGAAAAACAAACCCTACCCCATAAAATACACCCTGTGATGACCCTCTGAACCCTGGTGAGGTTCAGTTTAGGGTCATTAGTGTCAGGTCAAGGTTCACAACACATTATGGTTTACTTCTTAATACCACCCAACAAGGGTTTTTAGCAAGATTTTCATTTGCAGGACTTCATAAAAGTAAAAATGCTTTGGAATTTAAAAAAAAAAAAAAAAAAATCTATAACTTTTTATGGTTGAGATTCTTATTTTCATGTAATGACAATTTAAAAAGACTTAAGTTCACACTCGTGCTTGTGATAAAGAGTTTATCACACCTCCTTCTCGGGGAGTTTTTTTTTTTCTAGTTCAACATGACACTCGAAAAACTGACCATAGGTGATAATTAGGGTTATATTTGTTGGAAAAACCTTTTAGAGAGGACTCTTAAAAAACAGCAATAATAAGTGTTGGGCCAACTAATCCCATCTAATAAGCACAGATATTCATAATTACCGTATTCAGAAAAGTCAACAACACAAGACACTTAAAAGAAGGAGTCAGGAGGAAGCTGCACCGCCAAATTAGTGCAGATATTGGTGGAGTCGCAGTGAGAGCTGTGAGCATTTCCTGTGTACTAGTATGAATGAAGTGGCAACCTCTGGGGCTCAAAAAAATGAAGAACCAACAACGGCAGTTCCTTGAATGGCCACTAGAAGTTCAACCTTTTCAATTAAAATACTAGATAATTAAGGTGCAGCTGCTTTGATTGACAGGTGAGTGAATGTCTGTTTATGTCTTCCATCTGCGGCTGAGTCACACACAAACATTCTGTTTACTGAGTAAAACATCTGTCTGACATACAGCTCTATTGCAATTGTTCTTAAGATAGTTACAATTACAATAAGATGTTTAATTACAATAGCGCTTCTTTAGCATAGCTTAGCCACACGAGCTAATGTTAGCATTATTTGCTGTTGATTACATCTTGTGTCAGCTAACCGGCTAATTAACCTGATTGGTGCTTTTATACATTACATGAATTTGGTATTACTGTATTAAACACAACTGTATAATTCAGAATATATATATAAAAAATAGTAGTTGTATAATTAATATAAAATATACAAAAAACTATCATTTCCCCTTGAGATTAAGAGTTTTCTGATTCTTGGTTGTATGTGTTAACACTGTATTTAAAACACACACAGTATATAAGAAGTAAAGGGAGAAAGCATGTCACCCACTGGAGTTTCAACACCTGTTTTGTAGCCAGAGTTTATGTTTTCGCCGTCGCTATGTTGAGTTTTTATAGCCAGAGGTGATGTTTGAACAAAAGTAGCAGAGTTCAGAGCCTGTTGCAAAGGGTGAATGGTGAGCTAATGCTAAATGCTACTTTACCGACACAGTTAAAATACAAATTTCTTCAAGCATTAATAAGGTAATAAGGTCACGTAATGTTTGTGTTAGTCTAACTTAACCATAGCTACAGCTGAGCTATCTGCCAGAGGGGAAAGAATATGTTTTATTCGATAAACAGAAGCTCTGTAATTTATCTTCAGCGGACGAGCAAGCTGTCATACAGACCCATCAATCAAAGCCTGACATGGCAGACATCAACCCTGAGACCCTCCTCTTGGAAGACGCTTATTGATGGAAAAACCTGGTCGTTCAGTATTTCAGGTTGTCAGCTGACCTCATTTTATGGCCATATAAATAACTTAAAGACGTACCATCAAAACAGCTATTGGAGAGTTCAGATAAAGTAAATGAGTCCAGAATGGCTCATGGAAGAAATGACTTTTTTTAAGAGAATATTAATTTAAGTCAAAAAAAGACAGGGCCAGCAGCAGTACCCTTCACTTAAGTTAACTAATAATTGCTTGTTAAGAAGTTAGATACAGGGCCTCTGTTCAGAGTCAGACATGGTCAGACTTGCCCAGACACCAGAAGACCCTCACAATAATAAAAGAGATGTCAAGAAAACTGTTGACAGGTTCCAGACAATAAGCGATAAAATAATTTTCTTTTCATCATCATTTCTAAATGTTTTAAATCTAAACGCCCCCCAGAATAGAATGAAATACTGTGCATTCTGACCACACATCAGTCCAAGTGGGAAGGCGTGGATAAAGGGTAAAGCAGTATTCCACATGTGCAAACAGCCCTATTCCACATGTGCAATGGGCTGCATAACACGGAAGTAAATCGGAAGCCATTAACTTCTACATCTGTGCACCCTGTCCATCCTTGTTTAGCACAGTCTATATTTAACCAGAGATCTCTTCCTTAAACTATGCAAGTTCCTCGCTTCTTCCTTGAATTAATCCTTGGTGATAAATCAGCAGTCTTGCATCAAGCCTTTATCTGAAAAACATTTCAAGATTAATATCACTTAGTCGCTACTATGTATGTTTGTGAAGCCAAATGTACTCAGTGATTCTCTTGCCCAAAATCCTGAGGTGCTTGACGGAGTCTTAACACAATCTTTTGCTCATGATCTCTACATTTGCGAATTCTGTATAGGATATAAGTGTCACATAATGCCTGGAGCAGTACTGCCTGAAGGCTTTGAACCATTATATCCACAGAGACTGATCTTGGTGTTTCGAATATCTTGTCTTTCTTAGTACATGCTCTTAAAGGATGTCTGGTTGGCTACATAAGTTATGCACTATTGACAGTTTTTTTTTTACAAGTAAAATATGAGAAAAAGAGGAAACTAAAGAAAACATGTAATGGTCTGACCAGAATTGCAGTCTTAATATGCTTTTGAAATATATAATGGTTCACAAAACACATATTTCACATCCTTACAGTATAAATTGTCACATTTGAAGACATTTTCCTTTTTATTTATCAGTAATGTTCATACACTGAAAAACTATACTGTAACTAGACAAGTTATTTGAGTTCTATAATGTGAAGTTTTAGTTTATCCAAGGTTGTTGTCTTTTATTACTATCATCTGCATTTGAGACTAAAGTTGTCAAATTTCTACAAATGGCTTATTACAAATCATTGGGAAAAATTCAGTCCTCATTTTAACCTACGTTCTTGTCATTCCATCCACTTTTAGCTCTGTTTTAGTCTCCATCAACTCTGTGGCAATATATGTGTCTTCAGCATCCAAATATATATTTATGGTTTACCAGACAGTTACTAAATTTGTCTGTATGTAGGCTTCACTTTAGATTTTTATAGCTTCCCCTTTTTTTAGTCACAGGCTTTTCTAATATAAGAACTTGCAGCGGCAAATAATAATCCAATATCAATCACCATGAACAGTGTATGACTCTGCCACAGTATATTAACTGTAACATTGTGTGATAATTATATGTATCACCAAGTTCATCACTACAACTGATCCTTTCATGCACAGGGCATTCCACAAGTCGTATGATCCTTAGTAAAAAAGAAAAAAAACACAGCCTTTCACTTTGTCTATGAGCATTATAAGCTAATGGCACAGTAAATGTAAATGACCATAATTAGCCTCACTGCATAGTATCAATAGATGTACAATATCAAGACCAAGTCACCTCAGAGTCGATTAAAAGTTTATCAAGCGACTCAGTAATATCACATAAACTAAAACAGCCATTCTGAATCTGAATTTTATGAAGAAATTCAACTTTTTTAAGCTATTATCTTCATTCATAATTGTTAGTCTTAGTTCCTTTAATTACGATCATTACAGTTAGACATTTAGCACGTTACTAACAACCTGTTAAAATTGGTAAATCCTCTGTGGTTCCTGGTTAAAAAATGGGAACAATAGTGTGGAAAGGTCAAAACAGTAGTGTTACACCAAAATGAAAAACAGAAACTCATTTGCATTTTGAGTTTAGACTCTCCAAAACATCTCAACCAGCGCAAATGGAAAACTTAAACCGCCCCCACTTTCACTTTGACAGATACAAACACACATAAGCACTCCAACCTACACTTACTCACACACATAAAGATATGCTCGACCCGCCTGCCTGCCTCTGTCCTCATGCCATTGTCTTTATTAGGGGATACTGGTTAGCGGGGCAGATTTTCCAGCCCCTTGCGGGTGAATAGTCTAACGAGGCAGACCATTTCCAGCAAGCCCTTGGCCCCCCGCCACCCAAATGAAGACCACATTTCTTCAGCAGCCTAAACTGTCTGTCTGTGTCTGCCGTCTAAAGGGAAGCTCAGTCAGTTAGGGCGAGATTGGATCTCAGAGCACTTCAAAGCCATGTGGGCTGCAATGCTCACATCCTGTCTGTGACTGACATCACTACACGTATTGAAAAAGGCTTCAAACCCCAGATATTAGGTTGGATCGTAAGAACACAACTCCCAAACCCTTGAGCAACAGCTGAGAACAGGACATCTATAAAGTAACCACCTGCTGTCTCTCTATCAAGTCCTTAGAAGTCGAGGGTCAGATTCAATTCTTATCAACAGCCTAGCACCAGCACAGCCAAACAATTCTCTACAAGAACTAAGATAACCTGATGGGTTATCGGCAACTGGTATTTTTCTAATCCATCATCCACTAATACTCAGCAGTCCTTCTCCACAGAAAATACTTTGCTCTTCTCCTACAAAGTGCCTGGTGATATATTGGGGGCAAGCAATTATTGATATGTTATGAATGGAAATCAATAATAACTGAGCATTAATTTATCATGATTACAAATATTAAGTGGCCTGCATCCACTGCAAACACAGCTGTGGCAGCAACACAAAGCCCTTGTAACCTAGCAACAGCTCCTCCACAACAAGACCACTTTATTTCTAGGTATGTTGGACCAGTGCGTACTGACACTGTATTGCAGGCCATAAAAGCCCTGAATGAGGTAACTCCATTATCCCTACATGGGGGATACACTGAAGATTAAACTAAAAAAAAAAAAGGATGAATTTTCCTGTTTAACCTATTGAGCTAAACAAAAGTGGGCAAAGTGATGGAAAGAAATACCAGACATGTTTCAAGAGACGTGTGCAAGAGATACAAAAAGATGTGGTGTGATAATATTTACAGAGGAAGAGGTGCTTTTTTTTTTGGTCCATTTCTGTGTATTTGTGTAAAACAGATAATTCATGTGTTTTGTACAAAAGAGCAAGGGCAAGGGTGGATGAAGGGAAATACGGAGACGTAAAGAGTGGGAACAGACATAGATAGATAAGATTTAGAGTTTCCCATGTGACCCTCCTCCCCGGAGCAGTGACTTCATCTGCACAATCACCCCCAGCCAGCATGGACTCTTTTCTGGCCCCAGTCACCTCCCCAAACCCCCCAATGCATTCCTGCTCCAGCTGTGGTTCTCCTCCCTCTCTTGATTCTTCTCCTCTTCCTGCTTACTACCATGCTCTCCGACCACTCCTCTTAGCCCCCACACTCACTCTCTTGCTCACTTGCCTAGGCCTGGGAGTGATTATCTGCCCATTGCCAGGAGGAGGAAAGAAGTAAAAGGAAAGCAGGAAAAAAAGCAGAATTGTCTGGAAAACAACTGCTCTCTTACCCCTTGTTCCGATTCCAGGGGCTCAGCTTTGACTCGGACTGCAGGCATTCCGTCAAGCATTAACATCCTGTTTCTTAGGCTGCCTGTGAAGGGACACAGAGGAGGTATAAGACGGGTGTTTTAGCATGACTAAGCAGGTCCAACACTTAGTTATTCACACATAGACATCTACAATGTTGTGCTTTGCACCCACTGAGAAATAAATACATTTTAAACAGACAGAACTTCATACTTTGAAACATCAGACGATGGCAGACAAAAGATGTGTACAGAGTAAACTGTCGAAATTCAGTCAGTACACAGCATGACTCTCTCCATACATAAAGATTTCCAACAGTTTGGTGGACTGCTGCAGAGCTAATAAGACTTTATAATACTAAAAAATGTCTTTAGACTCTAATGGAAAACAAACACCCTCTTTGGTTCTTTCAACATAGATGCAACAGCATACAGATGTTAACACACTGAACAATGATAGTGAGTAGTTACATATTTTATACACTCCCACAAACACACAAAAAAACTGAAGACACATCTTCAAATTGATCTTTTCCTGCGTCTGAGCTCAGTGTCTGTGTAAAGTGGGCAGCAGTACCCAGCTCCTCAGCTCCGTGCTGTGGCTTTAAGAGGAACACTCAGATGGAGCCAATGACAACAATGCATGTTCCGTATCCCTCAGCTGGGGCCGACCTGAGGTAACCCTCCCACTTATTATTTTAGCAGCAGTACATGGAGGAATGCAAGAAAAGGCAAATAGATTCTAAACATCTCTATTACTCTCCACTGCTGGCACCAGCAGCAGGATGTGTGGCCCAATCCAGCTAACACCACTGCGGCCATCATGATCACTGTTATGTGGAAAAAAAATAAAATAAAACCTCAGCAGTCATAAATGACATATATCCCTTCTGTAAAGCTGGCTCCAAGGCCATCAAACTTACTGAACATCTCAGATCTCCGATAGCATCTATGTGGCCTGCCCAATAATTAAGATTTTTTTTTTTACTCACCAGGAAATCCATTAAAAGATACTTATCGAAAAACCTTTCTCTTACGGATAAAATTTGTTTCAACAAAATGTTATACCATGTATTGTTCCACTAGCTCCCTGATTCTAAAGCAAAAGACTAATCCTGACTGTGGTTGTGTGTGAGGGAGGTAGAGAAGTGGGAGGATTTACTCCCTCAATCTGCAACCCCCCCAGATCTCGCCTCTCAGGTCTAAGTCCCTCAGGTACCCTAGCTGTGCTGCTATTGTATTGTTGTCCAGGATGTCCTTCGGCTTCAGGTCTTGGTAGGCCCAGATAGCGTTGCCATAGCAACGGTTGGGCGGGTGGAGCTGCAGCCTCAGTCCAGCCTCAAGCCATGTGTTGAGAAGAGGAGAAGAAGAGAGAAGAGTACTGAGAGAGGTAGAAAGTATGCTTTATTTTATTATTCTGAGGATGATCACAGTTTGACTACAAAAATCCAGTCAGAGGCACTTTAGATAAAATCTTGATTCTGCAATTGCATATTTTATCAGGTATTTTTTGTTTGTTTACTTGTGCTTTGAGCATCAAAAAGTTCTCATCAAAACACATTTCTGTTAAATGTGTGTATTTTTTCTTCTCAAAAGTACATACATGTACCCTTTAGCAAAACAAACTTTTAGTTGTATATGATAGTTTGCATTGAGAAATAAATTCAGCAACCTCTCCCTTTGTGCTTACAGTTAATCCAGTGGTTTGTGAACGCCTTCCTAATGAACTGGCCTGCAGCAGGCTATTCATAGGAAATCAATGGCAAGTGCATACCTCTGCTTGTGACTGCAATGGCCCACGAGCAGTGAAAGAGACCTAACACGGAGTAATGATCTAACAGAAGGGTTCAGTATATAAGGAAGGTCATGTCAAAATGCTTTGTCCCAAACCAACTGTAAACTGTTCTCATGAAACAGCCTTCTCTGGGATTTCAGACCAAGAGACAACCCAAAGACACAAATATGAACAACGACTGGGTTGGAAAAGGAGAGAATTTGTTCAAGATAATAAACCACTGTGTAGCCAGTATTCTTTATCACTAAATTTGGTCTGCTGGCAGCAGGCTCAGACAACCAGCAGTGTGCTGTCCATCAGCAGTATGAGGCTCTGTGTGTGGGAGATGGAGAGAGGGAGGGGGTTAGAGGGAAACAGGGTAGATTAAGATCACCTTTCCATTTGCTGCACTCTGAAATGAAATGGCCATCCCAGGTGTGTGGGGGAGTTGGATGGAGAGAGGAGAGCAGTGGAGTGTTGAGGCATCTCATTTCCCACCTACCCGCCCTCCTGTCCCCACCAAAATCCAGAGAGAGAGAGAAAAAAATAAAATAAAAGGAGCAAGCTAGTTCTTGCAGTATAAATGTTTGAAATATACATATTTCTACTCTTTGCTTTTCTGGATGGGCTTATTTGTATTTCTGTAAATGCACTTCCAGTTATAACTTGAAACACCCGCAAGATATCCATGACCTCAGGTCCACTATCTCCTAGTTCCCTGATGGCTATCTGATCTGTGCTGATGAAGGTGATAGCAGCTAGCTGGAGTGGAAGGATGAAGCAAACCCAACAGCGAATCCGCTCGATCAATTAGAGGTTACAAACCTTGCTTGAAAACATCTGACCTTCTGAGACAAACTGCTGGCCTAATATAAGTGACATCATCCTCGGCTATATACACATTTACATGTCCATACACACATGTATGCACAACATGACAGTTTTAGAATGCAAACTTGTGAATAAACATTAATAATGATGGATTCTATTTTAAGCAATTTTCATATTTAGGTGCAAATGAGGTGTAAATGATGTACTTTGACAGGACAAAAATCTCAAAAGGTGTGTGTTCAGTGAGTGGGTGGTGTCCATCACTGTGAGATCATGTTCTGTGAGTGTGAAGACAGATTCTGCTTAATACTGTAACTGGATGTCAGCTCATAAAGTAATAAAAGACATTTCTTTAAGTTAATCGTAAAGCCTAGAACTCAATATCTGACTGCACATAAATGCTGTGATTTTGTTAACATCTCTGTCTCTCATGTGAATTCTTGCAAATATGCACACACATAAATTCCACACACCCTGAAACACACTGTGACAGACGGGCTCCGCCAATGCTTTGTTCCCATGTCGAACGCCCAGAGCAACTGGGTGCATCTGTGTCACAGAGGCTGGACCTGCTGCCATGAAAAGACAGGAAAATGAGTGAGGGGAAGGGGCCGGTGAATTATGGGAGATACATGAGGAAGGATTAAGGAAGGTGATAGCAAGAAAAGTGGGAGAGTTTAGAAAC
>JAPTYQ010000015.1:19164619-19181217 GCA_029814465.1 Ostorhinchus cyanosoma | reverse complement strand
ATAATCATATGTGTGTATATGTGTGAGTGTGTTTATATATATATATATATATATATATATATATATATATACTTTTTTTTAAGTAGAACTCTTGTCGACAATTTGTGTGACAAAGTACAGCAAAAGAAACAGTGAGAATTTATCTTTTCCAACACTAATCTACTCTGTGTGGAGATTTTCATTATCCACTATCCACTGTGTTTCTGTGCAGCGGGGTCTCTATGCCCAGTTAAGAGTCCCACTAGCCTGAGGGTAAAAGGATGGTGATGGGATGACGGGAGAGCTTGGCTTAACTATTTCACTCCATTATATTTTACACTCTTGCAATAATGCTGTAAAAAGGGAACATTATTTCATCACTGCATGATTATGATATCCAACATGCTTGTAATTTGAGTTTGTAGGGTGGGTGAATCAAAAATTTTGGCGATGGGGGAGTGACTATTAGAAGATACAGCTTGAAACTATGACATCAAACAAAATAGGGCTAATAAAAAAGAAAAGCTTGTCTAAGGTGGTGTAAATCAGTCAGTCATGATGTTAATTTGATATGTTTGCATGCAGAATATTTACTTTATTGTGTAAAGCACATGCATGTATGAGACTATGTTTGTGGCTACATGCAGGAGTGTACAGGAACGAAACCTTGTGTTCTCAAATATGTGACCTCCTGTGTCCTAGAATGTTGCCTCCACCCAACCACACCCCCCCGGTACACACACACACAAACACACACGTATTCCACCCTAGACAGACCAGGTTGCCAGAGCTACACAAACTCCCACCCATTAGCGGCAGGATTCCAGGATAACCATGGCAACCAGTCTCTCACCCCCGGGGAGACGAGCAGTAGAACTGAAAGGCTCCATTCAATTTCCACATCCCAGAACAGCGCACACAAAATGACACACATGCACACTTTTCACACACTAACACACACTCACTGACAAACACACACTCACATAAACACACACAGATTCACACACACACACACACACACGCACACACACACACACACACACACACACACACACACACACAGACATGGACATGTCCAATGCAACCCACTTGCTCTAACAGCCTCGCAGTCACTCCAGCCTCCCCTGCCTGCCTCCACTGGGGTGAGTGGGAGCTTGTTAGAGAGACCGCACACTACATCCTCTCACCCACGGTCCTCAACTGCACATACACAGCACACCAGTGAAACATTAATTACACCTCACTCATTGTGATAAGACACACTTTAAGGGGAAGTCGACAGATGCTTTCTTTTATGTACAAAGATTATCTTTCCCTCCGCCCAGAGGCACGAAGCATCTTATCAGCCACAAAGCGCTGTACTAGGTCACACCGTCAGACTGAATGCATCCACACTGACAATATGGAATGTGCATTCTTGTCTCCGGCTGGTGTGATACCACATGACAAATACAGAGATGTGTGATTTGTATCATGTAGAGTAATTTTTTTTGACACCTCTACTGTATTTTTTCTGTGCCCGGACATAAAAGCAAAGGTTGGAGAGATATTTTGTAAAATACAGCGTTTATAATAAAACTGGGATGTGCATTTGCAGTATCATTTTAGTGGCTAATAAGGATGTAGTTATGATTGCTGTTGAAACTCCCCTCTCACTTGAATGAGCTCAGCGTGCTCCCCAGGTCTTCTCAGTCTCAAACAGCAGAATGTACTCACTGGGTTTAACCAAGAGAAGAAAGAAAAGGTTAATGACGCACAGTGGGAACTCAGCCTCACAAGTATCACATACAATATTACAGGAAATAGAAAAGACAGGCATAGGATGGACAGAGAATGGATAGAATTGAGAGGATGAAGATGATGAGATCCTGAGAGAAAAATGAAGCCGAGGAATGAAAGGTACAGGGTGAAAGAGAGAGTTATAGAATTATAAGTGTGCTTCAAGACACAGGGTGTTGATTATCTTGTTTTCACATTAGAGCCCACACAGGCCATTAGATGTGAGCCCAGCCTGAATCAATTTGAAAATTATCTATTCAAGATAATCCTGAGTGGCAGGCAGACAGCGTACAGACTTTAACCAACGCAGCAGCAGTTGTGTTTTTTGTTACCTTGGTGATAGTCTGGAGGTGAAGATGTGCAGGGGTGAAGTGTCTTGTATAGATGGAAGGACAGGTGGGAAGATTCACACAAGTTAGGTCAGCAAATGTTATACAAGGGTGTGGTGCTGTTTTGGAAACAATGTAGGAGAGAGAGGAAGGGAAAGAAATGTGGAACAAGGGAGGGATGGAGGAACAGTGGAGTCAGGCTGGCACTAATGACGGGTGCGCCCAGGGCCACACAAGTACAGCTGTCTCCCCTCCCAACTTCAGCAATGTCAGATCAGCATAATAAAAGCCAGTGTGTTGGTCTGTGCTCGCAGGAACAGCTGGGTGGCTTGGTGAAAAAAACAGTGAACAATGGAGAATTCTGCATCACCAAATCCTATCATCACTGCCTCAATCTTGTAGAGTTTCTTGAATAAATCCTCGCAATGCTCACGGAGAGAGTAGTGGTGTTGGACACTTAAACCTCTGGCAGCCTCTGCCTGGACAAATCACTTTGCTTTCATCGAGTTTCCAGAGGCTGACGTCAGACCGTGTCCAGAGCGCACTGAGTCACACATATTCCAGCTCTGCCCACCACCTCGTCTTTGTAATTGTGCCTTTAGCAGCGTTCTGAAGAGGATGTACGTATACACACTGCATGATGTCAGATGTTCAACCTCACCTCACACCCAGAGTCCCTTATCGCTGATATCATACAGCCTGGGTTTACAGGGCTTAACCCTAAATACACCAGTCGATAAAGGCAGGTCAAAGACAGTGTCTGTGCGGAACTTGATCTGTACATATTATTTGCACTGTATTTTGATGGACCTACATGTAGGAGGATATCTGTCTGTCTGACTCACTCCTTGTCTGTCTGACCACCCCCTCTTTCAAGCCTGCCAGCACTCTCTTTGTGTTTCTTGCTGTCTCTTTCTCCATTTCTCTCGCCAGTGTTTGTCTTAATCATTGCTGAGGTGATGTGGGCCGGCCGAAGCCAGTGAATAATATGATTAGAAAGGGCTCAGGAGTAAAGTCTCTGCTCTGATCATTCCAGTCATCTGGGATTTCAGTCACAGTTGTTGGAGATCTCCAGGTGTAAAATGGCAGCAAATAAGATCATCAGACATGTTACTTACGGCGTATGAGCCTTAACTCTCTTTAACCTTGTTTTTTTTTAAAGATGTGCACCAGTTGTGTGTGCACAGCCACAAACACTGAAGCCAGAAGGGATCGAGCGGTCAGGCAGGACCTTTATGGAGGTTTAAAGTGCATGCAGACATATTTGTGATCCTCATGTGTGGATACTGTGTATGTTTTCAGTCCTCCAGAGGCTCCACAGATGAATGAAGCATTGGATCAGGTAAGCCGGGGCGATACTCCCCAGCATGTGCTGCAGTTGGCCCCAAGGGATTTCGGGTTGTGTGTCTGCTAGACCGCTGGGGGGGTGGGAGGTGAGAAGAGGAATGGAGTGGCTCTTGTCAGGAAAAGATGAAGAAGGTTTAGACATGACAGGCGTGTCATTAATCACAAGATTCTCCAGGCAGTGTTCGTGGATCTACCTGTTCTCACTAGAACAAACCAAAGGAATAGAGTGGACTAGTCATGGGAATAGGAAGATAGAGAGTGTGTGTATGTGTGTTTAATTCTGTGTTTCTTCTGTGGCTTCATTATTGCCCTATTCCCTATTCTTTCTGTCGTTCCTGGCTCTGGCTGTGTACCATCAGCCCCTCTGGCAGATACATCCATGACAGGTACAGAGATAGAAAAGCACTCTGTAGGAAGCAAATCTGTCACCGTGCTAACTAAAACATGTCAGTGGTAGTGCTGTGTGTCTAAGTGCACGCGTGTGGATGCCTGTGCAATACTGAGAGCTGATTTGAATCCAAGGCTGCCACACCGAAGAGTTTATTTCCTTGCCTTAGAAAAGGAAGTCAAAAGGAAGGAGCTTTGAAAGAGCTGGAACAGCCGGTGTATGTGCAAAGTAGGGGGTTTGGGAGAAAGGGAGAGAAACCAAGGCATGGCTAAACTATAAGACAGGGTGAAATGTGTGTGTGTGTGTGTGTGTGTGTGTGTGTGTGTGTGTGTGTGTGTGTGTGTGTGTGTGTGTGTGTGTGTGTGTAGTCATGGCCTCAGGGGAGCAAGCTCCTCTCTCTGGACTAGATTGAGCCCACCTGAGTCTCTCTCCCACCCCTCCAGCTGTTTCTCTCACTACCTCCAAACCTTCCCCCATTACCCTCATTTCCATCCTCCAAATTCACCAACTCCCAATCTCTGTTTGCACCTACGAGTACGCTGCTGCTGCTGCTGCTGCAAAAATGAGTCCGTTTTACTGGGCTCTTGTATTTGTGCAGTTGTGTAATGTTTGTATTTTTGCCTGCAAACCACAATATTGATCTGAATTGTGGATAACCATGCCGCAAAATAAAACTTGAGCTGCTGCATAGATATTCCATGACCTGTAGTGCTTTGTACTGACGAATGTATCCCAGTGTTTTCTAGTGAAACTACTCCAGCTTTTAGACTCCACCACAAGCACAGCAGTATGAATTCCCATATAAGGTAGGAGGACCCTTTCTAACCTCCTCCTTCACTTTCTCTTCTCTACCCCGTCATTCCTTTATTGTAATCATTTTACACTGTAAGCTCAGTCTTGCCTTTCTGTTGAGAAAAATACACTCATACATCAGTGATACTTTCACAGTGAGTACGGATGTTATTTACTTATGTACATGCGTATCGTACATCTCATCAAATCTGGACAGCTGTAATACTACTGCTTTGGTGGTATCTTCTGTAACCTCCTAGATATGAGTGAATATTTTACAAGCGCTTAAAATCAAGCCTCACAAGTCCAATGGGAGGATGAAAAGAGCGTGAAGCTCAGTGGGAGAAGGGAGATGGATTGGAGGATGAAGATAGTGAGGATGACGAGAGAAAACACAAACAGAGCTGATAAAATTCTAGGCAGAGGAAGTGTCGTTCTCAGCCAATCCCCAGTGGACTCCCAGTATCCCACTCTTCCCCTGCTGCA
Organism: Ostorhinchus cyanosoma; assembly: GCA_029814465.1. Classification (NCBI taxonomy): domain Eukaryota; kingdom Metazoa; phylum Chordata; class Actinopteri; order Kurtiformes; family Apogonidae; genus Ostorhinchus; species Ostorhinchus cyanosoma. The sequence continues at coordinate 19,176,117 of JAPTYQ010000015.1, read as the reverse complement.
GGATGTGTCCTCGTGTGGGAATACGTAAGGAATGTGGCCCGTTTTGTTTAGTGTGTGATAGGCTTCTGCTTGGCGGTCACTTGTGTGTCTGTAAGCTTACGTGTGACAAGCTCCAGGCTTGGCAGAGGCTGATCACAGCAACACTGAACAGCCCTTTCTGGTTAAGACCCTCCTAGGAAAACAATGACTGTTGAAAGGGCTGCTATCTTTCAGAGCCCCTCCTTGTCCAATGGAGCTTTCACTGTTTCATATACACAGACAACAGGAACTGGCACATCATCTACATCTAGAAGGTTCTATCAATCACAGGGCAGTATCTCAGTGCATTTACAGTTGTCTTTCTACCTTACAGATACTCAAAACACTTTACAATCCAACAGTGATATCTTGATTCTATTTAATGGCCCTGTTTAGTTTTAAGGTAACTCAAGTACACATGTGAGTAGTCCATTCACTACATTTTGACTAATTCAGAAATGTACAGTTGCTTGACTGCTTCAAACACCTTTCTTTATACAGTTTCACAGAGGATTCTTCCCTCATGAAGACCTGTTGTTCTCTTTGCTCAAGGCGTTAACAAAAGTAAAACTCTTGAAAGACCTTTAAATAGACTCTCTAAAACAGCACAAGCCTACCATGGCCTTTTACGCAACAAAATGTCTACAAACGAGAGAGTGTTTCAGCTTGAGGCTACATCCCACACTTGGTGTGTTACCTTGTAGAGCAGTAAAGGTACATGATTTCTTTATGAGAGCTAACAGGGCAAGGAAAGACATTCAGACTTGAGTAGACAGAAAACAAGGCAAGGTGAGGTTTATTGAAGAATTCATGACAGTACTGTTGCTTTGTGTAGCCCTCACGGTGACAGAACAAATACTCCATTTAATATTAAGTATCTTTCTTTAAAACACAGTGATATAAGTACAATTTAGTAGTCAGGACTCTGAGTGCCCTGAAATGGTTCAATCACTAACCACACTGATGTGCTTCTAATTCAGTATCCCAAATCTCCGATTATTGGAGAACAAAGGCCATCTTAAACATTTGGCACTAATGGATACATTTAGAAAAAAATGATTGTGTAAAGCTGGGTAAAAAAGCCTGCTGATCTGAGTGAGGGTCTCACTAACAGTACTTTCAGACTGTTGTTTTGGTGTAATGTTTACCGACTCCTGAACAGGTACAACGAACAGGAGGTTATCTCATTTAACATATAATACAGCAGAACATTTTGTGTGATTTCATTCATTTTTTCATTCATTCAGTTTAAAAAACAGCCACATCTTTGGTTCATTGATGCACAAATACTGTAAATAAGCAGAATATGCAAAAAAAAAAAAAAGAGAGAGAGACAGGAGAGCTGTGTAGAACCGCATTCTAAGAATCCTTTTTGACGCATTTCAAAATGAACAGTCAGATATGTTTCACTTGCTGAACTTCTGAAAGAATCCCTGCTGTTCAGAGGCAACAATTTCTCTATTATTAATGAGAAGTTTGGTGCAAACTTTTGCAATGTCACCTCAATAACCAGAAGAACGTTTCACTCTGACAGGGAATGTCAAGCTGGATCCACTTCAACTTAGTAAAATTAGGCAAGTGCTGTGGGAGTATGCAAAAAAAAAAAAAGAAAAGAAAAGAAAAAACAGCAAACATATACATCTTGCATTGTGTACTAAGAATGTATCCAGCTGGACTCCAGTCTGAAAATAAAAATTGTACAATGAAGCAGAAACAAATGTGTCATCACAACTTGTTGCCAAGAACAAGAAGACTGACAGACACTGTAAGAGTGCTTTTTCATGACAGACATGACCTTGTTTTAAAAGTTTTACCTGGACTGCTTTGCTTTCAATAAGAACTGGCAGTAGTGACTCAGACCCAGAGGTGGGAGAAAATATATGTTGTCCCCACTTAAACGGAAACTGCAGTGTTTCTTAGTTATTTAGACTTATTTCCTTTGAGGTCCTTCTGCTCACCTGAACACTGAAGTTTCACTGCAAACACAAAGTTGGCCATGTGACCAACAGCAACTGATGATATGTGCGATGTTGAAATCTTGAGCAACACAAAACTATCTGACAATAGTCCCACCATTAATTGCTACAAGAGGTGATGTTGCTCTTTTTCTCAAACATCAGGATCACAGACTGGACAAACAAAAACCATAAATGTCGTATAGAGTTTTAGAACAGAAGTATGAGGTGTACATTCAGATCATTCATCCACGTTCATCTGTTTTTCAGGCCTCCTGGGACGTGTGAACTCTGCCTTGGTGTCTGAACGCGAAGCTTAAACAAGGCGACACCGCGGTCAGTCACACAGGAAACTGAGAAGGCAGACGATTTCACATCCTGCCTGAGCTCTGGAAGAAACACTTCCTCCTTTAAAAGCAGCGCACACAAGCACTGTAGATGTCTTGTGTGAAGGCAGTGGTGTAGTGCTAAAAGATGAGCAACAAGATATTATATGTCAGCTGAAATTGTAAGCCTAACATGGCAGATGTGCACCCAGATGTCTCTGCTTTGAAAAACAGAATGCTCAAAATCACAATGATCTTTGGAGGGAAATTACATTCACAAAAATTTCAAGTGACAAAACAGAACAAAAGCAAAAAGCAAAATAAAGTATTGTGATAGGTCTGAGGCTGAGTTCCCATCAGCTAGTTGAAAAACAAGTGGGTGTCAAATCACGGATTACAGACACTGGTAATGGCTATAAGTTGACCCTGAAGTCCAAAAGATTGCTCGCCATTAGGCATCCTCAGTTCACTGCTGTTGTGGTCCTGCTGAGTTCGGCTGTTAACACATCAAGGCAGTTTTCAATATGTTTTTGTAGAGGCAGACACATTTCTCATTTGTGGCAACCTCAAAAATCCCCCTGCCATTACCAAAAGATCTTATAGTGTGCATCTTGAGCTCACCTTCAAAATGGCAATGAAACAGATGACGCAGAACAGTCGCATTGATGCACTAATGGAACACTCTGCTGCTAATATAACTGAAACCATCTTCCCACTCTTATTATCTGCTGAAAAATATCACATAGACATCTCACATAAAGTCTGAAAGCCCAGACATCACTCATTTACAAAACCTTGACATTCTTTTGCAGCACCACAATCATGGCTGTGGAGCTCAGCAGGCTTTCATAATACAGTCTCCATTTGTTCACTTCAGTCTCTGTCTGTGCGTCTGCCCAGAGCAGCCAGCCCCCTGGTTACCATCAGGGCTTCTTGGCTGCAGTTTTGGCTTTCCCGTTGGGTCCTGTTTTGATCTGGGTCATCTCCACATCTGTCAGGGCGTCAGGGGGAAGGCACGAGCGCATGCGTTCAATGGTCTTCTGGTAAGCTGCCCTCTCCTGCTCCAGAGAGCGAATCATATGCTTCATTTTGCTCTCCCGAGAAAGGAAGTTATCCACGCTTGTCTCCAGCGTCTGAATCTTTTGCCGTGCAGCCTGGTAAACACAGACACACCGTCATCTTAGCTCAGCTAATACAAGCTACAGTAGACATTTGGACAGAGTGAAAACAAAAGCAGAGAGGCTACAAAGTCTGAGAACTTACCAAGAAGACAGCACTTGGATGACTTTATACAAGATTCATGGCACAAAATGTCACCATTAAGGTCTTACAGTGTGAGGAAGATGTTAGAAGTGTGAGAAGACCTCACACTTTCTGTAAATAACTTTTTAAAGCTTCCATTCAGAACAATAGTGAATTCAGGTTTCAAAAATATTTATAACCCCTTTTCAAAACAGCAGCAACAGCAATTTGTGGAAAGCACATCTCTCTATCCCTTTGTCTACACTTTCAACTGTTTCTAATGTTTCAGTGCCATCTATTGGTCGTAAGAGGCACTACAAACTCTAACTAGGCTCAAACTAACCAATCCATCGTCAACAGACCCATATTACACATGAACTTTCTCCCAGATTCAAGAGTCTGCAGTTACTTAATGCTGAAGTAATGATTATACAACTAATACACCATGAATTTCCAGCTCCAAAACCATATAGAGATTATTTTTCTCTTGCTCACCTGAAGTTTTTCCAGCAAGTCCATGTTCTGTTTCTTCAACTGTGCATTTGTCTTATCTAATTTGTCAAGTCGCTCAGAGTCATCAGGCAGCGGCCCGGTCTCTAACACCTCATCTTGCAGCACGTGGTATTCCACCTCATACGCATGCAGCTGTTTGGAGATGTCCATCTCCATTACCTGCCAACGCACAGTGAGATGGTATATATGCATAATGCATGTATCAACCAAAACAACAATGCACTGTGGGTATCAATACTGTAATATCAACCTCTAAATCTGAGATGTTTATTGATAAACAGATTAGCAGGATAAAAGGTAACTGAAATATCATAAATTTGGTATCTCATAGTGCAACTGTGCTTTTGGAGATAATATATTAAAGGGTAAATGGAATATTTCAGTAGATATAACAATAGTCATTTTAGTTCAGTGTATGATAATTAAAACGCCTAAACCTTAAATAAGTTAAGCAATAGGAAAAAAGTCACAACTAAAAGTAATACACCTATAATGACTAAAAGTTTCTAATAAAAAATGGGGAATTCATATTGTTTTAGTGGATAAAAGACTCCATACATACTTTGTGCATTACGTTTACGTGTATCGTTGTGATTACGGTATTTGTAAAAATCTGTAACCCACTCTGTACCTTTGCAATCGTCTGCTCCATCTGTGTCTGAGTGAGACTGGGCAGTGTAATTTTCAGATAATCCACAATGCTCTCAAAGTTGTCACACTCCACTATCTCCCCCTCATGGCTGCTCAGGAGACACAAGGCCACTTTAAAGATGACTTCAGTTCCCTGGATAAATACAAAATCTGACCAAAACAAACACAAAAAAAACCAAAACAAAAAAAATGGGCACATAAATAAAAACATGAATGCTCTAAGTTGTAATAGTTATTCAAATGTTACTTCCTTTTAAATAGCTTTATGCAGATAAGCATTTAGGTGTGAGCAAACTCATAAAATCACTGTTATAAAAATCTACCAAAGATGCGGGAAACGAAGCCGAGGGGGTACTGTGAGGCGAAGAGAGTGAGGAACCACGGTGCTGCGTAGAGGCTGGGGCAGATCTCGTGCTCCTCAAAGTGATTGTACAACTCGCGGTTGTAGTCATGCAACAGTCTGGAGAGCTGGTACATCTGGATCTGGGATGACATGAAAAGTGTGCACAGACAGACAAACACATCACATAAAGAGACAGTGAGGCACAGGTCATAACAAGTACACAAAGCAAACTGGTAGATCTGGATTTGCAGGAAACTAAGGACAATCTTAGTATATACTCGTCAGCACATTAGCCAATAACTGAGCACGGAGACACTCAGGTACCAGCGTTGTCTTAGAGAACTGCCCAGACACGCATCACACCCAAGGATTCAGTTAAATGAGCTACATCTGTTACAATAAGTTAGACACTATGAAGTGACCCTGACAAGTGTCCCAGTGAAGTGCACAGCAGACACAAAAGAGAAGCAGAAGTTAACACCAGCTAAAATAAGACTGTTATCAGTCTCACAATTTCCTGACAGTTAAAAGAAGAGAAGCATTACCTTTACCTCCTTGTATAAAACAACTGCAGAGAGAAAACTTGAGCTAATTCCTCTTGTTGTTGCAAACGTTGGGTAATAGTTAAAACACAAATGCGGCAGAAACAGCCCCAAGAGAGGAAGTACTGGGCTAAAAGGTTAACTCATATAGATTAAACATTACCACACCTGCTGATGCTTTTACCCTGCTTATATTTAACCACAGCCAACAGAACATACGTGCAGGTGTGGTTTGGACAAGAGGTGGAAGGAAGCACTTGGCCGATGTTTGTTTTCACTAATAACTCAGAAGTGAGGAGTAAGAGAGGCAGTGAAAAAAAAAAAAACAGATCACAAGTTCAACAGTGTTGGTCATATATCAAGTCAGGAAACAAATTCAAGCTGCAATTTCTGGCACAGTCCAGATATTCAGATGATTAAAAAGTGTGGTCAAACTTAGTGCAGTCTATGCATGGGTGAACTGCACTGGGGAAGTTGAAGAGGAGAGGGAAGGTAGGTGAAAACTACTCTGGTGTCTCTTATCGTAACGCCAGTGGGGGACGCCAAGGTTCAAAGTTCAGAATCTCAACATAGTGGCTTTAAATTTTAATTTCTCCTCATCGTTTCATGCCTAGTGAAACTTCACCTTTCTGAATATGAATGTTGGTTTTGCTGACTTTCTCAAATGCAAGAGGGTTGTGGGGGTGCGGGAGCCGACCCCAGCTACCAACGGGTAGAGGTGGTGTACACCCTTGGGCAGACATATACAGAACCATTCACGTTTAACATGGGGTACTGACCAGTTAACCTATTACATAAATGATGATTTAATGTGTAGTTAAAATGCTAAATCCCATCCGGCATTGGTTTATCCACCTACTGTATTGATGTACTGACCTGCAGAGAGACCATGTCAGGCCTGTATTGACGTCTGATGCCCAGGTCATACATTAAAAACTTCAGCATGTCAAAGGCCTGTTCTTCACTCATGTGGAGCAGTAACACTCCAGCCACAAAGCTGATACCCTGGCAGTAGCCGACCTGAATGGCAGAAAACACACACAATCTATTTACTGCAAACTTATTAGAGCCTACAGTGGTGCATTATGGGGAAAGGAAAACCGTGCTGTATGCAGTCAACAAGATTACATTAAGTACCTCTGTATCCAGCAGAGAGTAGGCTTTCAGAAGGTTGTAAAGGGAAAGCTGTCCGGCACCAAGTTGGGCTGAGAAATACTGGTGGGTGGGGAAGGTCCGGCCTGAGGAGTAAAAATAATGTTTGTATCTGTACATTCACGTATCGATAGAACATGTCGATAAATAAATGACATTATCAGCCACCGTTCTCAAACTCCATGATGTTTCTTTTCTCCTTAAAGAACTTCAGGTCTCCTATGTCTGCATTATTACACACCTAGATCCACCAAAATGGCATGTTGCTGTGCGGTGAGCTGCTTCAGCAGGTCTTGGTAGGAGGTGTCTGGGGCTTGCTGGCGCTGGGGCAGTCTGTGGCGTAGTCGGTGCTGATGGGAGAGGAGCAACCAGATCTCCCCACGCCTGCTCTTGGGAAGTCCTGCACATAAAAATGACATATGTGATATTAGAATTTTTCAGAGGTACAGGGATGAGGGAGGGGTTGGGTATCAGTGGTGGTTATAAGGATGTACAAGTATGTGGTATGTGTACGTGTATATATCTACATATCTATATATTTATATGTGTGTGTATGTATCTGCGTATGAATATATATTCACATATATGTGTTATTCTATTATGTGTTTATGTAAATCATATTATATTTGTTCATAATAATATAAAGCCAGAAACCAAATTATTTAATAATAAGAATCAGGCATTAGAGTTTACAGTATAGATATGCTTAGACTAGCAAGAATATTATTATTAATTATTTAAGGAGAGGGGGCGGGAGTTTATAAGCTATGCTTCTTCTCACTCCTTTTCGAATATGTATTATATGTCTCACATTTTATGTTGAAGTGTTTTATTTATTTATTTTCTTTTTGACATTCATATTTGAAATAAATACATCAATCAATCAATCAAAATCAGAAGACAAGTTGACAAGTTCATGAAAAATCATGTAACTTGAAAGTTGATAGTTCAAGAAACCCCTCAGCCAGTTGAGTTTACTTTTTGCGATATATGGCATTGTTTATATTACAGAAAAATACAGTATGAAAAAGAAGCTTGCAAGAATACACAAGAATTATGTGAGGAAATATAACTAAGGTAGAGAAAACTGACGAGAGAGGCTAATCCGTAATCCACAGACTTCATGTGTAATCTCTCTTGTGATCTGACATCTGTTCTGGAGGCAATGGCAGATTGGGAATTTGAGGGTTTAACCGACAAACTGTAACCCAGGAGTCCTAAACTGAGCTCAGCGAGGAAATCTACTATGCAACTGAATACGTAAGGACACCAGAGTGCAGTGGATCTTAATTCCGTTAAGTGAATACGAACTGTCCGGATACTGCAGCTTCAGTTGTAGAGGAAAGCTGTTGGTGATAGAGCTGCACGCTGCAATTCTATTCATTCTAAAATGATCAAAAACAAGTTCATAAGTTGACTCTGCTGTAACTGACTGTAAATTAAAGCCATTACTTAAAACACAGCAGTGCTCTATTCTGCCTCTTCATTTACAGATGTTGGTGAAACCTATGCTGTATTTTCATCTGGAGGTTGTTATGAATGCCTGCTTTACTGTATCTTAGCAGTGATACACCTGCCTTTGTCAAGTACCAAAATTTAACAGCTTATAAATTACTTTGGATTGTCTTAACTTTATGCACATAATAATGTTGTCTCAAAGACATACATGTATGTAGTCGTCTGGAGCAAAATTTGGAATACTTACCATTTTATGTTTTTATACATAATTCACATTAGTGCATTTTGTTATAACATTGTGTCGTGCCTTATTATCCACTAATGCAGTCATTTAACCAATTTGAAGAATTTCAAACAACATATACAGCAATGAAGTGTTAATATTGAATTTCTCTAGAAAAATCACAGATGGTCTAAAAAAATGTTTTTCTAAAGCCATATATGCATTAACTACTGCATGCTCTTGATCCGTTCTGCTTAAAAATACAGAGCTAGATCTCTCACCTTGGCAGAGTGCACGGTACATCTCTTCCCTGTCTTGTGGGACTGTTGTTCTGCCTGGGGCTGATAGTTTCCTTTCCCACAATGCCTGTGCATCTTTTGAGCACTGGCCCACCTCTTGGTAGTTCAGCTTCATCTTGCGGATGTGCAGCTCATCTCGGCTTGCTACAACACAAGACCCAAAACGAAAAGGGATAAGGCTGCACATTTAACCCTAAAGCAAATCATTTAACACACACATACATCCTTTTCATATGCCAATCAGACAGAATTTACACCAGAGGCAAGCACAAGAAGGCTATGCTCAGAAATACCACAAAAGCTCATCTATTTTCCCTTTGGTAATGCAGAATGTGGACTGGTTAAAAGATGGCTGATTTGAGAACAGGTGTGAGTATAGTCCCATACACCTTTTGTCACCAGTTACCATGGAAACATACAATACACGGTACAATAACCACATCACCACCAAAGATGGAACCGTATTATGCACATGGAGAGGCTTCATTAGCTTGTAGGGAAAGGGTCACAGGCAAAAGGGAAGACAAACACCGTGATTGTCCCTGAACATGCAAAAAAAAAAAAAAAGGTAGCTGACCAAAGTGAACGTAATAACATCTAAATTCATGCAAACTTCTGCCTTGACCCCAAGAGCTCTGTTCATATTACTTACCTTCTATAGAAAATGGTTATTCACAGTAAGGTCCTCAGACCAGCATTGGGGTCATAGTAACAGAGGGAAAAACATATGTTGGAGTTTAGAATATTGGCTGCACATAACATGTGCATCCCAAGGCTCAAAAGCCTCCTCTCTTTAACTCTACCAATAACACAATCATACTGGCACTGCTATGTAACTTGGCCTAAGAGAGCAGGAGGGAGGCTTAGGAAAGGTTGACATTTCTGCAAATTATAGAGGTTTTATAGCAGGGGATTTACCAGCTCTTAAAACAACTTTCAATAAGCATTACAGGCAGTATGTATGAAACTGTCATAAAAAGAATTTATCATTTACACAATAGGTTTTACATTAAGATTCAGTTTTGATTTTAAATAACCTCCATTTCCTTATCTCCACTCCAATGCTCCCCTTGTTTACACTTAAATTCCTATTAGGCTTCAAGTGCCACTGAGGGAGGAGAGCAAAGGAACAGTTTTAGGAAAAAAAAAAAAAAAAAAAAAGCTCAGGGATGTAACCAAAATCACTTGGCCCATTAGAGGGCAATCGTTCCAAAAGCGATTCCTTGTATTTCTAACCCTTAAAGGCATAGAGCTATTTTTGCAGTGACTTCTAAAATGAATTCTACATTTGATGTTCCCTAAATAAGTTCTCTCTATTTATTGTTTTATACCCTGCATTTTCAGTGAAAACATGTATTTTCCTATATTTAATTCGCAAACCATGTAGATGTTCATAAGAGCTCACAGTAAATTTGAAGACTGCTATTATCCGAACAGAGTCGATTGAAGAAAAAGTGACTTTATCAGCAAGAAATAAAATGAACTGAAAGTAAAAACAAGCGTCTACATTCTCTGTCACATGGGTTTTACTGGTGAGTCAATGGTGTAGAAGATGGCTGTGTTTGGACATTCCCTCTGGAGCATCTGAATGTCCAAGAAAGACTCATCTGACACTGGTAAAAAGTTGAGAAACTGCATTGCGCCTAAATTAATTAATTAATGAATTAAATGTACTGACTGGACAAATGGTTCAAACAGTTATTAAATATTTTAGATCAGTAGCTGCTTTTGGTCACTGGTGACTGTTTAGGTCTTTGAGGGTTAACATAGTCAGACTAAACAGTGCTTTTGTCGTAACAGACCCGTGCATCCACATCCACTGAATTAACATGTTTGTGTTTTTATGTGAAAAGTCTCTGTCCACCTTGACAAAGACCCTCTAAACTGTAGTCACTGCAAACACTAAGCAAGAAATATAATCAATGCTTCAAAGTATTTGTGCCTGTGGGAGGAATTTTGCCGAAGAAAAAAGGACAGAGATGGAAGTTACAGCTGAAAAAAAATATCTGTAAGAAAATGAAACTCAACAAAGCCTCCCGTGTGACCAGTTATTTCCAAGACTAATCACATGACAAAACATGAATACCCCTAGTGTATGCAGACAAACAGTTACATACACAACCAAGAGTACTGGTGTAAGATGAATCAATCATGTAAACTGAGGACATCTTGTTCTTCATAGTAGTGCTTCATGTGATTGAAATTTGTTCCACAGTGTTTATCTGTACTTAATGTGCATAGTATTAACACTAACTCACCCTCCAGCCTCTGGTTCTCTTTTTCCATACGCAGCAATAGGATCTGCTGGCGAATGGCAGTTTTCCAGAGGGCCCGGTAGTCGGCCCCTGTCCTCTTGGGCCTCTCCCCAGTTAGAGGGTCAACTGCTGGGGGCAGGAATCGACCCATTGGGTCCAGACTGGAGGCCAAGGCACAAGGAGAGAGAGGCAACAGCTCCCGGGCGTCAGAATGATCTAAAAGATAAGATTGGAGATCATTTATAAAAAAAAAATTAAAAAAAAAAATCTCATGAAATGTGAACCAAGATTAAACTATTTTTGTATTTATAATGAATTTAATTAGTAAGTGAAGTGTAATAGGGGTCACTTGTTTTGATGAATGAACAGAATTATCAGTCAACTCCGCAGCTCAGCAAAGCATTTAGCTACTTTCAGACAACGAAAAAGGGTCTAATTAACCCATTAAAGCAAATTAAACATGAAGACAAAGAAAGGTAGAAACTAAAGAGGGGAAAAGAGACAACACTGAATCTTTTTTT
>JAPTYQ010000015.1:19148122-19162826 GCA_029814465.1 Ostorhinchus cyanosoma | reverse complement strand
GATTTTTACAACTTTACTTTCATTCACCACCACAGTAAAAAAGGTGATCTAAATGTGGACTTTGCATTTAAGAATTATAACCACTTTAAATATAGTTACTGCAAATAAATAATTAATCTACACCTTCATGAATGTGAATACAGAGGAAACAAGGTGCAAAGCCCTGGCAACACTCAACTACAGTAAATTCAAAGTCAAATTAGATAATCTAAAAAAAAAAAAAAAACAATCAAAAAAACCCCAACTCTGTCTATTTCTGGAAAAAAACACACTTTGGATTCATGAAGAGAAAAGTCTGGAGAAGAAAGGGAACAGCTCATGATCCAAAACAAACCACGTCATGTGTTCAACACAGTGGATGCAGTGTTATGACACGGACATTTATGGCTGAACACAGAAGTAACAGGATGCATAAACACTGCAAAAGTAACGAAAGAGCTTCTGAAGATACAGAAATGGTATGTTCTTCAGTTCCCCAAGTCAGTCACATGATCTCAACACGACTGAAGGCAAAACGAGAGGCACAAAAACCTAAAAACAAACACCAAGTGACAGCGGCTGGAGTAAAGGCCTGACAAAGCATCTCCAGGGAGGAAATTCAACGTTTTCATGGGAGTATTAAAAACAAACCTCAAATTCATAGTTTGTGCAATTACTTTTGAGCCTCTGAAAATAGAGGGACATTGTATGAACATGGATGTAATTTCACTTCCTAAAATATTTTTGATTAAACCTTGTGAATTAAAGCTAAAAGTCTTGGCTGCTTCATTTCATCTGTGGTGATGGACGGAGGCAAAATTACAACACTTGTCACTGTGTTACTATCCAAATACTGACTGTATGCTGACTTGTTTCTTAAACCAACATGGTGCTGGCCATGTCGAGCATCTCCGGGATTCCAAAGGACAGTTCACAAACCAACTGGTGAGCTGATGGAGGGTTCATTCTCTATTTATATACAGTCTGACAGAGGAACACTATGTGCAAGTAAAGTCAGCTATAATTGTGAGGACAGTACAGACTGGCCTTACAAAGGAGAAACTAACCATTAGATATTTCTCTTGTGCCAATTGTTCACTCCATAGTTTTAGGTATTTCTTTAATGCCACTTGTTGGTGTTCATTCCATAGTTTCAGTACTTAACCTTGGTCAGTATAAAAGTGCATGTTTATTATGTTGACACAAAAAACAGATGCCATGTTAGTTTAAGACAAAGACCTAAAGCTCCTACAACTGTTGCACATTTCCTTTGACACCATGTCTTCAACAGATTCACATTCTTGTTTTTTTTTTAATTTCCTGCTGTCAGTATAAATGTAGTAAAAGGAATTTAGAAAAGACCACCAGGGTTAAGAGCAACAGATAATACCTGCCTGGCTATGAACATGTTGACATATTCAGAGTTAAATACCCAGCAAGACAAGGCTTTCAACCAGTTGTTTTTAGACTTGTATTGTATATCAAAAGCTTTTCTTGCTCCTCTTGCTTGTGCATTATCAACAAAAGTGCTGGGGAGATTGGATTTCTGTCAGCGGGGAAAAACATCCTGTGGAAATGACATTTTACAGTGGTCTGCTCCACTGCATCTCATTCATAATGGAAATGTTAACCTTTACCTTCTGCCATTCAGACACCTAGACCCTGTCTTATTAGAGCTGCCACAGAGAATCTCGAGCAAACCCGATCAGCTGATTAATTAGTGCTGCAAAATGTTAACAACATCCTTTCTAAACACATGTATAATTCAAGTGCATCCACTCCCTCAGACAGTATCATAGTCGTAACCACGCCATAAAACCCTATCCCTGTGATGCGTTGTTAAAGAGTGAAGGTTAGTGCTCACATGTATAGTTTTGTGGTGCAAAAAAGCTTTCATATCAGCATGCAAATACAGCAAGACCGGGGTGTATCAGCATCCCCCTCTGCTTCTAAACGTAACAGGAAGACAATGGGTCCAGCTGCAGCAATGATGAGGAAAAAAGGAACAGCTGGAAAGTCATTTTACAACATAAATTTTAAAAAAAGGTGTGGATAGGCAGGAAAAGGTATAAATATAGAGGGACAAAAAAGCTGGATGTTAAAAGATTTGGACAGCCAACACGTATGCTGCTACTGCCATTACAGAAAGAACTGGTACTGTACTCCCTCCCACCCGTCTCATCCCTTTGTCACGTCCCTGGCCGATGTGTTTGGGGCTAAGCACAGGGGGTTTCGCTGTTGACCCCCTCTCACCTCTTGAGGCTCCCACTGTCTGCCAGGGAGCTCAGGGAGCCCAGTGAGCCCTGGTAAAAGCTTTTCAGGAAAGTGGGAGCGGAGAAGGAGGAGGGGAGGCTGAAGGAGGACTCGCTCTCCGAAACACTGCGTGTTCTCGAGACGACCACGGGACTGGGTGAGCCAAACATGAAATGCCCACAAATAAAAACAAACACATTACACAAAGAAAAAGCTGCTGGTTGGAGCATAGAGAGAAAAAAAAACTGAGGAAGAATCAAAACATTGACAGGAAACTTGTGATGCTATTGTTCAAGGATAGTGGGGCAGGAGCTGGAGAGATTACAGGCTGATCAAAGTGCTGCAAATGGATGACATCAAATGTTAACTAATATTTAGTTAGTGTTAAATTGATTAAAAGAAAAGCAACAAGTCCTGATTTTCTGTAGCCAAGTTAGGTTTAGCCATATCTTCAAACGAAACACAAAAGCAGCGCAAAATATCCACTCCTAACCACTATGCAAAAAAAATAAATAAAATAAAATAAAAAAGCCATTAATCAGTACTTTCCCACAGCGTCTGATAGAGGAAGTGACATGTAGGTTACCTGTTCTGCAGCAGTTCTGGGTTAACGGAGTGTTGTCTCCGCAGTGGGGCCTGTTTACTCTGGCTGGTGGGTTGGCCCTCAAAGGAAATGCGTTTCTTCACAGGTGGATGGCTGAATGTGTGGGCACGCCGACGAAACTGCAGGCCACCTTCCGGATCATCGTCGGAGAAATTAGGAGGAGAACCTGGTGGAGAGTGACCAGGAGATTCTTCATCCTGCTGAGGAGGACAAATTTAAAAGAAAGTAAGGTCGCAGTGTTATGTATTTATAGATGTTTTATTTATTACAGAATTTAACGAGAACACACTGTTATACAAGACAAGCTGAATTCTACATGAACCACACATTTAGAAAACATGCATTATTGCCTGGCAAGAGAACGTCAAAGGCTTATCATGCTAACTGTCCTGAAGTAACACCACAAATAGGCAGTAATTGAAGCCTACAGTCTGTGCCCTGCCTAAAGCCAAATAAAACAGCAGCTCATGTTACAGGTCTGCACTCACCTAACCAATGCAACCCACAGCCAGACTTATTCCAGGCTCAACTTTCTATTCAACTCTCCTGGACTTTGCTGCCTCATGACCTGCTCTATAACTCCCACATCTATTGTATTCTAATAGACAATGTCCTGTGACTCACAGAACCAAACACTATTGGTGGGAAGGACCCAAGTGGCTCAACTCTGCACGCAACCCTCCAATCTCCACTCTACATGCTTTTAGAGGCCTCCCTCTCAAAAACTGATTCGACAGGAGAAAAGTACTGATGCAGAAGCTGCTTCTTTGAAAATACAGACAAGACACTGCTGACTGAACAACTGTAGAGAAGCGCGTTTTGAAACCTCACTGCTAATAGTACTGCAGAGTGGAAAATGTCTGACAGACAGATGGTAGTACAGTACCACTGGTATCACTGTGGACGACATGACTCAGGTGAGATTTGTATAAATTAGGATAAGCAAAACAATGAAGCAGTTCAGATCAGTCCCTTGTTTTTGGTCCTCTAAGGGAGGCCAGGAGGAAGCTGCAGACACAACTGGACATCCTGACTTGGATTTCCTGCTCACTGGGAAATTGTCATGCTGACACAGTCCACTGATGGCTACCTACTCATCAAATCACTGGACAAACAACAGTCTCCTGACTGTATGACACAACAAAAGAGCTCAGACACGTGAGTCTTGACAGTAAGGACACTATATTCTTATAATTTATATGAAATGAGATTACATAACTCCACATGCTCAGCGGCAGTTACACAATGCAGAAGCCGCTTATGAAAAAACTGTTTATTGGAGTGGGCAGTATATTAAACTAATCCCATTAATCAACATTTTACTTCCTGAAAATCATGGAACAAATAAAAAATTATATTGGCTTTATTGCACATAAAAAGGCCAAAATTTTTTGCAATACTGCCTGTCATTACCATCCTTCTTGCTTGACAAAAATTCAGTGTGCCACCTGTTTGGTTCATGTAATATATTACTTGTGAATATGTTTCTCCAGTCAGGTATGAAATGTAGGTTTAGTAAAAACTATAAAACTGTATTTGTATAAAGTATACAGCAATTCAATCAAAAATCAATCGATTAAAATTGTAAATCACCCATAACAATGACAAATACTCTGTTTTGCCCACGTTGGCCAACTCTAGTGAGTGTCCTTCAAAAAGGTTTGATATTACATGTATCTTGTTTCAATATGGCTAAGTACTTCCTTAGAGTCTATCAATATAAAAAATATTCGGTTAGTTCACTTAAATCTGCAGGAGGGTAAAAATACTTTTGGTTCATAATGAAACTATGTCAGGACACTGATGTCTAGGTACATTACATTACAGTACCAACATAACATGGTACTAAATGATGAATTATCTCCTGATATTTACAGTATTTTATCAATTTAGTCAGTGTTATAAATTATTCTGTTCCTAGCTCCAATTGTCTCCGTTTATGCATCTGTACCAGACTGATAGGATTTGTTACAACTAGTAGTGTTGGATTTGATAGAAGCCAGATATAAATCAGATCTGAAAAGGTTCCCTGCATGTCCTGCTTAGAGTTGCCACTTAATCACAGCTGTGGCCAATTTTCCTCATTTGACAGAGCAAATCTGACATGACATGAATGCAACAAAAACAGTCATATGAAGGTTGGAACATCCCGGGCCATTGGAGACTCTGTGTGTGTTTAATATGAGGAGCTGAACCTCTGCGCATTAACTCTGTTATGACTAATAGGGAGTCTGAGGTACTCCATCACACACTCACTCCAAATTCAGCACAGCAGTGACATTGTGGAGCCAACAACCCCAAAATGGTTCGCTAATAGCTGTGTAAACACACGCCTTGCTGTACCGGTCCATCTTTAACGACTGCAGCTTCACAGTAAAAACAGGCCGTCTTGTCTACATGTAACAGGGCCTTGTTGGCAGCCTGGATCGAATGCCATTTACAACTGACCTGAAAGTTAAGTGTTATCAGACTTTGTCCTTCTCAGAGGACAGAATGGAAATGTAACATGCTTTTAAAAGCCGGTGGTTCAAAATAAGAATTCCCAGAATCCCCTGAATGAAGTCTTGGGAATTCTCATGTTGCCCTCAAGGACACTTACTCTTTCAAAGCTGCTAATGCTTCCCATGCTTCCCAAACGACCCCGCATCCGACTGGCCCCCTGAAGGAAAAAAACAAAAAAACATTGATCAGGAAAATTAAAAAAGGGTCACTAATGGCATCTGTTAATCATTTTTGGTGCATGTTTATTTAATCATTTTACATAAACTTTTTCATTTTAGACCAGATGTTGTTCTTGTTTTAACCCAATAAAACATTGCCTAGAAGTAGCAAGTGAGGAATAAATATTTCCGGATGATGTTTATAGTGTCATTGTTTGGCTAAGTCTTTCAGACAATAGCAGATGGCAGCAGAGATCCTTCTACTGAGGAATTACTCTGCTGTCTCACTTGCAGATATGGGTCAATCCAAATCCCCTGGATAATAATGACACAGAAAAACCAACTGAGGGACATGTAAGGGTAACAACACAGAGGCTATGCTCTGCCATCAGTGGGAAACAGATGAGGATAAAACCAATCAAGATATGGAACACATTTAAAACATTTAAAGGTTGCTCTGCTCAAACACACCCTTGCGAAGATGTTCTCCAGTGAGTTTGTGAGGGAAGTGCGAGCTTTATTCTTGAGGATATCGAGTTTGAAGCGACTGCTGGTGGCTGCGGCATCCCCTGCTGTGGAGCTGTTTGCTGCATTCTGGAAACAGTTGGGAAAAAGTCATCACAGAGATATTTAATAAAATGTGGCTGCAATTACTTTCTCTGCAAGACCTAACTGCTTCACTACACGGCAACGAAGAGTTTACAGCTGTGTGTTGCTTTGGGAATACAGTAATTGATCCCAGGGACTTAATATTCAGTACCTGAAATTACAGTAATTAGTTTGTACAGTTTCTTTTCTAACCACTCAAGCAAAGGATCAGACCTTTAAAAAGAATAGAATTCATTTAGCTTGAGGAGATGACCTTATATTTAGCAGCATAAAGTTGGTAAAATATGAATGAGAAACCTGATATGGAAATTTAACAAGATAATTATCACAAAATAACAACAAAACTAACTGAAGTTATCATTGCCCTTTTATCCCCCAGCCCTTGGTAATCTATTAGAAATTCACACTTTACTTTTTGATTGTGAAAAAAATGTCAGTGATCCGAGCAGCAGAACCTTAGAAGAGCATTTTCCACACCCACACTGTAAAGTATTTACCTGTGGGGCCTCTCCAATGTGTAGGTGGGTCTTCTGTTTGGTTTCACACAACTGTCTCAGATAAAGAATCACCAGCTCATTCTCCTCTTGGTCTGATCCAGGCTTCAGTCTCTGCACACATGTGTACACGAACATACAAACACTCACAACCTGAGATAGAAAAACACTTGATCCATCTGTTAAAAAGTGTCTCTTATCAAAGCAAAATCATCAGAATCTGAAATCTGTCACCAGTCTTTACCTGAACTCGCTCAAAAATCTCAACCTGCTCATTGTCAGTCAGCTGAGAGAGATATTTTTGGATGGCTAGTTTTGCTCTGGGTGGATAAAGACCTAGAAACACAAACAAAACAGAGAGAAATGCTTTTTTTCTTCACCTGAACTCTGAGATACACAGTGTGTATCAATATATTGAGTCAAGCCATAGAGATGCACTAGATGTGTGCTTGAGTTCACATGGTGTACCTTCAATCCTCTCGCAGAGCTTGTGCAGGTCATGCATGGGGCAGGCTTCGCAAAGCTGGATCAGGGTCTTGTTGCTTTGCAAGGCTGCTGCTGTAGAGAAGGCCTGCTTCAGCGTCAGCATCACCTCGTCCACCTGACTCACAGACAGAAGTTGGCAGGGATTAGAGGCACTGTGCTAAAAGCACTAGCACAAGTGCACAAAAGGACGCTGCTCATCTTCATGCACTGTGTGACTCACCAGGGACTCACTGGCACATTGGAAAATGTAGCACACATACTGACTAGGACCACCTTCAGATGGGTCTCGACAGATGAATCCAAAGTGGTCGGTCTGCTTAATACCCTGTAACAGACATGAACTGATAAACAGCAAACGCTACAGGGGAAGACCATACTTTTTGAATCTAAGAACCGTCTTAATACTTTATGAATCAATCTATTAAAATTACATTACATACGTAAATAAATAAAACACATGACTGACGGAAAATAAACAATTTACCCTCAGATTAAAGAACGTTAAAGCCCGGCTGCACTGCAAACCATGAAAGTATTCAATATCTCCAGTAGAATACGATGTATAAAACTAGTTTGAGCCTTTCCTCTGGCTATGACTGCTGCAAAGACATTCAAGGGCCTTTTAGTGTAAATACTGCATGTAAAAATAAACTAACCTGACAGCAGGATGAGATATCTTTGAAGTTCTTCTCCAGCACCACTGTTTTACTATCTGGACTGATGAGGTTTACTTCAAAGCGCCCAACCTGAGAAAGGGTGAAAGAGTAAAAATATATTTTGTCACATTCAAGTGAGAACATGCACAGATACATCAAGTACTATCCACACAAAACACTATTTCGTGAGAACTACATGTAAACATTTACACAAAAACTGGATTATAGCATCGAATGTCTCATCACGAGGATTATACAGTAACTATTCCGAGATCAGTTCAATGGCAGATGTAAACACACGCTCAAAATCAAGGTCAACAAGTCTGCACCAATGATTTTTCCCATAATTGACTGCTGTGTTGAGTATCATATTGAGCGTTGTGCTCTAGTTTTTAAATTTAGCTTCATGAGGAAATGGGTATGATGTGTGAGGAATGGCAGCTGGCGAACTCTGCAGCCCTCATGCTTTTGCACTCGTCGGCCACTTTTACAGTGAGTAGCGCTTGCGTCACAAATTCTACTCAGGAGTTAGAGCCTGTTTAACTCAGGCAGGAACACAGGGCAGAGTTGATCTGTACATTATACCTGGCAGCTACATGCACATAAAAATGATTTGCAGTAGTGAGAATCGCAGAGGGTGGACTAAATACAGCAAGAGCTTCAGTGACAAACACCTCTGATGCAAGCAGGGTTTTCTTGTGTGTCAGATGGAATCAAGTTCTCCGGGTCACATTATGACTTGCCATTTGGGAGAGTGAAAAACACAACATTCAGTACACAGATACAGTAGCTATATTTAGACTGATGCCCATTAGCCTAACATGCACTGCAAGTCCTGAAAACATCCGGAGTATAAAATATTCGGTGCAGCTGTAAGTATGCTTTGTATTCCTTTCGTTTCAGTGCAAATGCCCATCATTTATGGTACCAGTCTTAGTCAGTTACTAAACCACATGTTCTAATACTGCAGTAGTGGAAAAACACCCTTAAAATTCTACATGATCTCAGATATTTTCATGAAATATTTGCAGAATAATCTTTTTTGTGTCCCAAGAGCAGTGGTTGCGTCACACAAACACAAACACATGCAAATGATTTTTTTGGATTATTAACAAGGAGAAATAACAAAACTTAATCCTTTACAGTTTCAACATATCATGCCGTGGATGTGTTTGAAGGGGTATTATCTTGATGAAAGATCCAGTGGATTTCAACAACAGTACAATACTTGGTAGAGTTCAATCCTATTAGGCTGATTTTTAATGCAATATATCACAAATACACATGGTGTCTTTTTCCACTACTATACGACAGAGCTCCTCAGCGCTTGTATTCTACAACCGACTGCCAACTGGACTCAAAGATAACAAGCACCTGCTGCTCTTATCATGAAACAGCAAAACATTACTTTTAAATGAAGTGTACTTTTTGTTATTTTCCTCTACCTGAAAAAGCATGGTGCGGTTTTTGTCGGCATCAGACGGCTGAACATGGTTTGGAGCACTTGAATGTCTGCGTCGTGTGGGTCCCATGATGACGCCTTCACCCGGCTTCCTCTGTAGAGTCCCTGCCAGGCTGCTGCAGCGTGTCCGAAACTCCTGCGGCTCCTCGAATCCAGAATCTTCTAGGATGCACTCGGGGAACGCTCCACGGAGGCTACTTTGACTGGCACTGCTGGAGAGGCTTTTACCTGGATACGTTTCAAAGAATACAAAAGGTTCACAGAGCTCTGCAGTCAGAGCAATTCTATAGACAACACGAGATAATAGCATACTGTCACCCCAGTCTCTCCAAAAATTAAAAAAAAAAAAAGGTACTTGTTATTGATTTTAGTGTAGTTTCATTACATTTTCCCACTGACAGCGAAAAAGTCGATCAATTTCATGAGTAATTTACTGGAAAATTTTTGTTTTACTAGCTGTTCTCTAGGAATAAACGTATGACAGGTGACATAAATGACAAAATGACAGACACTAAAAATATTTTCATTTTTAATAAGTGCCCTCTAAACAAAGGCATCACTCCGATGCATAGCAAAAGTAGCAAATATGGTGGAGAAAAAAAAGATTAATTTTTGTAAACTCAGATGGACAAATATGATGATCAAATATCAACAACTATGTTCAAACACAATATATACTCCAAACTAAAAACTTTTAATTTGAAGGAATAAAAGCAAAGACAACGGATGAATTGTAGTTTGCACAACGTAACGTGCTGCACATTTTTAATACCCCTTGGCCAAATATAGTGTAGATTAGCTTGTCTTTGTATAAAGTTGGTGCAGATATCTCAATGTCGTCTTCAGATAATGCGATTACGTCATTGAATGGACAGACAGACAGACAGACGACAAAATGATTACAATACCCCTTCAGCCAGAAGTTGGCCAAGGGGTAAAAAACAGAATTAATGCACTTGTTCTACACAGGGCTCATACCTCCTCCTCCTCCCATCACCTCCATCCCTCCAAGCCCTTCATTATCTTCTATACGCTCCTTCAGAACAGAGGAGAGTGGGTCTCCATCTCCCCCCATGAAGAACTCCACCGGGGCGCTCTCTGTGGAACCTCGCTGGCCGTTGAGCAGGCGAAGACGCTTCCGTTCGACCTCATGCTGACGAAACTTATCGATGCAGTCATCAACCAGTGTGGACGGAGCCTTTTTGTGCAGTACCATCACCTGGAAATTTGTCAAATTCAACTGCATTACTTCAACTGTGTCATAAGAAGACGCTTGATTTTTAGTAGAGTATGTAATTCTACCTTGCCGCAGTAAAGCACTTCATACTTCTGGGAGTTATAGAAGGCCTCGTCAGCTTCCTGTTTGGGCTTGGCATCTTCCTTTAGGGCCGATTTGGATACTTGGCGAATACTGCTGATCACCTCAGGAACCTTAGACAAAGGAGAGTGGAACAAAAGGATATGATGAATAGGAAGATATTAACAAAGAAAAACAAGGCAACAGAGAGAGTGTAAATTAAGCTGGAACCATCTCCTACAACTGTGCAAACATCAGTATCAGCAATCTAAGAGCATGAACACATTATCTGCATTGCTTAATCCCTAATAGAAACAGTCTCATTTTTTTTAAAGAAAGTGTTGAATATGGACTGAGAGAACAAAAAGCAGACAACACAGAACAAAAACAAGGTGATTTAGATGACCGTAGCAGTTTATCATGTTGACTGACTCCATATTATGACTCTAAATAATTCAAGGCTAAGAAAACAGTGTTAAACATAGACTAACAAAAGCTAACCAACAACAGACAATCCAAACACGACAACTGTTAATGAAGTAGGAACCAAGCCAGGAAACAGCTATGCTCTATGGGACGGAAGACAAAACAGAACTCTGGAAGAAATCAGACATGTGAAGGTCACTGCGCTTGTTTCCACTTCACTATGTTGGCTGTTTGCACCTTATTCCACACCTGGAGGAGCAGCCACCAAAGCAGGAAATACAGCATGTTTCAGCTACTCCCGATCCAGGAAAGAAAACACAATATACAAGTCGAAACAGAAAACGTGTATTTTTCCAAGTCGACTGACTCTTAAGCAATCCCTCAGAATTTGAGGGCAGTTCATCCTTCACTCTTATGGCATTTTATAAGCAAGAATTGAGAAAATGAGTGTGAGATCATTGATGATTACACCACCACAATGTTGGCAGAGACAACACCATCGACGGGCCTCTGACTGACCCGGATCTGTAAAAATCATTTGTGCCTCGAACCAGGGCTGCAACCAAGGTCACTTAAATACCTAGTTTAAGACAGCTAACTCTAAAACAAACAGTAGCTCCACATAGTGCACACATCATCTCAGATAAGACTCACATACTGGCGGTTGGGTAAATACATTTATAATGCAGAGAGAGGGAAGTTATGTAACCAAGCACAGCAGTCTCACTCTAGAAGCGCAACCACAACAACAGGAGAAAAGCAGGAGGGCAACAGGAAAGGAATGATTGTGAATAAAATAAAACATCCTGGCACAGTCGTTTGCTTTCTTTGCACAGAGCCTGTCTCTATTCTCTGAGAAGCAGCAATCAAAAGTGTTACCATTTTCCTGCCGTGGCTACATGAGCTATTTTAAATTTCCATTTTTCAAGTGCCTGCCTTCTTGAGAGTTGTGCTGTACATGGCTGGCTGGTGAAAGAAAGCTGTACTGAGATGTGGAAGAGGGCATGTGGTGAGGGAGGGTGTGCGGACACAAACTTAGCTATCAAAATCAAAATATAAAACAAATATCTTCCCTCTGAAAAATAAAACAAACTGATTTTCTCAGTGTTTGCTTTCATATCTTCCTAAAATCCTTGAAGATTTTGCAAAGAATTAACTCAGATAATACTAAATACTAGGCTGTTATTAGTCAAACCAGTCCCACAGTCTCATGATTCCATCAAATATTCAACTCGTAATCATGAAGAAAAAAAAAAAAAACTGTTGTAACTCTGCCAACACAGATAACTGGCAAAAACATCGCCTTAAAAGAATGTTACTTTAAATTTCCATGAGTGAAACAAATATGTAAAAACAAGCTATTCTGCATTTGCAAACATAATGTTAAGCCTATGAACTGAGACATTCAAAGACCTTGGTGACTCTGAATCACAGCTCTAGTGTCATTGTCAGACCTACGCCTTATACCGTTTCATCAGTGAGGAGGAGAAAAAAAAATTGAGTCATCTTAACACTTAAAAGAACTGCTCGATTATACATGAGTAAGATGACACTGCAGCACCTTTGATCTGATTAATTATTTGTAGTCAACCCAATCCAGCAGCAGTAGCAGTGGGTGGAGACAGGCACGGACAGGCAGTAACTCCACCACTGAACAGAGGAAGGGTTCGCCACTGGAAATCTACTCAAACAACCAAACCTCCCATTCCAATTGTTGTTGGGAGCGAGTCTAACCTTCACCTATCATTGCCTGGCTCTAACAGCCACTATCAGTGACATTGGTTGTGATCCAAAGCCTGTCCGCCAGATATAAAGGCCGGCGGCCCTGTACAGCTTTAGAGCTTAGGAGAAAACAAACATGAGGATTGTCCCCTCTGAGCTGGTAGAGTCCTGAGCACTTTCAGTGAGTCAGCTTTGTGTTGTATCAAACTGCTCTACAATAGGCCCTAATATCTGATCAAACAGTAGCTGGCATGCACTGTTGTTCTGTTGCCCTTATCAGCACCATTAAGCCACATCACTGAGGAACACTGATGGTCTGACACACTCATCCACAGCATGTGTGATCAGTTATGTGGACTCCTTTTAAGAGAGATACAGCTTGGCACAGAAGATAATTCCCCTGTTAACGCGAAACCAGACAATGCCTTCAGTTAAAAGCTATAAATGTCCGCTACGGTAATTCATCAAAACAAATCAACCCAGTTACATTAAGCTTCATTCATCATCATAACCTTAAAATGTCAAATTTCAATTTTACAATACATGAGGGCATAGAGGCGATAAAATGTAGGCAACTACAAAGACAGTTACGTTAAAAATAATTTACAGAAAAATAAATAATAAAAAGAAAAAACTTTCTAATTGATGATCCTTGTGTTGCTAGAGACCTGACTTTGCACAGACCAGTTCTTAAGACATCTATCTGTTGTCACGTGTTGCTCAAGCTGAACTACAGCTATAAGGTCTGTGCTTTTCCATGTGCCTGAGGACAAACACAGCTCTCACTCAACAGTTAAAAAAAAGTTCATGTCCTAACTCAAAACAAAGCAAGACAAAAGCCTGCTTTAATGTGGGGCAACAGATCCCATCATATCATGACTAAAAGGCACAATGTACGAGTTAGACAGAAGTGAACTGAAGGAGAGACTTGTTTATATTAACTCATGCAAACAGTTTTTGGAATCGAACATTCACCCAAGATCTGAATCTGTGAAACTCAGTTTTCCCCCAAATGAACTAATAATGATTTTAAAGTTTTATGTTTTAAACTTTCATGAAAAGCAGATAACAATCAATGATCTTTATCTTCTAGTTTTGCAAGAATCTTACAGTATCATGTTAAACGACTGTGACTGGGTCGTGTCACCCTGTAGTCCTAGCCAATAATAAAAGAACAGGTGTTACTCAACAGGTTTGAGCCCTTTTCCAAAACACACAAAGGAATGTCTTATGTCTTATGGTCTTCCTTATTACAAATGGATACATGCATGTTTTGCAATGAAACTAAAATAAACTGCTCCACCTTTTAAAAAAAAAACATATCTAATGTTAAATTCAGATTCATCGTATAACTTTAGTGAAGTCTTCCGCTCTTTCCTGACGTGGCAGGTCGCTGAGTCCTAACTGTTAGTGGATGATGAGCAGCACCCACAAAACAACAGTGTCACCCAGTGACAGATTCCACTGAGGTCTGTTTCCAAGTCAGTACAGAGGTCAAAAATATAGGCCTGTGGTTTTTATTGTGCAGGCTCAGAGTGTCTATTACTGGCTTCACAAAAGCTCAAGTTGTTATATTTGTGCTGCCCACAGGACTCCATGTCAGGTAAAAGGTTACACTTAAACTTTGAATGAAAGTGATTGTTCAACTCAGTGGTTGATACTGTGCCAAAAACAATGTCTCACCTGTTGTCATGGATATTGCAAAAGAGAGTCTACAGATAAAAGTTGGAAAATTAATGTACAGTACTGTGCAAAAGTCTTACTCCACCTTCAGCGTTGTTGGTTTTGCAGAGTTGAAATGAACATATATATTTATTTCTCATTTTCTTTTCTTCATATATAACAGGAAAATACAGAAAATATGTGTATTGCCTTAAAAAGAAACACAAAAACTGAAGTGAATGTGTTCTAAAGGTTAAAGAGACTATTTAGTGTGACCCCTGTCCCATGACAAGAAGCAGCACAAACACTTACAAACATCTGACATGAGTTGAAATGAATGCTATATGTCATATTTTCTAAACATAAGGGTAAAAGACATTTTAAGTTCAAAGTA
>JAPTYQ010000015.1:19091077-19128761 GCA_029814465.1 Ostorhinchus cyanosoma | reverse complement strand
TTGGCCTTGAACGCCCCCGTGTGGACAAATATGATTACTGCTGCTTACACTGCCATGTATTATACTTATTACGATATCTAATACTGACAATTAGGGGTAATAATAATAATAATAATAATAATAATAATAATAATAAGAGTAAGCTATTTTGAGAGAAAAATAAAAAAGTAGCATTTAATGAGAGTAAATTTCAAAAATAAAAACAAAAAAATATTAGCGGAATAGGAATAGTAGGGAGAAACGTACGAAACTTTTTTTTTTGATCATATAACTAAATACGCTAAGCCTTGAGGACTTTGTACACATTCCCATATTTTTGCTTCTCGTTTTCAGCCGTAAGTTTTTTTGTCTTGTCATGGGATTTTTTTTATAGCATCAACAAAACCACGTGACCCGCAATGCGGAAGTGCCCTCAGACAGGCAGAGAGGACTATGGGGCAGCTGCTGTGCTAGTTTCTGCTTTCCAGGCTCTTTACGTTGTTTTAAGATGACTCACACGGTTGTTCTATGTTTCACTCTGTTGCTGTGTTTTAATGTAGTCGTACAGTTGAGAATTAATGGACACCGACGGCAGGAGTGGCCGGTTCCTTACAGGTAGGAACTTGAACACAACCTCCACCCTGTTTCTGCTCTGGCAACTTACAAGTCATGTGACACAGTTGTGGAAACTTAAAGAAAACTTATGACAGTTACCAGGAAGTTTAATCAGTGTATTATATAAACTGTGCATTTTTGTACTGAGGTAAATAAGACAATATCTGTAAACGAGAAAACTTGGAGATAACTTCTAAAAAATATAATTGGTGCGTTCATGTGACTTTGGAAATTATGGACTTCGGAATTTTTGCAGTGTCTTTGCCTAATAAACTCCAGTGTAATTCTGTCGTTATTTAGGCATGACGATTGACAAAATGGAGTACCTTTCAGAAACAATACCATTAAGTTGTTAAATATATGGCTTAACATGTAATGACTCAGTAAGTTATCAAATAAGAAAGAAATCATTCTGAGGGGGAAGACAATGTATGAAAATCATTCATTTTTGTTTTGAAGTACTAGGGATTATCATCTGAGATGTATTAATCTGTCTACCATGCAAAAAGTGAGTTATTGTTTTTTAACTCATGATCTTTGAATTTCCCTTGGAATTAATAAAGTGTCTGTCTGTCCCTCCCTCCCTCCCTCTCTCCCTCTCTCTCTCTCTCTTATATCCGGTTCCTATCAAGGGATCAAATCAGCAACTTTGGTTACAACTTGTTAATTCATTTGTTCATTTCTTATTTAATTGATTAGATGTTTGTTTCTATGAAATGTTCAATATTCATAAAAATATCAGTCATTACACATACATACACATAACCAAACCCCAAGAGTATAAATAAGAAGCTAGAATTACTTGTTATGACTGACTATATTCTTCATGACAAACAGTGACTACTGGATTACCAAAATGATTGTTAATTTAGTAGTTGACAATGAATTGAATAATTGTTATGACTCTATTAACATATATTGATATTTTGTGTTGTATTTGTGAACCCTGGATATGCTTACTATATAAATATAACTACTATAATAATAATAATTGTAATAATAACAATAATAATGATGTGGCTATTGACACAGTACTGTGGTATGAAATATGGGTTTGTCTTACCTACTGTGGTCAGCTGTAGAAGGCGTTTATTTACTCTTCTGGGTGTTTGTAGTTATTCTCTGATGTTACCAACAGACGCTTTGATCGTCGGCCTCATGTGGACTCTTACTGTGAAGCCCTTTACCCATTCTGTCCAACGGGTGACCCTGAAGGACGGATACCCTACATGAGAGACAGTGATGTCATCTCAGTTTATCGACTACAAACCCCTGTGTGGGAGTTCAAGTATGGCGATGTGCTGGGGAAATTAGTAAGTACATGAATCCTCCTGAAATCACTTCTAGTGTTTGAAGTTTTACTTCATCTAAAGATTAAGATTAAGAATACCAGCCTGTTGCACAAATATTAAAATTTTTTGCAGTGAAACCTTTTCAGCACATCTGATTTATTTTTTTCTTCTTAACACTGTTGCTCCATAAATAATACATAACACTGGGGAACACAATTTTTGTTGAGTTCGGTCTGACAGCTGTTTTTAATTCATTTTTGGGTGCGGAATTCAAAACTGATCTCAGTTTTTCTCTATCACGTCAAGTTTTTGAAATATAGGATCCCCGTTTCTTAAAAAATGTGAAAAATACTGTACTTAACAGATATGTGCTTGTTTTATAACAATTGTCAAATATTGACATACAATGAAATATGAAAGAAACAGGCATGATTGCAGTGTTTATTTAACACTATTATGTTTTTACATACAAAGGATATGGCTCCTGTAATTCCAGTAGTATTAGTACTGACCTATTGGAGCTGCACACACTTCTCACTGCACTGTCTCAGTTGTGACTGAACAAACAAGTGTCCACGAAGCTGTAGATGAGTCCAGTCGTAATCAGCTGGAAAGTCTGACTACAGCTAATCAGTGGAATTTTGCTTATCTGGAGGGTAAGCTGTGGAGAAAAAACTTGACGTGCTATTAAAAAAAACTGACTGCAATTTTGGAATCAGCATGCCAATTTTAGTTTTAATCAGCATAAAAATCTAACTCAACAGGATTTTTTTTTCAAATTGTGCCCCAGTGTAATTGGTGTACTCTTCGTTCACAGCATATCATGCATGATGCTGTGGGGTTTAGTAGTGCAGAGACCAAGACCAACTACACCATGGAGTGGTATGAGCTGTTTCAACTGGGCAATTGCACCTTTCCTCATGTTCGGCCTGAGGTCTACGCACCATTTTGGTGCAACCAGGGAGCTGCGTGCTTCTTTGAAGGCATAGATGACTTGCACTGGTCACAAAATGGCACATTGGAGAAAGTAGGAGAAATTACCGGTAAGAGTTGACTTCTGAGAGCATTTATTTGTGTTTAAGAATCTACAATCATATTTAACAGATCCATATAAAGACTGTGCTGTAGTCTGTACATTGTTCAAAACAGTGGAATGCAACAAAATACCTTTACTCAAGTAAACATAGGAGGTACCTGTACTGTATTATCTTATGATACATTTACTCCTCTGTATCTTAGAAGCAAACATTTTTTGTTCCATTCCACTACATTTGCTGAATGTGCTTCTGGGCTGTTCCCATATCCAATAAACACATTTGATATTTTTATATGATTTGGGGCTTAAGGGTTTTCCAACTGGTAATAGAATGTTTCTTTTTGTAGGGACTCAGTTTAATGACATGGCCCAGTGGGTCCAGGACGACAACCAGACTGGGATCTACTATGAGACCTGGAGCGTTCGCTCTGAGCCGAGCCCGAATGCCACAGTGTGGTTTGAGTCTTATGACTGCTCCCAGTTTGTCCACCGCACATACAGGAAATTGGCTGAACTGGGAGCTAAACTATCCAGCCGAACACAAACCAACTACACAAAGATCTACTTGTACAGCGGAGAGCCCACATATCTGGGAAACGACAGCACAATATTCGGACAGCCTGCCCTCAAGAACCTGGCGATGGACATCCGCAAATTTTACCACCCGTTCAGACCTCACCAGTCGTTCACAGACTTGGCTTTTAGTTTGTTGGAGGCTTACGAAAAGGTCGTGTTGGACAAAAGTTTCTACCTTTACTACAACTTTGAATACTGGCATCTGCCAATGAAACCTCCTTATGTGCAGATTACGTATGAAGAAGTGCCTTTGCCTTAATGTTCCAGCAAACATCTTAATTGAGGAGCAGTATTGGTAATAACACTGGAAATCCTCAAAGTTAACCCATAAAGACCCAGAGCTGTTTTTATGACCAAATTAATCTTTCTTTAGATTTAACCTTTAAGTGATTTATCAGATTATGCTCTGTATTTTGCATGTGTCCGTGAAAAATCATATATTTCCCCCTATATTTAATTCATTGATCATGTATATGTTCATCAGAATTCAGAGTAAATTCAAAGGTTATTATTTTACAACAGAAAAAAGGGAAGAAAAAGTGACTTTTTCAGCAAATATATCCATAACTGAACATAACAAGCATCTGCATCCGCTGTTATTGATCAGCCTCTGAACATCCAAATGGGTCATATCGAATGACCATGAAAAGATGGAAAAGTGCATTTTACACCAATTATTTATTGATAAAATTCGTGGATCAACAGGAGTAAATGCTTTTGGTCAGCAGTGACTGTTTGGGTCTTTATGGGTTAAGGGGAAAAAAATGAATGTCATTTTTGCTTTATTAATTTGAGAATATTTTTGACAATCAACTTTTCAACATTTCAAGGTCCATTTTTGTAGCCATTTTGAAATTCTTTGTCACTTTTAACCTGCTCTGAACTTAACATTATGTAACCAGCTAGTAACTCGGCTGGACATGAGATTGTTGATAATCATGTTCTGAGTTCCTACTTGCATTTCTAGACAGATACTGGGAATAAATATGAGCTCTACAATAACTTAACACAAATTTACATGGATGACATAAATGCCGTTATACCAAAATGCTTTGAATCAGTTTGAAAAATGTACATAAGTGTAATTTCTTTTTTTTTTACCTTAACATTTTTAATTAAAGTGTGTTGTGTGCATCATGATGTCTTGCAGCATTTCAATGACAGACAACCAGAATACATTCACAACCTTTTATTACCGGTATAAGATCACATGTCCAAAACAATAATCTGAATTTTAAGACAGGTGACCAGAAAAGCAAAGTAGACAAAGCATTTGCCATACAGAAGCAAAACTAAAGGACAACACCAGTTTACTCCAAACAACAATGACTGAGTAAATCAGACAAAGATGCATAAGGATGAAAACTAAATATCCTTCCCTCTTTGTGTTTGTGAAATTTTCTGGATTTCCAAATAAAAGCCAGAAAATAAACTTTTTTTTTTTTTTTTTTGCAGATTCTGTATTAGTTTCTGCTTTCACATGTTCAGTCAATAAAAAGGAGTTTAACTTTAGAGCTGCTGTTATGGCAATGGTCTAATCCACTGCAGAAACTCTGAAACATAATCAGGATATGTTACTGTACATGAGCAGGCGCCTACTTTTGGTGATAAAAGACCAGTGCTATCAATAGACTACGTTAGTTCCATCCAATAATACTAACACGTTTCAGTTGGAGTCTACGTTACAGTTCTGTGAAAATCTCATATGATCTGGATTACCCTTGCAGAAATATGAAACCTCAAAATTAGGTTAACTACAGATCCTAAAAGAGATGCAGCAATGTCCAAAAGTTTGTCCAACGCCAGTGAAGTGCATATGGCCAAATTTAAATAAAATAATTACATACACTTTAATGATAAACACAGTCAAGTCTGTACATGATTTAATTTTTCATTTATGACCACTTTTTGCAGAATTATCCAGTTTGTTCGCCGTCTGTGCCACATTTTTTTCGTTCGTTTTCCCTATCGTTAACCTGGTAACCTTAGAGGGAAAGCATCTACACCTGCAGTCCTTTCTCATTCTGTGCAGCAGCTTCATTGTATTTTTTTTTAGTGCTATTGTCCTACTGGAAATGAAATCCTCTTCAAAACACAATTAAAGCCACAAGTGTTGACAATTTTTGCTGAAAAAATGAGTGCACGGGTAGTTGTAATCCATCTGATTTTACTTGAGATTAAATTGACTTTTGTCTGCGAAAATCTCTGCTTTGTTCAGTTAAATGTTTAGTGGCGGTGGAGTCGAAACGTTTGGACCTTGTGTATGTGAGAAAATAAACTGAACAGAGTTGGAAGTGTCAAACCCCTCCAAAAGAAAAGCTTGCTGTTGATCTGCTTGTGGGTTACGATTGCTTTATTTCTATAACTGAAAAAACACAAATTAATTACAAAAGCTGTATCCATATCAATAAATTACACTGCTGATCTTCTCTAATGACTACAGTATGAAAAAGATCCATCTAGTAAAGGATAACTCGCACTCTGGTTTATAAAAGACAAGAGCCATTGGTTAAGGAAACTTCAAACCCTGACAGAGGGTGAAATACAGAAATAAGTACATTTCTATTCATAATAATCAAACACACAGCGTTTTATATACAGATGCAATTGACTTCCTTCTTAAAGGAAAAAGATTGTTTCACTCATCTGACTTGCCAAATCTCTTTCAACTGAAGCGAGTGGATGTTTGGACGGGAGCACAGACGACGGCTGCCGAGACAGTGTTTGTAATGACAAAATGAATACTGCTTTCTCTCCTTGTTTTTTTTTCTCCTTTTTTAGTACTATGCGATGACAACACAGAGCAAACATGGGCTAATAGGAGGGCAGATATTCAATACAAAGAGCCAAGGTTTAGAGCTTCAACAGGCAAATAGCAGAAGATACAAATGAAACCTATATAGGCAATATAATTAATTAATGCACCTGAGAAACAAAAAGCCTTTTGCATCCCCAGCGTGCACTGTTATAAGCCGCAAAGACTAGAGTATTGTTAAATGAATACAAAACAATCTGACCACAAAGGCCGGACACTTGCCATTAACCTTCAAACTCAGACATTTCTGTTCACTATCTATATATACATAGAATTATTTCTCTTGATTGTTTTTTCCTCAGTAAGAATAACCTTATCACTATGACATACTGTCCTGATAAATCAGAACCAGGTACAGCATAAATAATCATTTAAAACTGGATGCAACTAAGACAAAACAGACCACTAAATATTTGTGTTGCTAGGATGATTAACTGCCCTTAAACAGAAGGTCCTGCTTTGTATTTGGTATTTTTGTAAAGTGCTTAGGAAATCTATCACTGTACAGACACCTTTATCTTTAAAACAAAGATAATTCACTTGTCAAGCCAATTTAAGTGTGATGCAGGAAAAACAAAATCTGCATTACTAGGAGAAAATCAAAATCCATGACATCAGTCAACACTGTACACCTTCACATCACAAATAGAGACCAATATACACATTTCTGTTCTAGCCAGCTTTTCATTTTCATTACACACACACACCCACACACACACACACCCACACACACAAAAGACTCCTGGAATCGTATCTTTTTATTTTCCACCAAGCATGATAGAGTTTGAATAAGAAGCCAGATGTAATCAACACTACTATTTGCTTTAAACTAGTCTGAAATGAAGTGTAGGATGCAACCACACTTTTGTAAATCAATGTCTCCCCCCCAGCTACACCTTACAACACACCGTTTGTCGAGTAATATGCACAAATAATGCCACACTGTATTACAGAGTGCAGAGCTGCTATCGCAGACTGAATTTAGGTAGGCCAAGTGGTAGTGTAACGACATGCTATTATGCGCCTAATTATCCCAAATTACTCAACGATG
This sequence comes from Ostorhinchus cyanosoma, assembly GCA_029814465.1. Classification (NCBI taxonomy): domain Eukaryota; kingdom Metazoa; phylum Chordata; class Actinopteri; order Kurtiformes; family Apogonidae; genus Ostorhinchus; species Ostorhinchus cyanosoma. Next base: position 19,121,397 of record JAPTYQ010000015.1, on the reverse strand, counting down.
TTGAAAAACATTAAAACACAGTCACTCCGGCACACGCACACACACGCATACACTTATTTACTGACATCTGTCATAATATAGATCCTCATAACCAGGCTACAGCGTTGGTAGAGATCACTTTGCAACTGTAAAAACATTATTTTTAAAGTCCTCTTTCTTCATCTGATTGTTAAATGTGCGAAGCCACCAGCCGGGTGGGTTCGGTCACAGGATTAGGCGAAGCATGATTCCATTTAGTTAACAGGCAGAGATTTCTGTGGTATTTCCATGACATGACAGCATTGTGCAGTGGTCAGGTGCCATATTACATACCTCAGCCACTACGAACAGGAATTTAGCAAGTTTCTGTTCACCATGTTGACACCAAATTTTCTGCTACTGCTGAACATTTAATGCAAACATGGAGGGCGTCGATGTTGTACTTCACAAATTTGAAACCCCTCTAGCTTGCCTTTACCAAGTTGGCATCATGTCTGGAAACCAGACCCGGCCCAAGTGCTTAGAAACCTCCCAGTGGATCTCATCCAGGGAGTATTTGTGATCTGGAATCAGCACCTCCTCCATGATGGACAGTTGAGAGAGCCGACGGCCGCACATCTTTACAAACTCCACAAAAGCGCTGCAGGAAACCTCGCACTCACCCAGGCCAATGGCCGACAGCTGGGTGCAGTGTTTAGCGATGCGGATCAGCTCCTCATCCAAGGGACGCAGGCCATTTGCACACACCACCAGCTCCACCAGACGGGGGCAATGGAGGCCCACCCGGCCTAACACCTCCTTGCTAACAGAGCGGCCGAAGTAGAGGTGCGTGACAGGGATTTCCTCATTAAAGAAAGGGCCGAACTCATCCTCATACAGGAAGAAGTACATGACCAGATTGAATTTGGGCGAGTGCCGCACCATCGCATCCCAGCTACTCTTCTTGATGGTGTGGAAGTGCTGTCCCGGGTTCTCGCTCACCACATCGATACGCAGGTGTTCCAGGTGGACGTGTTTCTCAGAGGAGAGAGCCAACAGCAGTTCATCGCTCAAGAGATGGTAGTTGAGGGCTAGTTCTCTCAGGCCGTGACACTGGTCTGCTACACACAGAATCCCTGTAAACATGGACACAGTTATTCTTTTATACCGTTAATCATTTCTTGTTTTTATTAAGAGATGGAGAAAAAAATTAAATAGGGCTTCGTCTTATGACAAAACCTTCTATTATTAGAGACGAAACATTTCATAAAAACTGACATAAAAGTTAGTGTTGGGTTGGGGGGGGGGGGTGTAACCTGCCTGGAGCTTTGACAAAAGGCCTCCTGCTGAAATTGCTTTCGGTTGCATGACAGGAAAATCTTTAAGTTCACATTCTTTGTTTAGAGTAAAGCTAGCTTTAAAAAATCTGAGGGGTTGATAAGATAAAGGATGCAAAGCAGACAACTTTGCGACAGTTGCTAAACAGCAATAACAGTCTGCAGTCCGTCTCCCCAACTCAAGAGGACTAGGATCAGGTTTTGACCTGCCTTTCAAAAAGTCTGCCCGTGCCTTCTTTACTGTGATCATCATTTTTCGTCTGGATACTTCCAGAGGCTTGACCTTTCTAAGACACCTTGCAAGTTCAGTCATAACTTGTAGCATGTCATGTGTTACTGCTACAATGTCACTGCTGGTTATTTTAGAAAAGTGCTGTAACACTCAAAACTGTCACTTTCAACAACTATCACAAGATTTTAATTTGTTGTCAACAGAACAAATATTTAAGGCATTCCGGTCAGCCCTAATTTCTGCTCCTATGTTGAGAATGTGCAATGTAAAAATGGTTAAAATGTTTCCAGGAAAATGTATGCATGAACAGGAAAAGGATGTACTCATATAATGCCCGCCAGTTGTCACTCTACAACAAGGAATGACAACGAGTAAGGGCAGACAAGAAAATTACAGGCTTTTAAGGAAACCCACAAAATGTGGAAAACATTAGTGGTCTTGTTACAAAAAATTGGAAATCTGAAATATGTTACTGAAAACATAAATGCAAAGGAGGAAGAAAAATTTGTTCACAGAAATTCTGCTTTCGACATCATCAACAATAAGAAAAAAAATAAAAATGAACACATGCCAACAAGATGACAAAGCTGCCACAGCATGTCACTGTACCTGCTGGGGAGACATGAGGGCAGCTGCTCATTTTCAAAAGCTTCAGGGTGTCACTGTTGTTCGCCACCAGCACCTTCAGAGATGGGTCATCCACCGGCGTGTCATCGATCTTCAGTGAAGACAACGATTTGGAGTTGACAAACACCACAGTAAGAGCTGAAATGAAGTGAGACTGTGGACGAACAAGATCGGCAATAAATTAGAACATTCTAGAACATGTAAAATACAGGGTTCATTCACAAACAATCTTAAAGTAGGTCAAGAGCAGTGTCTGAATCTGACAGATTTAAGGTCTTGGTTTGTGAATTTCACTACGGCTCATCAGGACAAAAAAAAACCCTAAAAAATTCTTCATCCCCTTGAAAGAAAAACCAACCCTAAAATTATTCTTCTTACTGGTCTAAAAGTAACATCGCACTTTTATTTATTTTTTTCACTGAAATTTTTGAGTATTAATCCACCTTTGTGAGTATTTGTTGAATCCATTTTACAATATTTAAGGCATTCTACAGAGTTAAGGTAAAGGTTAACTCATTTTATTATCACTGTAGGGAAATTTGGTCTCTGCATTTTACCCATCCAAATACACACACAAAATACCTGCATTAGCACGAGTTATTAGCATTACCACCTAGCACATGAGTAGCTGTGAGCTGCCTTTGCGGGCGCTCTGGGACCAACTCCAGATCTTCACTAGCACTATGATTAGGGGCATCGACAGGAGAATTAACCTATATGTGCCACTACACCACCCTGTAGCCAAAGAGTGTCCAACTCTGGTCCTCTAGGGCCAGTATCCTACATGTTTTAGATATTTCCCTCTTCCAGCACACCTGGAAGTCATTACATCATTATCACGCCATTGCAGAGCTTGGTAATGAACTGATCATTAATTGAACCAGGTGCGCTGGATGAGGGATATATCTAAAACATGCAGGATACCGGCCCTTAAGGATCAGTTTTGGACACCCCTGCTGTAGCCTAAAGGAGTTTTTGGCCATAAAACTTAGTTTCCAATACTTTCATTTACACTTTCATTTAAATGTAATAGTGTTTCCAGGCCTGGAAAATTATATTTTATAACTCTCCAACCTTTTGAGGTTTTTCAAGGTTGTCAAAGATTGTATATTTTAGGTATAAACTGGCATAAGCATTGTCAACTGTTTCCAAGGGCAAAGTGAGCTTCAAGAATTCAAGGAAAGATCTCAGTGTGCACTAAAGTAGACAAAATAACACTTGTAAAAACAACATCTTTTGAGTAATTACTTCCTTGTCCTTGGACATGTGTGAGAATAGCCCCTGTTTTTAGCAACATCCTCACTCCATACTAGGCATAAGATAAGCTCAGGATAACACCATAAAATGCATCAGTAATATGTGATCAATACAAAAACAGAATTGATTGACTGGTAAATCAGAAACACAGGTTTGTAGAAACATGCACAATCCTCCTGTTTCCAGTGATTATACCTTTGGAACCTCCATAAAACTGGGTCTTGCTGTAGAGATGAGCCCCAAGGTCTTCAGTGAGCAATTCACCAGCTGTGAAAGAATGTCACAAGCTGCTTCTGCAGACTCTGTACTACTGTCCACCTGCAAGTGCAAACAAATATGTAGATTTCAAATTCATAAACTAGGCAGACCTAGAAATAAATTCAGTCCAGAATGACAAACTACTGCTTTTGCATGTCTCACCTTGAAGCTGACATATTGCAAGTGGTTGGAGTGTCTCTTTATGATCTGCTTGATGAGATCTGGATGTGTGGCTTTAAGGTAGGAGCTGGCTGGTTGGTTGAGCTCAAATTCAAAACATCTCCACAGCTCAGGCATGTGGAAGGCCTGATTCCACTCACGGCACACCTGAGAGGCATAAGCCCGGTCCAGCAGAGGAAGGTACTGAAAGATGTGGAGCAGTAGCTCCTGAGGCAGCCGTGCCCAGTTACCGTCTGGTGACTCACTGGCCCCTACTGCTTCGGATTCCTCACTCATCTGCTTCCGCATCTTTTTGTGAGCCTCTGGTGGGCTTTTACTAGAGGAACCATTGCTGCCCTCCTCGCCTCCTTTCATCCGCTTCATTCTGAGCAGAAGAAATACATTTTTTACCAATTTATACAAAAAAGTAAAAAGTTGCTGAATTCAGCACTTGTTTAACAAGTGCTTACTTATCCTATTCTCATTAACTCAGGCCTAAATCTCAGCTTTTTCCCAATGCCTTCAATGAGGTCCCTCTTGTTTCACATGAGATCTTTTGTTATTTTTGTCATAGTATTTTATGAAAAAAAAAAGTGACGGGAGTGTGATAGTACTTATAAGTGTGTAAATCTACATATCCCCTTCTATCGTTTATCCTAGTTTTGGCACACAGAACAATACTATTGTAACTGTAGCTGTTCTGCCTAGAGTGGGTGGGAGTGGTTCTTACTCATTTGTCTTTTTTCTGAAACAGATATTGTTCACCATTCTTAGAAGTCAACGTCAACCTGACACATTGGTGCTAAGTGTAGTAATTAAACCTGGCCACTCAGTTATAATGCAATTCGTACTTGAGTCAGTATAAGAAACATTGCATGTTATGATTGATGAATTAGTATTATAATATCAATGTACTTGTGCAAAAGGCCACATTTTACATTTTGGGGAAAATGTTGCATTTGAAGTGTACCTGCTGTCCTACACGATTTACCTTCCTGCAAAGATGCCCGGATATGTATAAATGGAAAACGAAACGTTTCCACTACCTGCTGTTTACCAACGCAGTGACGGCGTAAATGAATGTAAACGTCAGCGAGGTTAGCTCTATAGCTACAGGAGCATTTAACGCTAGGTATTTAGTTACAATACGGTACAAGGCTATTTCCAGGTTACAACACAATCACAGACTACAGAATAATCGATGACAGATTACAAACAGAGACGTTTACTAGTATAACTACAACAACTGACAGACAGTTTTGGCCACCCATCCTACCTTGATGTTTACACTCAGCTAGCTTGCTAGCTGTTAGCTGTTAGGAAAATCCGACAACTCACTTGACACTTCAGCCCGGGCCCACGCTAGAAAAACTCATTCGTACGAACCAAATAACACGCATCGGAGCACAATACCAGAGCCGTTAATAATCGAGAAGAGTCAAAGAGGTTTTCAGTGAAGAAACGGACCGAGCCAAGCACCTCAGCTCAGTTGACCTAATTCCTTCGCGGGAGTTACGGCCCCCCCCAAAACTGAAATGGCGATGTGTTGTTGTGACTCCAGCGGTGCACCATGGGAAATCCAATGCGAAATGGCTGTTGGTAAAGATCGTCTCTATTTAAGGATTACTCACTTCTAAGTTGAAGAAAAAAACCCTTGTTTTCCATTTTAAAAAATATTTTTACATTTTCATTCTGATCAGATCTGTCTGCAGACTTTGCACAAACACTAAATATTTATTCATCAATCGTGTCAAAATGCAAAACAAATGAGTGCTGAATGTATTAAAGTACTGAAGAAATGTGGTAATTTCTCTAATTTGCTTCTCATTGCATTGCTTTACGTGTGTAAGCGTGCGCTTTGCCGGTATCAAAAGAAAATATTTTACTAAACTGACCCTGAACTCATGATGCAGTATTTACTATTACTCACAGTATATTCATTGACATATATAAAAAGGAAAAAAAAACCTCTGGATCAATCCAAAATGCAATGAAGAAAAAAAATGCGACTGAAATCAATTCCACCCTAGTGTATGATGATCCCCATTCAGTAAGACCTCACTTCTTGCTGCAAATTGGTTTAGGGGGAAATTGGCAGAGTGATACGTCTTCATTTTTCTCGCTCTCTGCTGCAGTGCACAATTGTGTCAAGCTTTTCTTGGTACTAATGATCCAGACTTTGAACACCTCCACTTGGGATTTTTGCACCTTTATATGCAGTCATTTGAAGCCATCCGAGTTAATTTAATGAGCAGGTCAACACTCATTAAAGAAAAATAATGACACAGTGTAAACTTGCGAAACAGAGAACCTGGTTTATTACCATTCAACTCCATCCACCACAGATATTACAGAGCAGATTCACAAGTATTAAGCTTTTTTATATAACAGCAGCTGCTTTTTTTCCACACTCTGTTTCTCTAACCCCAACCCCCCTTGCCTCCTACTTGGGAAAAGCATTACAGGTGCACAATTTTATTTGGTGTGAGGACTGGCCCTTTCATCATCATTCAGCTGTAATCAGTCTCATTGTGAGGTTTTTTGTTTATTTTTGTGTTACTGAAGGATTTGGTACTATTCTCCTTTGAAAGAGCTGCGAATAGGATTTACACCCACCATCATTCACTGCATGTGCCAGGCTCATTCTTCTCATTTCCAGACAACAGAAGAGATCTGACATTTAGAAGAGGGCAAATTACGACTGTCTACTGTATAAAAATGTACAGTGGCTTTATTGACATACATTCCATAGGTTAAACAGCTGCAAAATAGGAGGCACACCCAGTATTGCACTTCATTAAAAGTTCTGGCTCAAAACATAACCCAGAATATCAAACAAAACTGAAGTGAAGAGTAGCAACTTCGGAATACAGCTATTTTGAATAGTATCATTATATACAAGATTAGATAAATCGTACACTATTTTCCTCCCAAACATAATATTCTTAACAGTCTTTTCCTTTCTTTTGTCCGTCAACCCATGATGCACTTGACAGTGGAGAATACTGTACAAGATTACGAAAAAGTTTACATACAACAATATTTTAAATTTATAGGAAGCTGGAAATACGGCCTGTTCCTTTTTTTTAAACCCCACACTGATCCACAGTTGCCTTAAGCAAATTCATTTTATATTCATTGTTTAATCTTGTATTGTTACACTTCAGTGATCAGGAGGTGTGCAACGTCTATAGAAGCCGAGGGAATACAACGGCCGCATGCAAACACGTCACAAGTTATTTTCTTTTTTTTCTTTTTTCTTTTTTTAAACCTATTGTTCTTTTTTGTTTCAGGTTACTCGGAATCCAAAGGAGCCTCCACCTATGTTCATTGCAGGGCATGGATACTGATGTTGGTACAAGAGCAGACCTGAGGACTCGTGGCTTAGTGCAGAATCCTGGTCCGGTGTCCAGGAAACTTGACACTGCCAGAGCCAAGCTTCGTGGCTGAGCTTCAGCAGCAGCCAGAAATCACAGTAGACAAACTGGTTTTCAGTAAAGGTCTCTTTTTCTGTTATTTTAGAAGGTGTGGGCATTTCTGCACACCCCACAGCCCAAAGCGAACTCCTCCCCCGTTGGTGGGTGAACCACATGCAAAGGGCACTCAGTACCCTCCAGCTGCTTGCCTTTGGGCCCTGTGACAGAAAGGGCAAAGTATACATGAGCAGGTTGTCTAATTAAACATTTTCTGCATAGTGTAGTCAATAGAACTGTTAAGCACCTGCAGGACAATGAGGCAGCTCCTCCTTGGGGACACTCGTCATCCTCTGGAAGTCATCGTGGCAGGCATTGCAGAAGTGTGTGGTGCCAAAGCAGAAGAAAACAGCCACAGAGCAGCAGTACCGGCATTTATACTCAAGGAAGTCTGTGCCATGCTTGGAACACATCTGGGAAAAGTATACGTGAAACATCAGGGTCTGTGTTCACACTATAAATCATACGTGATTATAGATAAGCTATAGTGACAACATGACCAGGTATAAATGATCCACCTGAGCCCTGGAGACATCTGAGCAGGCTCCACAGATCAGCTCACTGGGGTCGTAGTCGTCTCCCTGCCCTGCTTCTGCATCACAGCGAGCCTCCCCTCCAAAATAGGCCTGAAAATACAGAATAATGTGAATTCTCCCAGCCTCAACACACTCAAATAAAAATCTCTCCAGATTTTGGCTTATTTGATACCTTCTTGCACTTGTAGCAGACATAATATGCATATCTGTTCATGGCAAAGCCTGCTGGGTCATTGTGGAAGCGTGCACCCGGAGTCGTTATTGCCTCACTCTTATGTAAACCTTCATACTCAAGCCTCATCAAAGCCTTTCTCCTCACGTCCTCATAAAGCTCCTTTATCGGGTCGAGCAGGTCCTTGATCACAGAGTGGTTGATTTTGTTCTGGACACAAATAGGGGAAAAAAAATTTCCCGATTATCAGAGGTCAAAGGTACGGCAAATCAACACTTTAAATCCTGCAATAGTAATACTGTAACATAAACAGTGATGATTGTCCTCCAAGTTTGTCACATATAGCTAGTCATTATCCCCCTCAACCCCCTAAAATTAAAAAATGCTCCTTGTTAGTGATGTTCATTCTTTTTTTTTCTTCTTTTTTTTTTACATGGCCCATTGACAGTAGCAGAGTGAATAGCTTCTCAAGAAGGTTACTCAAAAAAATATCTAATGGTTTTCTAGTTTTGTTCCTGAAGCAAAATGACAACAAATGTCATGATGAACCAAAGACATGAATAACAGACAAAATAGCAAAAGGAATCACCCTAACACATTAGGATACATGTAGTAAGTATAGTGCAATTCAGTACTAAACTACTAACACGTAAAAAAATCAGAATTTACATAGACTTTAAACACACTGAGCTAAAAAGGGTTGTAGTTACAGTGGATACAACTTCCACCCATTTGGTCACTGAGTTAATATCTCTTGAAAGACTCCAACCATGTTCACCTTGCAAATAGGGCACAGCATGAAACCAAAAGTGATTCGGGGCCCAAGCCAGCGATTTTCCAGAACTCGACGAGTACATTGAAGGTGGAACACATGAGTGCAGTCCAACTGGGAACAGAAGACAATTGACTATTAAACAAGACCAATTTAATCCTTAAGGATAACCAACACCGGAGACAGGGTCACAGTTACAGTTACCTGTACAGCAGGAGCAGCTGAGAGGGCTTCAGTGAAGCAGATCATACACATGTCATCTGCGTCTTGTTTCAGACAGCCTGTGTTCTTGTCACAGCCATGCAGACATGGCAGGCAGGAGTCTTCATTTTTAACTCCACCACAAGGGTGTCCACAAGGATGAGTCTTACTGCAGGCAAGTTTGGCGTATTCCTGTGGAGACATCAGACATTGGTAATTGGGCATTTTTGGTGAAACTAATCATTAGCTCAGTTGATATTTCTGATATTTCTTTTTAATAAAAAGCCAAACTAAAAACTCTAAATTATGTAGTGTGTGTAATGTTATTCTGCAAGTACTTTCTTTCAAGTGTTTGGACAACATCTTCCATATCAAAAACTAGTCTCATATAGAAAGATGTGTACACACTGCCAGTGCTGCAGAAAGGTTTTCTTTACACCAATCATAATCATGTTGGGTGGCACTAAACCAAGACTGCAGAGACAGTTCCTTGGCAAAGATTGGCAGGAGCTAATGATTCAGTGAAACATTTACACAAGGGGAGGTGAAGCCTCGCATTATAATGGTTAAACCCATGCCAAAGAAAAAGCCTCCAAAGCAGGCCTGCCTTGTTGATTAGTCATTACATTGTTAGTGTATAGTTGCTTGCTTGGACACTGTTGTTTCACACAATAAGACAAACTTTTACAATGGTAATGCAAATATTTTAGAGGGGGAGGAGAATCCTTCAAATTCTATGGTTCAGTCATTGTTTTAAACTGCATTCAGCACAGCAAAACTTCATATGATAGATCTTTATTATAAATGCTCCAACTTGTCTATCATATTTTTCTCTATCAAAAAAAATCTTGAAATCAAGATACAGTCTGCCTGTGATAGTCAATGAAATACCTGGCAGTCTGGATCTGAACAAACACTTCCCACTGCAGATAGCTCAGTTCCATTCCTCGTACCACAGAATCTGCAGGCGTCTGAACTGCTGGATGCTGGTTTACCTGCAAAAATATACAACTTATCAAAGTGAGAACAGATTTGCTATTGAAATCACACAGTCCAAATGTTTTTAATTCAAGGACACAATTTAGATATTTTTTTGGTTAAATTTCTAAAAACATCATATGACAGACAACTGTATTTTACGCTACCTGTGTGCTCTCTGAACTCGACCATGGCCTTCATAGTCTTTGAGTCAGCCAGAGCCATAAGCCAGAAAAGCTTGGTCCTCCCGCAACCTTCATGGAGATCAACCTTTATGGCCTCTTCTTCCTCTTTGAACACCTGAAGGATCGGTGAAAATGAGACTTAACATCAGTTGTTAATTATTTATGTCATTAAAACAATCAGCAATCAATAATAGAGAAAAACCTCAGCAGGGTAATTCACTAACCTGTCTCTGGTGAGAACGTGTGCGTCGATGCAGGTGGAGGAATCGGTCGCAGTCGGTGCAGAGATTACCGCACATGTTACATAGGATGATAGCTGCTGTCTCGCCATCATCATGGTTGTCACACATGGGCTGTGGAGTGAAGCAAACGAAATATGAAATGAATTTTATGAAGTTTTACATTTTTATTCAGTCATTCACTTTGGGTTTTGATTGGAGTACAGTTTGACTACATAAGCAGCTTTCTTTTTGAGGAACTAAACAATTGTTTATTTTCCTATTAAATCAACATTAGGAAAAATGAAAAAAAAAAAGCTAATTTACTTTCAGCTCTGTTTTGTTTTACTTGAACTTTTAATTTATTCCCTTTTTAAGTGTTTTTTCTAGTATTCGTTTTGGTAATTTTTCATTTTAGTTTTAGCATCATGAACTAAATGAATTTATAATGTTGTTTTCATACAGTTCAACATATACTTCTCACCATCTGCTTCTGCTGTCCATCTTTGCCCATCCAGCGCCCAGACGACAGCCGGTCTACATGGTCCTGGTCCAGTACACACAGTGAAGCCAAGGCCAGCCACAGCTAGAAGACACAATAAGAAATAATATCTCCTTATTCAGCATTTCTAAAAGTACACACTCTTTGCTCATGACCGAAATTGATTCCATACCCTTGTGGTTGCGATACATCTCACAGGAGACCGATGCTCCTCCTCCATTTTGGTCAGGGCTATGATGGTTTCAGCAATTGCATTTTTGGTGACTCTGGACCAAGCATCTGACAAGTGACCCTAAAAATGAAAAAGTTATTACTGTTAGAGTGGAACTATTCCAAAAATCTCCACAAAAAATATAATATAAAACAAAAAAACAATCCAATGTGGTTTCATCTTATAGAACTGCAAAGTCAGAAGGGGAAGATAAATTCAAGTTTTGGGGACTTACAGCTGCCATGTCTTTAACCAGCTTTATGATGATCTCTGCAATCTGTGGAGGAGTGGAGCCTTTCATCCACCAGTGGCTCTCACCTCTGCGGATATAGCTGAAAATGACAGGAAGTAAATTTAGAATGGGAATTTCAATTTGCTAAATGCACCTCAGCAAATTTCTGTTATTTTGAGTGTGACGTTCCCAGGCCCGGTAAAAACTAACACACCTAGAGTTGAAGATCATAGGCAGTGTAACAGTGGTCACTCCTTTGCCCACAGCCATGCCGGCAGTACCAGAAATGGTGGTTCCTTTGGCTTTCAGCTGTACAGTGAGGGCTTTTGCAATGCAGCCCAGGAACATGTCAAGGATGCCTAGCTTGTTCCAGTCACCCTTCTCCGTGGAGTGGATAATGTCACTGATGTCCGCGGGTGGAAGGGCTTTCACTCCAATGATGCTGGCAAGTCGCACAGGTGTCACCTCAGGAAGGACACGTCTCAGCAACGACGTCACCTGAAGTAAGACACAACAATATATTAACAGATATTAACCCAAGGGGAACACACATAGGACAATTTTTAACACAAGAAAACATCACTGCCATAAAGGACCAAATATACAGTATTTATAGTCTATGTGAGCTAAAGCCCAGTTCAGGCCAAAGATTCACAACAAAATGAACAGAAAATTGTGCCAGTCTGCAGTGCAAGAAAAAGCTGTCCATTGACATAGACTAGGTCACACCACTGCAATGTCCTTAAGTGATTTTCACTTTTGAGTCTTTAGTCTGAAGAGGGCTTAGCAGATGAAGTGAGTGGTACAATCTCCCTATATGTATGTTTATGTGTTTCAAAGCTGATCTGCTTACTGAGAGGAGAAAAGGATTAGATATATTAAAAACACAACATATTAAAAGTGACATAATGAAAATTCACAAAAGTTATTATAGCAAATGTATTTAAGTTAAAATGGTGTAAATATTATTTTCCCTGTGTAATTCACACTTTATGTCAACCATTATGTGTATGATCCAACTTGTAGTGTGCATGAATCCTTTCCTACCTGTCTCTGTACTCGTGGGGAGGCAGTATGCAGCAAAGAAAACAGGTCTTGCATTAGTGTTAGCTGTTGGGCTAAGTACTGGCGGCCCACGTTGGAGCCACTCAGAGCCAAAACCATGGAGAGGAGCTCGAAGCAGTAGGCATCTGAGGAGGCGTCATCATCACTGGGTTGGGAGTTAGCATTCTCTTTGCTTGAGATGGCATGCTCCCACTCCTCTCTAACCCGTGTAGCCTCCATACGGATGGCCTGCACAATGTGTGCGCACACCTAGGAAGGAAAAGTGTACACTAATTAGTTTAGAAGGCAGAGATTATACTAGTTAATTTCATATTTCTGTGTGAAATTCATTTTGAAATGGTTTGAGTAACAGGCTATTTACCTGTTTCTGTAGGTTGGTAAGTTTGCTCCTGCTGAAGATGATTCCAACCATGTGCTCTTTCAGGTCTGCATCAGAGGGAACCTATTCAGAAAGTGCAAATAATTAGGGTAGAGATCACTCATCATGAATCTGTTCATCAGCATGGTTAAGTGTCACAGTTCAGACCTTATCTTCTCCCTCTGGTGATGAAAGCAAGTTTTTCTCCTCCTGCTCTGGGGTTGGCTCTGCATCGCCACAGATTAGTTTTCCAAAGACCTACATGTACACAACAGAATAGTGACTGGTTATCTTCAATTGATTCGGGTCAAAATGCATTTACATAGAAAAAAACATGAGTATGCTTGCATAACTGGGTAATCTTTTGTACTATGGAACTAGACAAACCTGTGAAGTGATGAGTCGGAAAACTCGAAGTGTCTCTGCCTCACAGTTCTTTTGCTGTGCCATGCTGGCTGACACTTGGCCTGGAATCTTGATGCTCTCACCCTCTTTCCAACCAAGGACCTTCACCTGACGCACCCTCAGGGTGTTCTCCGGACCTTTAAGCTCCACCTTGATCACATGATGATCCCCTCCAGGAAGCTCACTTGTCACCCAGCCCATGTGACGCGAGTCAAGGTCAACCTAAAATGAAAGATGATCATAGTGCTTCACAGTATTTCAATGCTTTATTAATCCTGCCTCTTGTGACAAAATGAGGCTATGTAATTTAGGACAAGGGAAGTGAATAGATGCTTTATGTAACAAAGGGACAGAAGCAGGTCCCTTTGGGTGCAGTTGAAACATTTAAAAACATTCATAGTGTTTGTAATTCCAACACATTCATCCACAAAAATACAAACTACACAGATTGTAGTAGTTCATCCCTCATATTTTCACCTCAGCACCTGAGAAGCCCAAGACAGTACCTGTTTGATCCTGCAGAGGTCCTCTATTGCTTTTCCACAAAGGAATGTTACTGATGTGACTTTATTCTGTGGATATGACAAAGTTAAAACTCAGTTTCTCATTATCTGCTTCACAATGGCTTTAATTTGACATATATTTCCTAAGAATTCCAGCTTTTTCCTAAAATATGTAAATGTCCAATTTACTATTGTCTCCTTACCCCGATGTCCCTGGAGTTGTCCACATGAACAGACACATTGGAGGCATTTATGCCTTTCACACAACTAATGGTGATGCTTTTGGTTTTGTTCTTATCCTCATCTCCAGATTCCCAGAAAGTCTCTGTGGAGCCATCAGTTAGACTGCCAATCATAGCAGGTCGACTGGATGTCTTCATGTCCACTACACTTGTCAGGTCTTTCAGACAAGTCACTAGACACAAATCCTATGACCACACACAGATAACATAGCAAAAATTCAGTTTCCAGCCCAGACGAAGACACATAACAGACAATACGATCAGCTTACAGAGGTGAAACACTGCTGTGAGGGGCTTTTTTACCTGGCTCATTGCTTCATAGCCTGACTGCACACTGATGTTAAAGCTTTCCTCACTATCTCCATCATCTGACTTGGACAATATGTTGTTGATGTGATGGAAAACATTGCTCTGGTGGAGGAATTGGTGGTCTGACTGCTTGAACTTAAGACTCCAGCATCTAGAAGTAAGAGTCACAAAGATTTACACTCCCCCACGTAATGTGCATGAAGTTCAGAAGTGAGAGCAGAAAATGAGAATAAACATTGCACCTGAGAGCCATCTGCTGAAGTGAGCTGCCACTAGGAAGGGACATCATGAGGTCAGAGATAGTCTGAAGGAGTCGGTGGAACGTGTGGGGGAGGGGATGAGCTGCTTCTCCAGCGATAACAATGTCTGAAAGAGGATGTTCACAGACACCAAGATCTCTCTCCTGTGGTATGGGAAGGTAAGACAGTCCATAATTAGTAAGCAGAGCAACAACCCTTTGCTTCATTCTGTCTGACTTTTAACTAGTCATCACCTGTTCCACATTTTCTTTGTTCCCCTTGTTCTCATCTTCTTCTTCATCCTCTGGCTCAAAGGGAGATGGAGTGAGAGATGCAACAAAATGCCAGAGAATGTCATGCAATGAAGTAGTCTGGATCACATTGCACAGCAGCCAGTTGAATGCCTATAGGGGTCACCAAGATCAAATTGTGATAATTAGCAACAAAATATATGCCACAACAGTCAAAACAATAACTGAGGACATACTTTGTAGTATAAGATAACTAAAGTTGTTTCACTATCACTGTTGAAGGAAAACTGTTGTAGCTCATGCAGAAATCATGTTTACAGACAAGGAAAACTATTAATGATTTATTCAAATGATATTTAGAGTAAGAACACAAGTCATCAAAATTACACAAGTTAGGCCTTGTAATTTTAGACACTCTAATGTAGAAATATTAAATGTTATATCTTTAAATACAAATACATAAATGTTGCGTAAACTTGCGAATCTTGATATATTATGGCCCAACAGCAAGACAAAACTAACATTGAGAAGGACTTGGTAGTCTAAACAGCGTACCTCCATGGCAAACACTCTGCAGGCGGATTTCCTCAGTGCATGCTTCATGGCCACCTCCAAACCCTCAAGGTCATGATGCTGGATAACAAAAGCCAGGACAGGCCACTGGAAGTTCCTCTCCCCCTTACTGAGGGAACCATGGGCTGAGATCAGTCTGGACAGCTCAGGGGAGGGGTGCCTCAACAGGGAAGAGCCCACCTCTGCAATGAGGACAGAGCAGGTCCATTTTACAAATGATGCTGTAACTCATTCATCTTCTTCTGTCACTTAAAAACATTCAGTTCTAAAGTTTAGTTACCTGCATCTCCACTGTGCACCCTGCGTCTGGGCACAGCTTTAACTCTGGCTGGACAGGGTGAGTGCTGTTTGTCATACTCAGAGGCTACGACAGAGTATGACCTCTGAAACACTGTGCGCTTAGCCGTGTCACTGTCGGTGATTGGACTAGTCTCAAGACTAAAAGAGATGACACACAGGCAGAGAAAATTACACTTACAATAATTTCAGAATCACTGGAGACCTCAGATTCTGCAAGATTATAAGTATAGCAGGAGGTCTGTTGATTAAAACAACTTAATGTCTAATGTAAATATTTTTATACGTGCTGACATAAAGTTAATCAGTGCAAGAAGGAGATGGCAAGCTACAAGCTAAATGATTTAAGTATTTACTGAGTTCAACTTAAAAAAAAAACTAAAAAACACAGAAATAGAGGAGTGAACCAAAGTGCCTGTACTTAGGATATATTTATGTGGCAAAACAACACTGTTGGATGATTGCAGATATAATGGCCTTGTTTTTTACAGTTTCTTAATGGTTTTTTTTTTTCTTCCTACGCAAGTCTTGTGCCTCTATAACAAAGTTCCTAACTGAAGGAGGATTTTGTTTTAGGAAGTGAGGTGGGTTATTAATTCATTGTTTAAGACATTTTGAGGCATCAACCTCAGGCACACTAATGTTCTTCGTGTTAGGAAACAATGTTCTGTTAAAAATGAAAATGTGAAAGACTTTAGAGTGAGATATACTTGCTGATACCGTCAAACTAGATTAGTAGACTAGTCGGTTATTTAGTGTCAGCGTGTTTAAGGTTCAGCCTGAGAAAATCTGTACAGCAGCCTCTGTTTACTCCGTTTGTAAGCCCATTAATGAGGGGATGAGGAAGTAATTAAGGAAATAGTGCTAAGATGTTCTACCTTGGGGGCATTGATTTCATGTTGCTCTCTGGTTCTTCAAACACATTGGGGCAGGCATCAGGTGTGACTGAAATGTAGGGCGCAGGAACAGATGTGGAGCGCAAATACCTCATCTCATCCTGGAAAAGGTTATCATCTTGGTAGGCCCCAAAGTTCTCTGTGTGTTGCCTGTAGCATGAGATGAGAAAAGTATATATAAGCAAGTAGAAACATTTTACTGTGAAGTTTCCTTTTCTATAAAAGAGACCTATAATTAACTGAGGAGTTTGTTACCTAGCAAGTGTCTGTAAGTAGAGGCATCCCATTTTATTGGGGAGCTCGTCTGACACTCCCTCCTTGAGGCTGGGAAGCAGCTGCGAGTGTAGGGGCCGGGGAGGGTGGTGGCACAGCATACTGGGCTCTGCAGCGCTGCTCAGAGACAGCAGGAACAAAGCATTTGCCCGAATCACCTGGTGGGCCTCCATAGTTGGTAATGCCCTTGGGGTCTTCACCTGCAGAGGTTTCTTCCTCGACTGCTTCACCTACAAAAATTTTAGACTCATGTTTAATTTACGGCGTCAAGGGAGGCAAGATCTGCTGAAATCTGGCAGCAGTAAGTTACCTTTTCCCTGGCGGCAGTCTGTTTCTCTCGGAGATACTTTTCCCGACAACGATCGCACACCAGGTACCAGGTACTGCCTCCGATGCCTCCATCTCCGCAGTTCCCAGCCCAACCACCACAGAAGTGACCAATGCTGTTGTAGCCCTGGCCTCCTGCATAGCGGCCGCAACCTGTCAGAGAAAAGCAAAGCAGAGATATTAATACACATAGTGAACACAATACTGATGTTAGTCACATGAAAGTCAGTCAATAATTAGCTAATTGTATTACCCAATGTTCAGAACCTTTACAGTGATCGATATCATTACTTCTATAATAATATTAAAAGTAATACTAACAGTGAATTATTGTATATATTTATTTAAAATTTTATTTTATTTATATTACTTAGTGTGAAACAACACGGTACATAAAGTACACAAGCTCAAAATAAACAAATCAATCAATCAATCACTTTTTATCTGATAAAACAAATAAAAACAGCTACTTTGGGTCTGGGTGCAGTTGCCTCTTTCTGCTGTGACCCTATGGCATGCAGAATTTCACAACAAATTTAGGTTTTACTAGATGTTTGTTTTTTGTTTTTTATTACTTAATTGTGAAGTTATTTAAATTGCTTTATCAAACTTCGAAGAGCTAATATATCTCCACTTTGAACTAAAAAAAGAAATGGTTCTGGGAGCTACTTGTATTTTTGTTTTTGTCTTTCAATGGTTTGATTTTGTGTTAGAGTTTGTTATGCAAACTTTTTACTACAAGATTTAGATTTTTACTGCAAATCTACAACATATGTTTTCAAATATTGGTAACTGCTCTGACTAATAATTGGTACAGACCCTAATGATGATAAAATACATGTCAAGTAATGACTATGAAGAGTATCAATATGAATGCCATGTATTCTTACCTGGGTGGGCCTGTCTCATATGGTAGGTGACAGGGTAAGGATGAGATTCCCCACACAGTTCACAGATCGTGTCCTTCTCTGGTCCACCCATGGCGAGCTGTGCCATCTCTCCAAACAGATTCCCTCTTGGTCGCACCTCTGCCTTCTCCCTTTTCTTCTTCTCCTTCTTGGCTTTTTTACTGTCTTTCTCATGTTCCTTCTTTTTTAGGATGGCACTTGACCCTGGGCTGGGGAAAATCATGTTCTGAGTGGCAGCCTTAATAGTGGCCATAGAGATGTCCTCCCAAAATGCCACCAGATGCTGTAATGTTAAGGGTAAGATCGACTTTGCCCTCATCGAGGGATGAGAAGTCATTTCATATGAAACGGCCTCTCCTTTCCCATCCTCACACTTCTCTGGCAGTGGTGGTTCCTTCAGCATAGAGAGGACCTTATTTTTGTTTATGCTGCCCATTTTGGAGATGTCTGGGCCATGGGGAGCAATGTTAAACATGTTCAGTGCAGAAGAAATCTCCAAAGAATGACGATTCTTTAACTTGCTCTCCTTCTCTTCAGCACCCTGTCCTCCAAGGGAGCTACGAATGGGAGCGTGCTCTTTGGTTAAGTCTGGGTTGAACTTCAGGAATGAAGAGCAGGCCATAGCATCATGTACAATACCTTCATGCCAGAGGAAAGCTGCAAAGACTGCACGTGCACATTCAGCCACAGACGGGGACATGGCCTGTTTGGCAGGTTCTGCCAGTCTTGATGAGCTCTCTCCTTTAAACAGAGGTCCAGATTTGTCTTTCTTAGGTCGCGTGTGTCGGCTGGAGGTTTTGCGGCTGACCTTGGGTGAAGAGCGGCTCTCTAGCTCCTCTTTAACAGGCGCTTTGCCAATGCTAAAGTGCACCTTGCACGAGCCCTCTTCCGCATTACGGGCTTCCACGTTTTCATCGTTGGCATCCTCATTGGAAAGGAGAGCACTGGAAGTACACACCTCTACCACTTCACTGTGGAGATTCTCTTGGGTCACGTGAGGAGAAGGAACACGGTTTTCTGCATTGTTAGTTATTCCTTTATTTGGGTCTTTAGGAGATAATTTAGGTTTTGGCGAGGTAGACCTGCCTCTAAGTGGCTCTGTGAGGGGAACCTTCTTCTTTCTGAGCGTATCAGGGTCCAGAGTGTAAGAATCTGATTTG
Source organism: Ostorhinchus cyanosoma (assembly GCA_029814465.1). Lineage (NCBI taxonomy): Eukaryota > Metazoa > Chordata > Actinopteri > Kurtiformes > Apogonidae > Ostorhinchus > Ostorhinchus cyanosoma. Next base: position 19,102,283 of record JAPTYQ010000015.1, on the reverse strand, counting down.
GATCTCTCTCGAGGAGGGTCCAGACGCGCTTTAGAGGATGGACTAACTTTAGGTGGGACATTCTTGTCATGGTGAGTGGAGGAGGTATGCTGGGATGAGGTGCTAGAGGGGCTAGATCTGCCTGAGGAGGATACACCTTTTTGTTTTGGAGAAGAGGAACGAGATCCGGGGTTTGGGGACTCAGCCCGAAGTCCTGAGGTTCTACCATCTGCCTTTAGGGCCTGCAGAGTGTTGTGATTGGGTGAGTGAGAGCGGCTATGAGAGTCAGACCTCAGTTTGGCCGTGTCTGACCGCAGAATGAGGGCTTCACTGGCTGAGAGTCCACCTTCACCCGTCTTGATTCTGCTCTGTTCTGATGAGCGGCTTCCCCGGCTCTCCTGTTTTGGTGAGCGATTCTCCTGACGGTGTTTGGAGGCTGGGGACATGGGCCTTGCACCAGACATCAGGTTCCCACGCTCACCTAAAGGTTAATTATTACATGCAGTTACACCACAAAAAAGGCACAAATGTGTTACAAAATAGAAATAATTTAACTCTACATAGGATACAAAAAAGGGTAAAAAATTAAGGATGTAAATGTTAAAAGAAGGCCAGAAAGACAGAAAAAGGAAACCAATCAATGAAAGATAAATATTGAGTGAAATATATCTTTGATAAAAAAATGACTTTGATGACATTTCCTTCGTTAGCTGGGTAATTCAGCTTTGATATGGATGAGAAAAAGCCTGTGGACCATGGAAGAGCTGATGAAAGATGGGTTCCAGCCCAGTCCCTGGACCTCTGCTACCAAAACCAGACCAAGCTATGGTGGAATTAATTCTCTTATTGGCCTTGAGGTTTCTGACGGCACGAAATTAGAAAATCAATAAATAAATTTACGTTACACTTAAAGCACTAAAACAAGTTGCTCAAAATCTTATTCATAAACTAAACAACAAAACATTTTGTTCACCACAAAAAAAAAAACAACCCAAAAACGTTTTCCCTGAGCTCCTACCCACCCTCTGTTCAGTCTGAGGGGGACATGCATGTTGTAATTACCCACCCTTTTGCCTTAGAGCGAGAGATGAGAGAGCAGTACCATGCCCAGCCACAGACACAGAGCTTTTGTGCACACGCTCGCGAGAAGCAAGGCTGCGAGATGAACCATCTACAGCGGAAAACAGTGGCAGGTAAACAACCAAGGCATGAAATGCAAGTGGCCACCACAGAGAGAAACAAAGCACATAGAGGCACTAAAGTCAAGTCAAGAAATTGAAATAGAAAGAGACAAAAAGGACAACGATAGACGGATAGATCAGTGGGAAGAGAGATCAATAGACACACAAAAAAAGAAAATTATAAATGGAAGAGCAACAGATCAGTAGATTGAGTTTTCAACACAAGGCAGAGTGAAAATAACCAGAAAAAAGACACATAAATAGACAAACAAACAGGCATTTTGGGTCCTATTCTATCTTTAAACTTTGGTTATTATGTAGATATTTTTCTGTAAATATAAAACCTATGCACAGATGTGATATGTGGAATATTAAATGATTAATTTGATGTGAAAAATTGTACTAACACTGTGTTATTGTACTGAAAACATGAGCTATTGCAGTGAAGTTCTGGGCTGGATAAGGTGGAAAATGAAAGGTGTCAATCAAGCTTGGATATGCAGATCTCAAATCAAAGCAGCAATGAGGATGATGAGGGAAAAGTAGAAAGAACTTTGCAGCTAAACAAGAGCAAGCACAAAAATAAGCACCTCAGTCTGTTAAATTCAGCACAGCAAGACAATCTCCATGTTTCATGGTCTTGTTTTAAAAAAAACAAGTGAAAAAACTTAAATAAATAATAAATTTGCACCAGGTGATACCTTAAAAACTAAAGGTGGGTATAAAAGGATCAACACCTGTGCAAGCAAGCACTGTCAGAAGGCAGGACAGACTTACTCAGAAGCTGTGGTTGTGGCTGAGACAGTTGGGAGGGGGACTGTCCAAACACAAATGGACTGTGGACAAGGGAGGAGGAGGAGGAGGAGGGAGGTTGGGCGGCTTGTTCAAATATGGAGGAGGAGGGAGCTGCTGAGAGGAAAGGCCCAGACTGAATGGAATTCAGTATGGCACTCAACCGGTCACCTGCAAACATGAGACAAAGGAAGGGGGAAAAACTACAGCTTATACTAAAGTCTGAGGGTTCCAAATGGGGATGAGGGTCATTCAGTGCTTATTTTCAATCATTCAGTCCCCTCCCACAACTGAACAGATGTGGAAAATCGGAGAAGCTGTTTTGGCCATGTATGGTTTCAGAAATAAAACTGGGTGACACGAGTCAATGCACATATAAATATAAGGAAAACTACTGAACTATAGGTCTCAAACACGATTTTACTAAGAAAATTTAACTGAACAAAACCTCTTAAGTGATTATCACGAGGCTAGAAACTTCACTTATTGAAAGGCATACTCTCCGATACAACTGTAAATTCTGATTTCTTTTCACGTTAGTTCTGCTGTAGTTGTATGCTCTACAATCCTGACTCACAACTTCTTCAAAGCAATATCATCTCAATACTACTTTGTCAAAATACCTTCAATTGGCAAAAAACAATCACTACAAAAATGCAGCTAAAATGACAAAAAACTGCTTTTCTAACCAGAACAGTTTGCACAATTTTCAAATTATGCAAATGACATTTCTGCTTTAAGAAAATGATAACAGTTGAATAGAAATTTTCAGTCTTCTCCCATTTTGCAAATTGCAGAAAACATATACTGATGGGGAAGAAGACGCAGCAAGGGGTCTCCTCCTATGCATTCATTTCACAAGTCTAAATTGGAAGACGCTGGCTCATATACATAACCACAGTTCTCAGTGTAGCATGAGCATCTCACATTGGGAATATCTTTCATTTTAACAGGGTGATGCCCTTCATTCTTGGCTCACAAGTTTCACAACTCACTTATATTTCTAAGAAAATAGCGATTATACAAATTGTGTTTGTAAGTTATGGCAATAGGAGTGAGGGCCAGCTATTGGTGGGCTTACCCAATGCAACTTTCATACAGCATGAAGCTGCTTAAATAACTCAGCTAATAACCAACAGTATGTACCAACTGAATGAAAGCACACCGACTGGCCCATGCACACAGACAAAAATATGCCTGACACTGCAGCAATGTTAGGCATGAATTGGCAACAGTAGACGCATTAAAGCATGCATGAACAAAAAGAGATGGTAGATCAGAGACAAGAGAGAGCACCTATATCTTAAAGAGGTTAACTGACTCATAACTGCATTTACTTTGTGGAGGTTTTGAAATAAATTATGAAGATTAAGTTGTTTTTAATGCCCTAGTGTTTCTATTGAATAAGCAACGTTTCAGTCCAAAACACTAAGAATAAAGAGAAATCATATATACACTGTAGTCTATAGAAATAAAATAGAAAACAGTCAAGAGGGCAGAGTAAAGTAAGAGATGAGCTATAGACCAGCAATGGAAAATGTCCCTCAAACCCTTGGATTGAAGGCAGAGGGTTCACAAATGAAAAGCATAAAACAACATGTATGTGAAAAGCAAAGTGATATGCAGTTTAAGGATATGTTTGTGTGTTTGTGATGTTTTAAAGCCTAATATTTGAGAAGATGACCTCACCTTTATTGTTGGAGATGCCATAGTCAAAGCCCTGAGCTCCATTTGAAGTTGCAGCTCTGTTAAAGGCCTGCACAGAGAAGGGGCTGGGTGGGGGGGTCTGGGCCCCATGCTCGAGCAGAGCTTGTTCTACAACAGCAAATTAGAACATACATCTTACAACCTATCACATTTTGATGTTTATCAGTATTTCAACTTTAGTATTGTGGCTTACAATCAAGCCCAAATGGAATCTGCAGATTTTTTCCACAGTTTTTGTTGATGTTGGAGGGGGGGCTTATTCTGTTGAATATGACTGTTTTCAGAAAATATAGGACTTCATACAACATCCAACTGAACTCAAATGATCAAATATAGGGCTCTTAAAGAATATTTCCCGAGAAACTTTGAATTTTATCACCCATACCTCACTTTAACACACTGAATGTTTTAGAATTCACTCATTTTTAGGGTGGGTATTAATACTGCCTTTGTTCTATAAAAGATTTTTAGTAAGTCCTCTATGAAATTTTGAGCAAAATTCTGCAAGAACAGATTCTGTGTGTTGAGAATAATGTAGAGAGTTGAGCTAAAATATAGCTTACCATCATCATGTCTAAGGTACTGGTTTCCCCCACGGTCTCTGGCCAGTGACCAGGCCTCTCCTTCATCGCTCTCACAGAACTCCACAACACTGTTCTTATCCAGCTGTACCCAGGTTCCTTCTGAGTTGACCACCTGATGCACAAAAACACTCTTTATCTACTCTCACACACTGGACGCATGTCGAACACAGCACATACACACATTCAGTCTAGCCCTCATCTATCAGAAAACAGTCACACCCACCTATTCTCTATTACTGCGAAGACAAAGCATGACACGAAACCCTATTACAATAGATCACTCACATGCGAATATTCAATTGATCTGATTGACACAAATAAAGTCCACAGTAGGAGATCACAAGAATTTGATTTTGTGTATCAGCAGACACTGTAGGACAAAACTGATGTAGCTTAAATAAATAAAAAACTTACTCTAAAAAAGGGGTAGCATATTGAAAGGTAAATGCATGAGGGTGTTTTTCCTCAACTCCCTGAAATATTATCATTTTAGAAAAACAGACACAGATGGAAGCATTAGTATATGCAGGCTGCACCTTTCAGAAACAGATAGGGCATTCCAGTACAGGCTCAAAGAGGAAACTTTTGAACAGCATGACACACCACAGTAGTCAATGACAGGTCATATCCAAAAGAGGGGTGGCTCCACATCCTCATCAGGCCAGAGACAATTTAGAAAGTTCAAAGTACCAGTTATTGACAGTATTGTTAAAAGTGCAAGAAAGATACACTCAAGGCACAGAATGGCTCCAGCATTTTGTGATCAGACTTCCACTGAAGTCTTCAGTCAGCTGAATGTGACACCCTGAAACTGCAATGCATTTACAGACAAACTGAAATTAGTCAGAAAGCACGCAAAAATGTTGCAGCCACAGTATTTGATAGGACCCCAACAAGCAGATAAATAGAGAAAACACACCCAGAAGCACCTGATGAATTCCCCTTTGAAAGAAAAGATAGCATACTTCTCATTCAAAAAATTCAGTTTAAGAAAAAGAGGGAATGCTGCTTAAGAATTAGGGCCTCAATCTGACAGCAACAACTAAAGCTCATTATGTGATCTAAATTGACTGATTTATTCCATTACATCTCGAGCCACAAAAAACACAAAGCATTATTTGGGGTGAGTGCGTACCTCGCCTATGGCCTTGACCTTGTTGCCAAGTACTAACATTCCAATGGGGATACCCCTAAGGTTTGGGCAGCTTCTGATGTTGTGACCAGAGGGGCCGGTCTTCACTACCTTATAAAGCCCTGGGCCGCCGCCCTGCCCTGCCCTGTTCTGCACCCGAATGGGGGCCTCGTGGGAAGGGCAGCTGCTCACCTCCTTTACGTTCTCCTCCGACTGGCCCCTGACCTCCTGCAAGAGGTAAAGAATATGAATAAATAGAGTGCAGTAACACCTCAACAAGCTGTAAAAATATAAATGATCAGTGCTAGACTTCAGTTACTAGTATTCTGTGAAAAACATTGGGAGAAAGTGACTGTTAGCAATATAATGGGGCACTGTTATCAAAGAGTGTGTATGATCAGCGATGCTATCCTGTATAAATGAAGATGAACTTAAAAACATTTGGCCTGAGTCAGAGAACCCTAACTGATTCCTTATATTAAACAAGTCTATAAAAGTCACTGGATCTTAAAATCTTTGCACACCTCAAGAACTTGGTCATTGTGAGATGAGTTTCTGTGGTTTTACAATCAAAACATATTGCATAAGAAGGATGCTTTATCATATTCATAGATCTAAAAACCAAACCGTTTTATCCCAGTCTTTAAATTTGTATCTGGTACATAGATAGCAAAAATACGTGGTTTGTAATTAGATATTATAGAGTAAATGCTTGACAAACAAGAAAAGTAACTAATATTTCATACAATATTTTTAGATGCAATTAAAATAATGACAGACAATGTTTCTACTCAAATTAGGTGTAATGTTAATTTATTTCAAGCTCTAAAAAGGAAGCATGCTATGACACACAAGGATACATGACTATACATGACAAGCCCTTCAAACAAGACCTCATGCCACAGACTGGACATTTGTATCTTCAACCCCATGCAACATACAAGTCTAAGTAATTACTTAAAATCCTTTGTGGTCACTGCAAGTGTCAATAGAAGCAGTAGTTTCTCATGTATCATCACCATCAGAAGTCAAAATGAACAAAACAAACAACCATGCAACTGTGGTTTGACCTAGTGCGCCTAATTTTCATAGTGTGGGGAGTCTACAAAGTTACAAGGGGTTCAAGAAGACAAGCAGAGTAACAGACAGATGATTCGCTATGGGGCAGTCAAGCTATTTATCCCTCCTTCATATAACTCACCTGTGGTGGAAATATAGTTAAGGGAGTCCACGACAAAAAGCCGATATCCCTGACTCCTTGGCTAGCATTAAAGACATTCTGAGCAACAGATTGTGAGACAGTCAAGAAACAGTAGATGACTCCAAAGAGGAAAGAAAACAGGATGGGGGAAGAGCTGACGTATTTTTTTGGAAGAAATACTTTTTTGGCTCATGTCTTCCAACATCTGAGATTAATTGAGACAGTGAAGAAGAGAGGGCAGGATCTGACTGGTGTCAGACAGCCCTGTCAGTGAAATCATGGAGCACTGATAAAGGGGACCATGAGGAATAGCAAATACAGGCATAGCCTGTCAGATCTTAAATAAATGAGAGTAGGATCAAATACTGAAAAAATACAAAACCCATCTGCAAGGGTGAAAAAAGGATTGAAACTTCACTCCAAACAGCTCCATCGTAATTCTCCAATCGATGATCAAATAACCTCAAAGGATTAGGCAAATAAATATATTAAAGAAGAAACTTCCAAAAAAATTCCCCACTTGGATAATGTAGTGTGTCATGCTGTTCAGACAGAGACCTTACATGGAAGCCTCCTAGCACCTATAACATCCCAATGCAAGGATGGAATTGTAGAGCAGTAGAGGTACAATTTCCCAATGAACCTTTTTGTGGACCAGTGATTGCTTCATGACAGAAAACCACCTCAATATTAACATGGCATTCAAGATACTGCCCCCACAACTGCAATACCACAGCAAATGTTAATGTCCCAAATTATAGCCAGTCATCCTCCTTTGATTTTACTGTATAAATTGGCGGTTTATATGGCATGGAGCAAAATGTGAGAGAATAACCTTGTCATCGCATGCTACAGTGTGTTTATGAATTGTGAGTGAAGAGCAACATGGAAAATACAACTAACACAATGGAAACTAACCATTTTACCACAGAATGAAATTGCTCCTACTACCTTTCTCCTTGTTTGTCAATTCCTGCATTGGGGTTCACTTCAATGCTTCAAACATGTCAGCATTTCTAAGTGTTGTGTCCAACCAAACACATGATGGTCATGTTATGGTAAACCCTCTGCCTTGAGTTAATGCATGCACGCTCCCAGCTGCTGTTCCTTTGCACATTCTGTTAGTGAAAGTTTCATACTCAGTGTTGCTTAGATATCATGCAAGTGAGCGCTCCCAACAATCATATTTTGATGGTCTCAAATTACCATGCTTTTGGGGAGAGGGTGCCGTACACTAGATACTCCTTAAAATGGTGGTCATTTAAACAACAAAGATGATCTTCAAGCTTTTCCCCAAATGAACAGCGCAGGAGCCTCTGCAATTACTAAACTGAGTCAGACAGCTCAGCGGGCCTTCTACTTACGTCAGCTGGGACCAGTAGGCTCCTGCCCAGGTGCTGGTTAAAAGAGAGGCACCAGGCTTCAGTGTACCCATTCATGCTGGGAACGTACTTCTTAACTGTTTCATCATTGAGCCTGAGCCACACACCATCATCATTGTGGATCTACGGGAAAACAAGCAACAGAGCAGAGCAGAGCCATTCCACCCTGTTACTATGGAAACAGGAGGACCAGAACCCTCACACACAACACCTCTGAGGCTGCAGGAGAGACTCAAGTCAAATTAGAGGATAGCAAGTTAAGGTTGCTGCAAGGTATAGTTAAGACTTACAGAGAAAGTGAATAGCGCTGTTACCAAAGGGCGGAGTAATTGTGCAGATAAAAGTAAAACATTTTGGTATACTTTGAGTTTGCCAAAAGAAATTTTGTTTTCATATGTATCACATGCTTTAGCTTTGCTTTTCAAGTATCTGAACAATATTTTCTGCAGCCTCAGAGTGTCAGGCAAGAGTATGAAGCAAAATAAACTCAGAGGAACAAATTTATAAGCTTTGAAAAAAAGCCGTAATCAATATTGAGAGAGGTAATTACACAGAGAACACTGAAATCATCAAAGATGACCTAAATCAATTAAAACCTTTTAACTACTAGAAAAATAAGATTACAATAATAATTATTCTATATTACTGATTAAAAGAAGAAGAAACACAGGATAGAATAACAGAATAATAAGAGTGGATAGCGCTCCAGGCTAGTTAAAATAACTAATGATAACAACTAATATTCTGCCTGGTCTAGAGTCAATTACCTCGTCAATGAAAGTGATGGTGCCATTGACATGCACTATGCCTATCTGTTCACTCTGCAGGGAGGGGTGACTACGCACACGCAGGCCTGCGCTGTCCTTGGACACAAATTTGCGGACCTGAGAGAAGCAGAGGGGAGATGGAGACTGTGAGCGGCAGGAGCAAAGAAGAGAAAGAATAAAAGAAACTGCAGCAGGAAGAGAAAGAGGAGGACGCAGGACAAGTTGACGGTAGGAGACTGCATGCATTAACCCACACTGAGCTTGCTTCTGAGTATAAACATACACAAAGCGACAGAACAGGGAGAATTCTGGACTTCTATTAATGTTAGCACCAAATAGATGAAGTTAACAACCTTTCATCTATATCTAAATTGGTGCTTAGTAAACAATGGAGCATGTGTTCAGAAGGGATATACAGTGTTCATTCAATGCACATGTTGTTGCTTGTTTCCCCATTAAAATCTACAAAATCTCATATCACAAAACCTTTACAGCGTAGGTTCCGGAAAATGCCTCATATATTAATGCATTCATTTTATTTCCAGTATATTTCCATTTTGTTTTCAAGTAGTGAGTCATTACTTTTAGAGCCATTCACTCAGTACTACGACTGACCATACTCACTAAGTGCCACTTCTGTTTCACTGGTTGGCTATGCGGCTAAAAGACTACAAACAAACTCATCAAGGGGATCGGCCAAGGCAGATCAACTAATCCATGTTAATGGGCAACATTCTCACGAGCTGTCACTTATTTATGCATTCAACACAACACATCAACACCTATGTGGAAGTCAATGCAAAATTTGCAAAATCAATTAATCTGCAGATTTCAAAGACATCAAGTTCACACTTTGACATTGTCTGAAATTTCAATATTCAAGTTACTGTCATAAATGCACGAGTAAAACCTGGAAATTCTCACATTTTCATTGATAAACAGCTCAAGGCCCACAAAATATCTTGCAAAGAACTTTTCCCAATCAACTACGTGATTTAGTAAAAATGCCAATTTGCAATACAAATGTCAATACAGGCGACACTATAACAATGATATTCATGTTTCAAAGTGATTTTTATTGCAGATTTTAGATAATTTTTCATTTTATGGCTGTAGCTAAAGACAGGGTTAGGTATTTTGTCTCTGTGCATTGTTTTGATAGGTGTTTGCAAGTGTGCATATGGGTGTGTGCATGTTCCCATCCAAGGTCATGCATGCTGCTTAAAAAATAGGCTTACCTTGCTGGGCTGAGGTTCAACTTTTGGTTTGACCATCTGAGTGCCAGGTGGTATCATGCCTTTTGGAGGGTCTTTGACCTCCACCTCCAAACCAGCATCTAAAAGAAAAGCCAATGTAAAATTCAACAGTGTAAAGAAAAAAAGAGAAGTTTGTTTATAATGTCACCATAGGTAAAGTTATCATAATCATTTGAAAAGAATAGTTTTCTATGTAATACAGATATAAATGTGCTCAAATTCAGGCAGAACTACTGTATTTATAAGGACAAAAAAGAGGAATTGCAAAGGCAATGATATAATACTCATCAAGAAATGTCTCTGACCTATATTTCAGCATACACAGGATACAAACTATCTGTATGCTGAACCTACATTTGACAACTAATATTACATTCAGACAGCAGGTCTTAATGCACAAATCAGGTTTTTTGGTGAAATCCGATGTGTTTGAGTGCTCATTCATATTACATGTGACTTCTACTGTAACACTTTTGAGTATGAACTGAATGTGACCCTAAAATGACCCCCATGCGCAACAGAGGTCCTGACGAAAAACGTGACACGCACTGTGTTTACAAAAGTAAGTATTTTCATCCGCCGCTTCTCTGCCTGGGACACAGAATTGGGACGCTGGTCGCATTTCAATAACGTAAAGGTTGGATAAATGTGACCCTGGAGGAGCATGCCCCTTATTACATGAAAAATGGGCATAATTGCGTATCCTTTAGTCTCTGTGTGAGAAATGCAGCCAGACTGCTCCAACAGACAGTCATATTGACATACCTATTTCTATGCCATCGATTGTGACGTGGATTGTATAGAGGCCTACTGCTCCTGGAGTCCAATTGGCGCTGTAGGTTCCATCAGTGTTGGCACGAATCAGCATGTTCTCACTGGGTCTGAGTTAGAATAATCAATAAGAATATTGTATCTCACTGAAAGAAAGTGTTTTATTCCTGCATTTCTTCACTTACCTCTTCGGGGTGGGGGAGGCAAAACGCAGCTCTTCAAAGGAGTAGTTTTCATACGCCTACAAAAAGCAAAGACAAGTAATGGTTCCAAACCCAATGTAATTATTCAAAATTGTAATAAATTACCCATTTACAGTCTGAGCTCTTTGGAATATACACAAAGCTAAAAGCTAATATTATTAAATTGCATGTAGTTAATTTCCCTATCTATCTATCTATCTATCTATCTATCTATCTATCTATCTATCTATCTATCTATCTATCTATCTATC
>JAPTYQ010000015.1:19071871-19083413 GCA_029814465.1 Ostorhinchus cyanosoma | reverse complement strand
ACAGCTCAGATATAGGCCAAAGTTGGGGTCTAGCACCTCATTTGCATATTCAGAAAACAGCTTCTATCTTGAAAACTAAGATGAATATCGACTAACTTTGTATTATTTACGTATAGGAAGTTGGACCTTTCATTTGATACCAATTTTGTTGACCTTCAATGACCTTGAAAGGTCAAACGCAAGGTTGTGATTTTCAAAATACCCAATTTTTGACTGTAACTTCTTCAGTTTTGCAGATAACTGACTAGTATCAGATTGTAAAGCATGAAAATACAGGCCGAAGTTCTCTTTCAAAGGCCTCAGGTAGGCGCACTGCCCATGGCAGTTTCATGTTTGATTGTTGACATATTTTGCTGAGAAAGTCACTGCATCAGTTTTCTTTGTTTTGACATAATAACCCTTGAATTAACCCTTTAACTTTTATGAATATCTTCATGGTCACCACACTAAATGTAACAAAAATATTAATTCCCAATTTTAAAAATGCCAAAAGTAGAAAATGATATCAGTTCTATCTAGTTCAAATCTACTTCATCTATTTATTGCTACTGTTTCACTGCTGAACATGGACCCTTCAGCTGTCCTGTACAATGACGGATCTGTGTGAACTGTGGAATGTGTTTAGTGTCTAATGTCCTGTCCATGTGCTGTGACCAATGGCTGCAAACTGAATAGTCCCTTGGAGATAAATAAAGTGTTCTGAATATGAGTTCAGCTCAGTTTAATTAATAACACATTTTACTGAAAAAAAAATCCCTTTTTATTCAATTTTTACTGTTTCAATATAATAACATTTGAATTTACAATTTAATCAGTCAATTAAATCTAGGAAAATTCCTGATTCTCACTGGAGAATGTAAAATAAAGTGGATGATATTATAATAAATGGTAATAAAACACTTCAATCACTTAATTCATTTGGTAATCCCCACTCAAATAGTTCTAGGCCTTTAAGGGGCTAAAAACACATCAGATAAACAAAACGTTTCTTGCAGCCATCATAAACATAGTCCTGGTTGTAATGAGTATGGGATGTGACACCATTTGGAGTCTGTTTTTTAAAGGGAAACGCACATATTTTTCATATTTAAGCTTTGCACTGTCAGTATCAGAGCCACTGTGATAAATACAGGATAAAAAAAAACGTGCATGCGTGCGTTTGGAGGCGTGCAGAATAAAATACTTGTACGGCAGTGGTGTGATGGGAGTTGAACTGGGTGCTGCTGACCAATGAGAGCAGAGCTGTGCAGTCATCCCAGCAGCAGCAGCAGCAGCAGCATCAGTGTGTGTGAGTGTTTGTGTATAGTAGCCCTAAACGGGGGGAATCTGGACACCCTCTCCACTGAATAGGACCCTCTGCAGGCAGGCCGTGCGTTTTGTGCCACTCTCAATGTGCTTTTTACCAAATGGAAGCAGAGGTGTTGAGCCCCCAGATGATGGCAGACGTCAATGGCAACAATAAAATCACCAACGCGGAGCTGGAGGTGTTAAAGCTGCAGGAATTGGTCCGAAAATTGGAGAAACAAAACGAACAATTGCGGACCAGAGCGAACGCTGTAAACAATTGCTCCGTGGGCCCTCATGTCCAGACCTCGTTGTCGTGTCTGCACGGTGGTACGGCGTGTCCCACTGACAATTTCACCCACAATTATAGCATTTCGAGTCCGACTCAAACGCATCCGTGCACCCCCGGATCCCGAGGTCTACCGGAGGAGCCGTTCGCTTATTTCCAGCCGAGCTCGGCGTCTCCTGACCGGGCTGAGGAGGACAGCGGTGCCGATGGACCCGCCACGGTTCTGGATGAGGTGGATGTTCTGGATCTGAACACAGTGCTCCCCATCGGAGAACCTGATAGCTGGTAACTGCTCTGTTTTGATCTAAACATCCACTAATGTTAAGTCTTTGTGAATTAACAATGAAAACACAGTCCCTTGTGTGTGTGTTTGTGTTAGAACCTACAGAGTCCAAGTGTTTTAAATATGCAGTGTGTATTTATGGCCTGTATGTTCCTCCTTTATATTGATTTTATTATTGATCCTTCACTGGAGTAGACTTGCAGGCAGACACATGAAGTGACAAAAAAAAAAAGCTTTGGACATCCCAGAATGCACTGTGCATGCATGTAGCATAGGTATCTACTCAGCATAAGACAGCACTGGGATGAAATTAGAAACAATGACCCCCTTCAGCCTGGCTTTGTGTGGAGTGTTTAGCCCAGGGCTGAACTACTTTGTGAAACACCATATCTGCTGACTTGGGTAGCTCACACTTACATGCTGACTACTGAAGCGTTTCCAGGTCTATATATCTGATGTGATGATGTGGAAAATGTAGCACACAGCTGAACGCAGCAGCAGCAGAAGCAGAAGCAGAAGCAGAGATGGAATCCAATGACTACAGGCTGCGCTGGTACATCCTCCACTGCATTGAACAGCACTGACCGACCCCTGAGTGTGTAAAATCACAACCTATTTCCAGGGATCAGTTGTCAGAATGGGGCTGCCCGTGTTGACCTCTTTACTCAGTGATTAGTAGGGAGTCAGTCCACTGAGCATCATGTTTCCAGCAGCGATAACCTCTATTTTTTTTTTTTTTACTTGTCTCATTCCTTCAAGGGGCAGGATGTGGGTTTTATCTCTTTAGAGCTTAATTGATAGCTTCCACAATAAGAGAAGATACTATCACGATTCTTATTGTGTCTCACCGAGGCGATATAGTAGACACTAATGCGCAGAAAGAGCCAGTCACTACCAAGTTGATATTACGGCGTATGCTTATCAATAGCAAAATGAATATTAGTCTCAGCAGAAATCTTTAATTTTAAGTTGCATTAAAAACTACACTGTTGAATATTAAGTTGGAATATTTTTGTTTTCAGACACATCCCTCTTTTTAGTCCTGTTTATACACATCAGTTATCACCTTTAACCAGGCTCATACAGAATCCCAGTTACACTTTATCAAAAATAAATCACATTGTCACAGTCATTTCATGAGAACAGGTAAGAATATTTTATTGCAGCATTATAGGCAACAGTGTACATTTGCTGCATTTTAACGTAGTTCAAGTTCTGACTGCTAATAATAGACAGGACGCAAGTGAAGAAGTACAAATACAAGTGGAGTTTACGTCTTCCTCTACTTTACATTATTAGAATTAATTTTTCTAACTCATTCTTATTCACCCTCCCTACATTTTAACACTAATGTCTGTATTTTCTTCTCTTGACACTTTCAAAATGAGCTTCTTTCTTTAGTTTTAATGTATTTGACAGGACTTGTGGATTATGTGCATTTTATATAACTCATAACAGAAGATAATCCCTTGGTGTATGCATTAGTGCAAATCACACAGATGGAAACAGAATAAAACAATGTAAAAGGTTTAACAAAGTAGACGTAAATGGGGTGGACTGATCGGAGCAAATTTAATGTTCCTTACTTTCATATTTTTTTTATTTTATTTGAAGTTGTTGGAAGTTTTAATAGTTTTTCAGTCATATAAATATGTTGAGAGATTCAGAAGTGTAGTACAAATAGTGGTAGAAATGTCCCTCAAATGGTTACTTTTACTTTTACTCTGTATTTCAGAGCATACTTTTAGCTGAATCTGCATCTTTTTTTTCCTCACATATGTCTGTTTGCCATTTTTATAAATATGTGATGCCCGAATTAAGGGTTCTGTTGTATATTCCAGGCTGTATGTGAGTCCCAAAGCCAGGCTGCATGGTGAGAGTCTCCTCACTCCTCTCCAGTGGTGCAGGCAGGTACTGGACCACCCTGGGCCTGAAGTAGAGCTGGCCAGGATGACCCTCTGTCACAGACTGGACCAAGGTACTGCGTGTGTGTGTGCATGCGTGTGTGTCCGGGGATTCACACAAAATCCGGAAAAAACTGACCGCTGCAGTTTGCCATACTTATATATTTTTGGTCAAGGAACAGATTAGTCAAAATGGCAAGTGGATAGGACCAATATTTTGAGAGATATTAGTCCTTTTGTAATACAATAGCCTTACAATCACATTGCTATGACCAGAATGCTTTGGCGGTGACTGCTGGACAAATGCGGTACAGCACGTTATGAATACACAACAGCATAAAAACTGCCACATCTAGAACCCATGGATCCCCACGGGTCACCGCGTTAGTCCAGATTAACAGCCTTCAGGACATCTGTTTCTCTGGCTGCTGACATGTGACCATAAGCTGTGACATACTTGACACAAAATGTCTCCACGTGCAACAGGACTTTTCGTTTTACATAGAGGTATTACAGAAAGGATTACAAAGGTTTAATCAAACTATAAACATAGAATTGTACGGCCTGAATGAGTTTCCAGCAGCGAAATCTTAAATATTTAAATGAAATTATAAAATATCAGAATATAAGGGAGAATGATAAAAATACATGTTCTTCTTTTGAAGTAAAGAGTGGTGCTTTTGGACTGTAGATATACAGACATGTCTTTGTCGCCTCCTCATCTAACAAATCTGTAATTTTTGTGCCAAATGAGTCACATTAGCTGTTGAGGATGAAACCTCTTTGGTGTCTGCACTCCTGCTGTAGTTACCACTCTGAACATGAGAAGAACTCAACAGGAAACAAGAAGAACATGGCAAAATTCATATTCTTCTCTTGTTCTAAGACTATCAGCTCATCCATCATATATATTTTTTAATAATAATAATAATTACATGTAACCTGAGTTGTGGAAGCATCCGTTTTTTCCACACAGGCATACACACTTATGTCATTTATGTCGTAATAAATTAAATAATAAATAATTAACTATATCCTAATGTACTGAATGACATTTTCAGCCGGACCTAGTTTCATATTTGGCTCTTTGCCATCGATATGCACATCCAAGGGGATACGGTTGCCATAGAAACCATGCTTACATTAAGTAGGTTTTGAGTCAGATTTGCCCAGCACTTACAGTTTCAACAGCCTGTAAAGGGGACTCTTGTACTGAAAGCTCATACTCATGCAACTATAACTATACACTATATGTTTGTGCTTTGATTTAGTCTCATACTAAGAACCTGTTGTTTCCATACTGTCATTTAGTAATGCACATTTTTCGGTGTTTCTCTGAATGTTCATTAGTGTGTGTGCACAGTTCAAGGTTCGCTATGTTCTCTAAAGCTGTATTCAGTGAGCATTGGCTCTCCTCCTCTGGGTCATGAATACATCCTTGTCCCTGAGCTTCAGTAGCTGTTGTTTTTGCAACTTGCTGTGAATGCTAGTTTTATCCAGTAGCATTTGAGGCTAATTGTGTAAAGCATGCCAAAAGCTCCATGCTGTCAGGTGTGTGCCTCACTGACTACCAAACAGTGTTTACAAATGACATGCATATTATCTAGTAGTCATGTTCAACATATTAATGACTAATTAACATGGATTTGTATAAAATATGCCACTTTATAGAAGTTTATAACTTGTAACTAAATACTTTATTCACTGTTGATAAATTGGCTCATTATTAATCATTTGTACTGAAGGAAGCAAACATACTTTTATTAAATGCAGCGTAAACAGTGATGAATAAATCTTGTCTATTTTGGTTTAGTTCTGATCTAATAGTAACTAAGTAATTAACTATTACTGATGCCATAACTCACACTATACAAACTTTTCAGTTTTCCTGCACAGACTTCATACTGTAAAACAGTATAAAATCTACTCAGTCAGTATAAATATAACCACAGCCTACAACATCTAATTCTGACTTTGGGAATTGAATGTAGGCTACGTGCACAATCCCTGTTTATCCCTAGATCCCTCCAAAACTCAGAAAAACCCTAGCATTTTAGCCCAGTAAGCCACAGTGGTAAGCTAAACCTCATCTTACTGTATCAGCCTCTTCTGTTCGAGCTTTCGCCCAATCATCTGAAACATCAATACTGACATGTAAAAAGCAGATTAACATCTGGTTAGAGCTTGTTTTAAATGTCATGTGTTCTGTGTGTGTGAGCGTGTGCCTATATGTGTGCGTGTTACATGGTGAAGCATTCAAACTAACATGTCCTTTGCTGCAATCCTGTCCAGCTAAACGGTGGCGAGGAGTGTCCTCTGTCCGTCCATACAGCTGCATAGAGGGTTTGTCTACACTCAGCTGCCCCATCCTGCCTTACTCTAAACCTGCTGCTACATTAACCGAATCCACAGGTAACACCCCTAATACTCATGCATGCAACTCCTTCAAAAACACAACTAACTTCTGAGCCAATTTTTTATATTTATTGAAGTAGAAAGCAGAGAGACAGGAGTTGAGACAGAAACATGGTGTGAAATGGCTTAAATATCAGGGCAGCAAATGTGTCCCAGTTTCTGTTGTGCATTTAATAGAGAAACACATAAATTATGAATTAGTTTCCCTTTAGTTATTGACCTAAAATTGTTTTGAGTGGTTTATTCACAAACAAATGATTTAACATGGCTAAAACCAGCATTAATAATCAATTAATAATGGGTTTCATGAGTATGTCTATGTGAAAAGAATCATGTGAAGTTACATGTTGCACACTCGGACACAAACGGAGTTCCAGGAGTGCGTTAGTTTTTCAAAAGCAGGTTTTACTTTCTTTTGTGCAGCAAATTAAACATAGATTTCAGGCAGTTAGCTGCTAACCACATATGTTTTTCTTCCCGTTGCACCTGAGGACCCCCGCGGGACCACTGCCCCCACAATGCCTGTATCAAACTGTATCAGTGTGCCCAAAATAGGCCTGAAATAGAACAGCTGCTACTGTATATAAATAAAACAATTAACTAAAACATAATAATAACTTAACTTTTCTATTAAGGTTTACTCTTTTTCTTTTCCTTCAGTCCAGATTTTATAACACGAGGGCTACCATAATCTTCATCTATGAAACTAAAACTGACCCTTTCCTTTAACCTCATCATCATTTTATGTCACATCTAAAGTAATAAGAGTGCTGCACCAAAAGCATCTGCTTCCAAAATACTCACTGCATAAACATAACCTAGATTCGCAAACAACCTGTTATTTACAGTGTATGATCAGATTACAGCAAAGCAGGAAAAAAAAACCTCACATGAAAGATTACAAGGTCATACTATCGGACAGATGGAGATGAGCAAGCTCAGACTCCTCCAGAAAGAGAGACTGTTGAGCATAAAATCTCCTTCTGCTTGTTCATCTGTACTTTAGATTCACACAAATGTTATGACGTTCAGATTGTATTTGTGAATTTGACAAGGCTTCTGATAGTCAAATCACCCTTTTTTTTTTTTTTTTTTGGCTGTGTCTCTCTTGTCAAGCTCCGTTGCTGTCATCTGGTCAGTCTTTTCTTCAGCCGAGCCTCCCACTCAGGGCTAGCTGTAGCCTAAGTGACAGAGCACCCACCTTCCTATCAAACTCCACCCTCCACAGTAAGACCCTACTGACAATGTGTGACAATCACTTTTTTTTGTTTCGTCATTCTTCAGTGCTGTTTTATTCCTAATCTCTATCCATTTTTAACGATTAAACAGTTCAATTCTATCCATATAAAGTCTGAAAAGGTCTGTTGGTGTGTTGTGTATTTGTCTGTATTGAGTTCATGTATTTAAAAAGCATTACAGTGACTAGCATTGCCCTGGTTAAAGTGAGTAAAATATCTCACTCTTCTGTGTGTTCTTAGATGTGGGTCGGCGACAAGCAGCAATAAGCCCTCAGTCTTCCCTTGACAGCGAGGTGGGTGCGTCAGAGCTGGAGGATGATTCCATCTCTATGGGATATAAACTCCAGGATATGACAGATGTGGAGGTCATGGCACGACTTCAGGAGGAGAGTGAGTCAGCTTTCTTATTATCGACGTTACATTGTGTGCAGAGAGGTAAACTATATGAATTTGTGCAATAAATAATTTGCCGCGCTGAGCTCAGCTTTTGTCATAATGCATTACAAGCAGTTCAGTAGGAGCAGGAAAGTCTACTTTGTAAATATAATCCTAAATTTGAAGGAGTTGGGACAGTATGAAAAATGCAAATTAAAAAGAGAGCGCTGATGTCGAGTTTTACTTTCACTTGTACTTTCTTGCAGATAATATGAACACAGCATATTTTTTTTTATTTTTCTGGTCATTTTCTGTCTTAATATACTGTACATCTATTCCTCATATTCAAGCTGTAACATATTCTAAATGAAGTCAGGACTAGAGCAGTTTAAGGCTATTAAATTAGAGCTGGAACAATTAATGAATTACTAGTCGAGTACTAAAATAATTGATATCTCAATATGACAATCAGCTTGATTTTTTTTTACAAAATAAAAGGTCAAAATCCTCAGATCTCATCTTCCTAAATATGAATATTTCTACATTTGTAAACTGAACATTTTTGGGTTGTTAACATCATGTTGTGCTGTGAGAAAAACCTTTTCACCATTTTCTGGCATTTAATAGGTCAAATGCTTATTCAGTTAATTGAAAATGTAATGAACAGATGAATCAATACTGAGAATAATCATTAGTTGTAGCTCTGCTTAAAATGAACCCATAATGTGACTGTAACCGTGATTTGGCACAACAGCAAAGACGTCAGTTTGGCAACAAGTACTGTATGTGAGAGAAAGCAAAGTGTTCCTCAAAGAAAAATAGAAAGGGATTGGAATAATTCATTATCTACATTGCACAACAGAACACACAAGATAAATGTAATACGAGGTGAAAAATGCTGCTTTTAATCATCTGTCAAAGTGATATTTTGACTAATGCACTTAAGCTGCCATTGAAAGAAATGAAGTAAGTTGATCCAATTAGCTAAATAATGAAAAATCAAAGTGAGTGCTGCTACATAAGTGCCATTCTGAACAGATCGTGCTGTTCAATCTACATCGACAATCAAGATAAATGTTTGACCCTTTGATAGTTGAACTTGAGTCGGCAATAATATATTTATCGTGCTTTTAAATAATGCATTAGATTTCTGCAAAAAATGTTTTGTATCACTCATCTACCAATTCAGTAAATGAATAATGGATGAAGGGTACCTCCAGAAGAGAAGCTATTCGGTTCATGTTCGTGTTTACTACAAATAATAACAGTCATCTGTCCCTCTGTAGGTCTCCGACAGGACTTTGCCTCTACCTCAGCCTCAGCCACAGCCAGTCGTCGTAGCTCCAGCTTCTCCTTACATTCCCTCAGGCGTAGTGAGATGGATCTAGAGGAGGAAGATGAGGAGGACGAGGGGTACGACCAGCTCCCACCTCCGCAGCCTCGGCTATTCCGCACAGGGTCTATGCAGCGGGCCGGTCTGCCCCACTCGCACACCTTCTCCAGTATAAGAGACTGTAGACGCACCTCAGCCGCTCCTCAGTATTCACTCAGTGGACTCTCTCAGTACTCTGGACCCACAAGCCTGAGCACCGAAACTCAGTCAGCGTACAGAAATAGCACAGGTAAGTTGCTGTAGGATGTCCGAATATCCTACCATATCAGTAAATAATTGCGTGACCGTAAAATGTCTTCTAGGACTGTGCTTCAGGCTGGTGGGAACAACCAAAAACCACATTTTTAGAATGATTTCCATCATTTAAAAAAATCTCTCTCAAAAAATATATTAACATCACTTGTTATTTTACTGTATAAACCATAAAACCTTACATGTACAAAATGGTATCTGCCATCATTTTTGGAGTCAGACTATCAAAATCTGAAAATCACTACCAAGCCAAAATTAGGCAAACCTTTTAAAGGTTAAAGGTTAACTCACTTTACTATACCCGTAGGGAAATTCAGTTTCTGGATTTTACACATGGCACCTAGCAAAAGCAATTAGCACACTCAGCCTTTTGCATTTAACCTTTCCTAAGTGATTTATCACTATTTATTCTAATATTACCCTTTGCATTTTGAATTTTTTGAGGAAATTAGGTATTGTCTTATATCACACTTCTGGAGATTTTCATAAAAGGTTAGAGTAAATTCAAAGGTTATTAAGTCAAAACAGAAAACACTTAAGAAAATTGACTTTTTTGTAAAATATATGATTCATTGAACATAAAACATACATGCACACCCATTATCATTTATCAAACTCCGTTGATTTTACTGGTGAATCAATGTTGCAGGAGATGACAGTGTTTCCACATTCACTACAAAGTCTGAACGTCCAAATGGGTCAAAACTGACGACTATGAAAAGCTACGAAACTGTATTTTACTTAAATGATTTACATATATTGATAGGGTTAGGAGTAGTTCAGAAGTTATTAAGTACATTTTATATCAGTGGATGCTTTTGATGGCTGGCATATGTTTAGGCTGTTGAGGGTTAATCCAGAAAGTCTGAATGTGTGTACATGTGTTCCAAACTGCTTTGACTAGAATCTTTAAAATCAGCTCAAACTTGTTTTAAAAACTTACTGATACGACTGCAGTCAGAGACAGGAGCAGGTTTCAGTGGGGATGTGACAATGCTAAATTATCATTTTCTAAATATAAAGTTTACTTCTATCATTAATATTATTTACAATTTGAGGTGACAATAGAAGAACACTGGCTTCTATATGTACAAAGTGGATATCAGTGTTAGTAGTGGACATACATGTGCTAAATCACCCTGGTCCCATGTCATGTACTGCTGAAGGATCTAACCTGGTTTGTTCATGACTCTATAGACAGGCTACGAAGAAGCATGCCCAACCTGATCCGAGCTCCCAGCATGCCTAGTGTTCCCAGCCTCCCATGCCTGACATCCCCTGTTAACCCCTCACACGGCCCCTCCTCTTTGCCTCCGATGCCCTCCCTCCGGAACAGCCAGAGCTTTGACTCATCCAGTGGACTTGCAAGACTCCAGTCCTCCAGTAAGATACTCCATCTCCTGTCTGTGAATAAACCATAGTGGGTTCACTTACACTTGCAAGTGATCACAGAGCACTATTTTCTAATGTTGTGACAACTTCAAAAGTAGTCGCTGCAGCTTCATCACTTCTCTTAAAGTCACCTTCATCTAACTTGCTGTGTTTCAGTTCCCTCCCCGGGCCAGCTTAGTCAGCGGGTCCAGAGTGTGGGGAATTTCCCCACCACACCCCGGCACCCACTAAAAGCCACTGCATACGTAAGCCCCACCGTCCAGCAGGGCCCCACCTCCACCGCCCTATCTATGTCTACCAGTCTACAGTCCATCCCCAGTAGTGCTGCACTGCCTCAGCCCCTCAAACCCAGCAGCAGCAGCAGCAGTTTGGTTCCTCAGCCGCTAAAAGCCAGTGCTAACCAGCAGGCGGCACCTCGCAGCTCTCTGCCTCGCCCAGCATCCTTTGTAGGAACAAGTGGAGCTCCACGTGCAAGCAAGATTACACAACCCACACGCAGGTAAGGGCAAGATTTTGAGCTTATGAAGTAACATTCAGTCCAGGGTGGGTCATGGTCAACACTGCTGCTAACTTTGATCTGAGCTGTATTTGATATTGAGTCATGGTGCGTAATCACAAACAAACACACAGACAGCACTGACCGCCCTACCTTCAGCACAATTCCACCAGTATGGGTAAGGGTCAAAACACAGTAATGTCCTGTCAGAGAGCAAACTT
>JAPTYQ010000015.1:19023771-19043391 GCA_029814465.1 Ostorhinchus cyanosoma | reverse complement strand
GCTAACGTTAAATCATCCATCACGCATTTTGTAGGAAAGTCTTTGGTAATTTTTAAAAAGTTACATTAAGAACATTTATATTGTTAATTGGTTGAAAATGGAAAAATATTGAAATTACAGTGCCATTCAAGAGAAATTAAATAAAGGCTGTAAAATCTTTTATGTAAAAAAAAAAAAAAAAAACTTCCTGTAATTTTCTATATTTTCAAAATGTTAATGGTAAAATTTATTTTTGGATCTAAAGTTAACGTGAGCAAAACAATGCCAAAAACGCCCAATGCATCAAATGCGATACAAAAAAATATCATAAATTAATTGATATGGTGAAAATTTTCATTTGGATTATGTTAAAAAGGACTAATAAACAATTAAATTCCAAAAACATTTATTTTGTAGCTTGTTTTAGTGGCTCGGGTTTTACAGAGTTAAAGAAACAAGAAGCTACTGCATCAGTAAGGGTTAAAGAACATGTTGTATCTGGAACATACTAATCAATGCTGTAATTATCCAATACAAAATCTAATTATTTACTTTAATCCAGGTTTTGAGGGGTTTTTTGGCCTTTTTTGCCAGTGTATACTGACTGACTTCCAGGACTACTTCAGTCAGTATTCTCCTCCCCTTCTATTATTGTCGTGTTATCACTTTCAAAGTCTGGCTCAGTGTTAGCTAAGGGGGAGGCACCGTTTTACAACAGGAGGCTATGTTGGTTGAGCAGGATTGTGAGAGAACCACTGACTTCAAAATAAAATAAGAGAAAACCCTGTGCTGTTTGTCTTTCAGCTCATTGGCATGTTGTTGGCCTGCTGTCTGTCCAGGATCATCACAGCCAATCAGTATGAGATGGTGTAGCTGATGTGATGTGGCAGGTGAGAGACATTCGAAAATGTACACACACACACACACACACACACACACACACACATAGATTGTCTTAATCATTCAAAACTGATTTGGTCTTTCTTTGGTTTGTCATGTTTTTTTCTTTAGGGAGATGAAGAGAAGAAAAGACAAAGAGCCTTGACCCGACTAGAGTAAATTCCTACAACAGTACCACATGTCGAAATTGGAATTTACCTCCCTCTGTCTCTCTGCCTGTGATCTTAATGTAATATCTTAATGTATCTTACTGTAAAGCACCATTCCTTGGCTCACTGCTGTTGCGTCAAAGCTTTCTATACTACACATTACACTGCTGCATAATGTAGAAGTCGCTCCTAATCACATATCTCAGATCAGCACAGCTTACTGTAAGCAGTTTTCTGAATTAACCGCTGTACTGGAGTCAGATAGGTGATTGGGAGCAACTTAGCTTAACAGTTGGTTGCAGCATGCTCCACTGACCATCAACAGAAGGTCACTGCACATCTTTGTACAGAATGACATGACTAAAGCTTGAAAGTAATACTTTAATAGATAGTTTTAGTTTTGCATTTGACTTTGCTATTGCTCACCATTGTATATTCCTATGGTTGTGAAATTTTGTGAACTGATTATGTGTACTGAGGATGAAATCTTAAGTTCTTTTTGACAAATAAGGAAACTATCAGTTGAAAAGGAAGGAAAAGATTATTTTTACCTATTGACAAGACATGGTATTTTTTGTATGAAATTTTTAATTTAACTCAATGCCAGATCAGATGAAATTATAATTCACTATTAGTTAAACGCTTATAAAGTTTTAAAACCAATTCCAAATTCCTCTTAAATAATAATGGTCCACTTTTTCCTGTTTCTGCTTTAAATATGGTCAGTTATGGAACAAATCTGCTGCATTGTACATTAGCAGGCCCTGATTTAAGCCTCAGTTACTGTTGAGGTGTCAGTATGCTTCACACTGTGTGCAGGAGTTTGCACAAAAGGCCTCAACAGGTTTAAAGCAGTTCAGTGCACAAATGATATTCCAAACTATTAATGCGTGGGGAAATACAATACACCCACGGCTACATCAGTGAATTGACATTAAGTCTCCACAGACTGTATAGTTAAAGCTGGTAAAAATAACTTCACGTGCAGATAGTTTACATTATACATCTATTAGCTCTGGTTTTACACAGAAAACAGCCACAGTAAAACCACAGTATGTGTTATCAGTAGCTACACTAAAGATCTGTTTGGGATTGTCCAAAGAAGAAGATAGTTGAGGCATCATCATCAAACTTCATTTTTATATTTGTCAGCTTGTGTCTGGTAGTGAAAACGTCAGCAATGCTAGGATTATTCATCACCTTTTCACTTTTTTTAACTATGGAAGTGGTTTTTAACCGGCTGGCATCCTCAGTTCATTAGTGGAATTAGTTACCAACACCATCAGAGATCAGCAGAGTGATTCACTACTCCCTCTAGTGGTCGCCTACATTCACGTCGAGCCATGGCTGTGAATAAATTCGGTTCATATCTACAGTACAAGCTCATGACATCTTTGACTTAACTTCTTCTCTAAACACTCAGTGATAATTTAAGGTAAACATGGAATATTTTAAAGCAGAAATACTGGATATAGGTCCCATTTAAAAGCAAAAAAAAATATTTGGTTGTCTTGTAATTACTTACATGTCATGATGCAATTAGTCACCAGGTAGAAAGTGACAACAAATTTTTGGGAAAAAGAAAAACAAATCAACAACTTTGCATGAATTCTCAAGTCTGCACTTTGCACAGCATTGTGTGAAATGTTAGGAAAATAATAATTTCCAGTTCAAATGAGTGATTTGCAGCATACTGATAACTTGATGTTCAGTCAATGTTCTACTGCCTGTCTGGATAATCAAGTTACCAAATTCCGTAATGTCAGCATTAAGAGCATCTTATCCCCACAGGACAGTGTGCAGCAGTGATTCATGTGTACCTGACATCTGTATGGTGTTGTTACATGAGTCGCAAGAATGCAGAGCGTGTTAAAGTTGAAAGTTCTTATCAGAAGCAGTCAGAAAAGTGGTGCTCTAGGAAAAAACACTTTGGACGTAAATTGTTCTAATCTAATGGAAAATAATATCAACTGTTGGCTATAGTGAGAGGAGCAAAGTCAACATAAGAGATGCACAGGACTCTAACAGTGTTCATGTAGTATTTACAGTAATTTCTGTAGTGCATCAACATGACATCATCTTCATCTGTAGATATGTATTGGATATGTAATTTATATGATGTAATGTTTCTCATTCTAATACATTAATCAGTATAAATGTTGTGTCACAGTTATGATTCTGCACATTGTGCTGTTAATCTGTATTTGTTCAATAGTTTATAGGAAACTCGCACTGGAAAATAGTTGTGGCCAATGTTTTGTTGAGAGTAATGTGCAATTTGTAGCTGTTTCAATTTAGCTGTATATTTATTCTGGTTTGGTTGGCATTCATCAAGTTTTTTTTCTTTGTTCTACTGTCTTTTTAAGTTTGTTAATCCCTTGTATGAGCAAATGTGTGTGTGAGTGTGTGTGTGTGTGTGCGTGCGCGTGCGTGCGTTCGTGCGTGCGTGCATGTGTGTGTGTGTGAAAGCAAACCTCATGATTTTGTGGCTCCTGTTTTATTCAATTTTGGTCAGTATTTGGTTGTGGCTTTTAAAAATAGAATGCTTTTTGAAGCTGTAAATTTATTTAGTGAATGTATGTTTTCAACACCCTGACACTTACTTTTGCTCCCCAAACTGATATTGTCCTGTAAATACTAAATTGTAATATCATCCAGCTTACACATGGGGTCACCGGACTCTCAGAAAGAAACTGTACCATGCTGTCTACTATTGACTAAGTCACCATCAGTGGTCTTATTATCAATAAATATACAGAATAACACTTTTGTTTGGTGTAATTGTGCTTTAAATATGCAGATATAC
The DNA here is from genome assembly GCA_029814465.1 of Ostorhinchus cyanosoma. NCBI lineage: Eukaryota > Metazoa > Chordata > Actinopteri > Kurtiformes > Apogonidae > Ostorhinchus > Ostorhinchus cyanosoma. Next base: position 19,039,557 of record JAPTYQ010000015.1, on the reverse strand, counting down.
AATCATGCCTATGAGTATGTATATTTTAAATTGTTTGCAACATGGAGGGCTTAAAACAGCACAGCAGAATAACCTTAGGAAAAGCATGTTGACAATAGCCTTAATGGTATGGATGGAAATGTGTGTTGTAGGGTTTACTTCTAAATATAGACATGAAGTAGCAGTGAATGCAGGGCAGGAACATTCATGTGAGGCATGCTGCTGAGTTCTTTATTAATTTGGTGTGGGACAACTGAAAACAAGGGGCTTGTCGATCCAGAAATAGACATGCTTTTTTTAAAAGGTGCCAATTAACAGAGTACCACATGTCGGGGCGGCTGGAAGCAGCTCAAAGAAGCCAAAAACAAAGAAATTCAGATGACATTCTTTAAGTCGTCTAAGTGACTCCACTACTCTGTCCTTAAATATACATTAAGCATATGGTAATCTTCAAAAACCTAAAGATTCCTGGTCACTTTTGAACCACTAAATGTAGCAAAGTATTGAAATAATTCAGATAAAATCCAGTTTCTCAGCTTTTCCATGGCATCAGATATGACTCATTTGGACATTCAGAGGCGCCGTAGTGAACACAGAAACACCGTCACTGATTCATGCCAAATGGCAGTGGTTGCAGACACATGTTTTTCCATTCAGTAAATGATATATTTTACTGATTTTTTTCATCTATAAACCTTTGAATTTACTCTGACCACTGTAAATTAAATGTAGGCTAGAACATACCTGCTTGGAACTGGTGATGAATCACTTAGGAAATGTTAGATATCAAGAAAAATTGATGTGAATTGTGAAGTGCATCTATTCTAACATCCTAGAGACAAAGGAGGGAGACTTATTCAAATTAGAAAGATCTACAAATGCACGTTTTAGCTTGTCTTAAATCATTTAACTAATAGATTACATACTGAATAATAACTGAAAGTGCAGGCTGAACTTAAGTTTGGTTTTATTGCTACTATTACATAAAAACATAAAATCCACCCGATCCAGCCTCTAAAGGTGTGTGTTGTCAGAACAATGGGAAGGAGAGGAGTCCCATTGGTTCAGTTATGCTGAAGAAAAGATGAAGTACGATGGCAGCTTTGAGCGCTGAATAGACGATACCAAGTGGCCAATTATCCGGAAGCTGAAAGCGTCCAGAAACCAGAAATGCTATGCTAATTCAATGATCACAACCTGGCCTCTGAAAGTAACAGCTGGCACTTTTCTTTCAGCAAAAGTAAAGCACAATAGCACAAGTTTAACCCTGTCAGAAATCCATTTTTAATTGGGTAAAGCAGACAAAGACTGTCAAGATATGAGATTTAAGATTTGTCTTGAATTGTTGTGCAGGGCCTCTTGGACTCAGGTAAAAAGGTTAACGCTTTAACCCCAGAGACTTTATTCCAGGTAAACATGCTGCTGTGAATTTATGTCTGTTTCAGTGTCATAAAAGCTGCTGTGAGTATGTGTTTGGGTTCCTTTTCTGCAGTGGTTTTGTTTTACTGTGTGTTTTAGGGTCAAAACAGGGTAGAATAACAGAAAAAGACAAAGAGAGGAATTAGAATTTGACAGGTTTATACTAAATAAAGCTCTTGGAATGTACATTAATAAGAGATTTAGGATGTTGAACATGAACATGAAGTGGGAAACATTGAACAACAAGTATTTGAATTTTGGCCGAGTAGTTTTTGTTTTAAGGCTCTTTTTTTTTTCTTTTTTTTTTTTTTAAATCAGTCCATGTGCTTTTTGACACCTGGTTGAACTCCAAAAAGCAGTTACATGGTCAGAACTTAGTAAAAACACAGTAAAAATAAATACATAAAAGAAAATCACCATAACGCTTTAAACAACTGTAAAAACTAAAAAAACACAAGGAAAATAATGTTAAAAAAAAAAAAAGAAAAAGCTCAAAGTGTCTATTTTTAGCATGAGTTGGTCTCACTCACTTCTCTGTGTTTTGCCCCCCATTCCACAGGCAGTGGGGGGTGCACTGAGCATGCTCAGATGTCTATGGAAACCACAAGTTCTATTCCATGAGCACATCTTGAAATTTTTCCTATTGAGCAAAGGGTCAAATTTTCAGGAATATTTAAAATCAATCATACATTCAGAAGATCACCACAGACGCAGCAGAGGTTAAAGGGTTAAAAGCAAAAAAACTCTGAAAATGTGCTTAAAAATACTGTACAGAATATAAAATGTATAATACAATATTAATAGAAAAAAATATAAACGAATTAAAAATGCTGCAGCTGAGTTCTGATGACTGTAAGCAGACAAAAAAAATTGCACATAATACTTCATGAGGGGTAGAGTGAGGTAGTGAGGGGATTTTGTAGAGATTATTTTGTTTTTGCCATTAATCTCACCATGGCAGGAATAAAAACTGTTGTAAAACCACGTGTTGTGTATAAGTCATAGTGTAAAGGGAAATGATCATATTAGTTCAGGGGTGTCAAACATACAGCCTTTAGGTCAGAACCATAGGGTCCAGTCCCACCCATGGGATGAATTTGACAAATACAAAAATTACACTGCAGATATTAACAATCATGGACGTCACAATAATTCTATTCAGAGGCCACATACAGCCCAATTCAATCTCAAGTGGGTCGGAGCAGTAAAATACTGTCATAATAGCCTATAAATAATGACAATTAAATTTTTTTTCCCTCTTTGTTTTAGTGTAAAAGAGTGAAATTACATGAAAATGTTTGTCTTTACAAGCAAAAAATGGGGCTAACCCACATAAATATGAACAACCTGAAATGTCTTCAGCAAAGTAAGTGCAATTTTAACAATATTATGCCTGTTATCGAATGTGTTGTGTCCTTGTAGGTCCTGTGACCTGTAAGTTGTAATGCAGATGTATAAGAGATAAACTGAGGCATATTTTTAAAAACTGCACTCAAATGTCCTCAGATAGTAAATATTTTGTCAGTATTTTAGCACACATTTGGCCTTTTTGTCTTTCTTTTGGCATTAGGAAAGCCTTTTTTGCCTTAAATGTGATATGATTAAGGTCATCCATATTAGATAAGGAGGCATCAGTAAAATATGGCTGAATATGGCATATATCTGGTTAACCAAAAGACTGGGCAAAGAGCGGGATCAAGTAAAGGGATGGAATGGCATATTTATGGCAAGCCAGAAGATTGAGTAAAGAGCAGCAACATCTGATTCCATACGTGGATGTGTTTTGGATGTGTTTTGACCAGGGTCGTTTTTTTGCTCTTGGTGAACTAGACAAATGCTTAGGGCCCCCAAGCCACCAGGGGCCCCCAAAGCTTCCTATTCAGCCTCATCTGGGGAAAATTAAAATGTCCTGTCTTTATCTGCAGCTATCTCATGTGTTTATTACATCTTTAAATACTTAAAAAATAAATGTAGGATATAAATAAAATAAACTGCAATGATAAGCTGTGGCTGGTGTATTTGTGGGATTATTAGGTCATATTTGTTGGACCGCACTGTCAAAGTTAGTGACATAGTGGGCTGCCGACAGGTATGATGAGAATGATTGACAGCTACCTGCCTACTATTCCCATTAGCGAGAATATGAAACAAATTAAACATGGTAATGGCATCAAAATGAAGTTGTCATATTTTATATCTAAATTTTTCTAAACACTCAAAATCATTTTTTATTTTTTGACGTACAGAGGATTGTTTTCCTTGTATTGTAGTTTTTTTTTTATCAGTTTAACTTACCTAAGTGGCTCAACTTAAGATGTTTAATTTTAACTGTAGCCTGGTGTCCTCATGAAGTGTAATAGATTGGGGCATCTTAGCAGACCATCTAAAGCAGGGGTGGGCAATCCTAGTCCTCGAGGGCCAGGATCCTGCATGAAGTCTGATAACAATGTCACGGCTTCGAGGTGTGATGGAGGAGGGAAATATCTAAAACATGCAGGATACCAGCCCTTGAAGACCAGGATTGCCCACCTCTGATTTGGCATATTTCTGTAAAGCCAAAACAAATTATTCATGTTACATTTTTTTTAAAGTAGGCTATAGTTTGTAGATTTTCATAGTGTGATTTTTTTGTCACTCTAAACCAAGGGTGGGAAATCCTGGTCCTCGAGGGCTGGTGTCCTGCATGTTTTAGATATTTCCCTCTTCCACCAGACCAGGAAACCATTACATTGTTATCAGGCTTCAGCAGAACATGATGATGAGCTGACCATTAATTGAATCAGGTGTGATGGAAGAGGGACACATCTAAAACATGCAGGACACTGGCCCTCGTTTCAGGTACATGGGCCAGACGTGGCCATCGAACAGGCCGGGGGGGGGGGGGGGATCTGTTCCTGATGTAGAGGGACTCATCTAAAACATGCAGGATACCAGCCCTCGAGGACCAGGATTGCCCACCTCTGCTTTAAACCATAGAGAAACGTTTGGAGCTGGCACTATGGGTTTTTCTGTTATTATTTTACTGGTCTGACCTAATTTGGGATCATATTGAACTATATGTGACTAAACTAAAATAACTTTGACACTCCTGTATTAGTTAGTTATTAGTTCTGAGCCGTTTTCCCCTCGTATTATTATTATTTTTTTTAATTCACTACATTTTTTTTATTATTAATATTTTAAAACAATCAAAAACCACGAAATGTTTTGACAGCGCTAACGTTAAGTACCGGCTTCCACCGCATGATGGCGCTTGAGTACCGGCGGAAAACGTAACTCGGAGCTCGCGGACGGAAACGGCGCCGCGAGACCTCATGTAAGAGCCGTCGCTGTCCGCGTCTCTGTCTGTTTCTCCGTCCGCCCGTCGTCCTGCGCTGATGCTGACATTGAAAACAAGGCCGGAAAGAGCGACGGGGAGACGGGAAGAGAGGCCGTTACTCTGGGAAACCTCACTAACCGGGCTCGCTGCAATCTCGTTACGCAAATTACCGACAGAGCGGCGCGGCAGTGGGTCCGCTAATGGAGCGTGCGTGCCGCTGGCTCCGGCGCCCTGCCTCCGCCTCCTCCTCCTCCGCCTCCTCCTCCTCCTCCTCCTCTTCCTCCTCCCTCCTCCTGAATACGCTTAATGGGTTATAGGCTGGAGGGAGTCATCCACCAGGGAAGCGCTATTACTCACTCACTCACACAGACAGACACAGTCGGATTTAGAGGCGCACGGACGCGTTCAAGTGCAGCCAATCAAATTAGGAATTCTAAAAACACACACTATGAATCAGGATTAGTGAATTTACATGAATTCTACTGCGATCATAAAAAAAAAAAAGATTGGAAGCAAATCCGTACGTGTCTTTAGGTATACCGCTATCAACAGCTAACAACGTGTTTATAATATAATCTATAGCACATGCAGGTCTAATTTTATCATATTTATTTGAGTTCAGGAGCCACATAAAGCCCAGTATGACCAGTAAATTAAAAATAGAATAACCTATATATCCTCCTGACACTCAGGAGATCAACAAAATTTTGCCATTTTACATGAAATAATGGCCTTGATTGAAAACAACATGATGCACCAGTTTTTTCAGATACATTTTTTAAAAAATTTTAATTTAATTTTAATTTTTTTAAGTAAACCTGTGAAACTCGTGTCCACAACAGAGGACAAAAATACATTGCTGGGTCTCAGGAGGATGTAATGTCAACTCCAAACTTTTCTGAAATAAATATAAACATGTACATCTACGATCCTTAAAAAAAATGTGAATAAAATGAACAACCATGAGCAACCTGAAATTTAAGTGCAATTTTAACAATCTTATGCCTCACTTCATCATTTACACATTCTACAAATGAAAAAGCATTTAGTAACTGGCATAATATTGTCAAAATTGTGTGTACTGCTCTTAAGATCTTTCAGATTGTTCATATTTGTTGGGGTTATACACTTTTTTGTGAAGGGATAGTTTATAAATGTAGACATTTTCATGCAATTTAGCTTCTTTTTTTTTTTTTTTTTTACACCAAAGCAAATAGAAAAATGTGGAGTTATCATTATTTCTAAGTTACAGTGCTATTATTTTACTGGTCTGGTCCATCTGCGATCATATTAGGCTGTATGTGACTCCTAAATATATACCAATGCCATTTTTAAAATCTGAAGTAAAATATATCAATAAACAAATGAAATTATATATATTTTAAAGTATGTATATTATGATCTTCTTTTTTATGACAGAATATAAAACAGAGCTTACATAGATCAAACTATTGGCACCTTTTAGCTTCATTGCACCAATTTGGTTTGTTTTGAGTAGAAAAGAATTTCATGATGGAGATAAAGTGTTCCTGCATTTTAATCTTTCCACAGAGTGTCGCCTCTTAAAATCAATATTTAGTCTGACTTTCATTTTCCACAAACAAAACTACATTCAAGCACACAGAAAAATTGCATGAAAAAGTGTGTTTTGGGGGAAAATAATACACAAGAAGCCAAGTTACACTCAGCATGTTAAATTTTTATTTGCAGATATTCAAGTGTTGGATTTACAAACTCTTTAAAATTCTGAGAAGCATGACGCCTCTGTGGTACATTTATGATGGGTTTTACCTATACCACTGAAACAAAAACACAGATATATATACAGACTCAGAATCAGACATCAGGTTTATCCTACATCTCCAGGTCTTTGGTGATTGGAGCGGTTGTCTGTGTTGTTCTTGCTGCTGTTGTTGTTCTAATTGCTGTTCCTGCTTTGCCTCCAGCTCCGTTGCTGTATACTCATACACATCTGGCTCACACTTTTCAGTAACATACAGTTGTGATGACAAGTACTAGAGTTCCCACTCAAGATGCCTGTTCTTATAGTGCGATACCATACCCCTTCCTTCTCCTCCCCTCCCATTCCCACCACCTGTTCCTCCTTTCTGACTCTTTGAAGCTTGTAGGATGATGATGACACCCGCCGTAATCGGTGGATGCACAGCTTCTGACATGACACACAATCGAGAAAGCCTTCTGAACTGATCTGGGTTTCATTGTTGCATTCAGGCATAGTGCGTCCTCTGACAAGTGAAAAGCCTTTTCACGGTAGAATAGGGGGGTGTCAGTAAGGTGGGGCCATGATTGACAGCCCTGTTGAGAGAGCGGAGCAAGCTCTGGTTCCTATCTGATCCCTGCTCAGCAGTGGTGCACATCTGCTCTGCTGACCTGCTTTTTTGGTTTTGTTTTGTTTTTTTAACCAGGTCTGCAATTAGCTAATCATCTGAAGTGTGATAAGATGAGTCCATTTGTGCTTGTGCGGCTTTGCTTATAAGGCACATTTGGGGTTCAGGGGATAGAGATAAAACAAAGTCTACACTTCAGGTAGAAGTGAAAAGTAAAAAGGCACATTAAAATAACATCATACTTCACTTCAATAATTAAAATTTGACCAGCCTTTACACTCCCATCACAGGAAATGTTAGACTGTGCAAGTTATTCAACAGGTACATTAATTAGAATGCTAAAAATCTAAAATGATTCATTGTTTCTGATTAAGTACATTGTGTAACATCAACAAAATTCCTTCCACCTAATAATTTGTGTGTTGGAGTTAATTTGCATTGTTGTACAAGAACTTTTCCACCACTTATTTCAGGAATGGGAGGTGTGATACCAACATGCAGGCATGTGAAACGAGACATCAAGAACAGTCGGAAGTGGGATGGGCCGAGAGAGAGAGACAGCGAGAGAGGACAAACCTACCTAGCAGGTTATGCTCTCCATGTTCACATTCTCCCCATTCTTGCTGAGCAACAATTTTTGAACAGTGATTCATTTGGTTGTATCTAAAGAACACGATGTGCCCATTGGTGCGTCTTCCTAGGTACATAGTATCAATCAGATCACATTTCTGTGCCAGCCTCCTTTCTTCCTCATATCATTCCTGCAAGCCTATTCCTTAACCCATAAAGACCCAAACATCCACTGGCGACCAAAATCGACTACTGATGTAAAATGTTTAGTACCTGCTGATCCACTAATCCTATCAATACATGTAAATAATTGGTGTAAAATACAGTTTGGCATCTTTTCATGGTCATCAGATATGACCCATTTGGACATTTAGAGGCTCCGTAGTTACCGTGGAAACACCATCATCTTCCACAACATTGATTCACCAGTAAAACCCATGGAGTTGGATCAGTGACAGTGGATGGAGACACTTGGTTTATGTTCAATTAATGATGTATTTTGTTGAAAAAGTCACCTTTTCTTGATGGACACACTTATTTTATGTTCATTTAACCCTTTATCGGTCAAGTGACTATTTTTGGTCATTTCTGCATACATTACTGTTCCAGTGAGGACAATCTCAGGTCAAACATAGTCTACAGAGTCTTTAGAGTCCACCACTGCATGAACAGTGAGTGGACCTGCTTTGTTAGGTACCATGAAGTAATGCTACTAATGTAAGGAATGATGTTCAAAGGGGTAATGTGGATGTTGACACTGTATCAGCACTTCTGTTGTTGTAATGCTCTAAAAGGGATGTTGTTCTGAAATACATGTCAGTTTCACCTCACGTGTTTTGCTTGTATTTTTATATTTCCTTTTTGGATTTTGGATTTATTGGCACTTGAGGACAAGGAACCAAATATGGTAACTTCATTGATCTTGATTTTATACATAATAATAAAACATTTTGAAAAATATCACAAAATAAAGTATTGTTATGTCCTCCAATAACACACTAAGGTTGAAATGATGAATTATGACTATTTCAGAGTGCCTCTAAAGGGTTAATGACATATTTTGCTGAGTCAGCTTTTCTTCAGTTTTCTCTGTTTTTGATATAATAACCATAACAGCTTTAAAGTGGGCTTTGATGAAACTTTACATTTTGGCTGAAAAATGCCGAATAAAGAATATTACAATAAATGGTGATAAAGGTTAAATGGCATTAAAGTGCCAAAAAGTAGCACTTGGTTTTTATGGGTTAAACTTTAACAGAGAACTTCATTTTCATTTTCTTTTCGTTGTGTTGTTTGTGATGGACACAAAGAAAAACATGTTTCATGTATCTGACTGGAAGTGTTTACTGTAAGCTCAGTTTACAGAGTGAACAGTTCAACATGCTTGTGTACTTGGTGTTTGGTAAAGGTGGGCTATTTTTAAAGCAGGGCTGTTGAGGGAGTCCCCTGTTTATGAACAGCTATAGATAGGAGTGAAGAAAATCCGCTCTCCATCAACATTGCCGCGAAGTGGCTGGTGCAACAGTTTGGATTTAAGTGTAATCTGAAAAACCAGTCAAAAGTAACTGATTTAAACTACAGTTATCCAGTTGAAGAGAGTCTACAGGGAGTGCTATTATGGGTTTGGTAATAAGAGTGGATTTGTAAACTGTGGATGACAAAATAAGATAAGGTCCACACAACCTGTGAGCGCCAAAGAAGAAACTTTAGAGAAACTTGATCATTGTAGTTACAGGAAGTTGTATGAATTCGAAGAAATTAGATCAATGTATTTTGCATGAACTTAAAGTAGCTCGATCATTGTATTTATATTAATTTAAAGAAATTTGATGATTGTACTTGTACGAACTGTTATGAATTTAAAGACACTTACATCTATTTAAAAGCTACTGTTAACATGAGATCATTTACTTTACCTGTCACGTGATATCACCATTAGTATTCTATATACCTGTTCCCATGTCTGATGAAGGGCCGATGCCTGAAACGTCTCTACTGTGGTGAATAAATATCTTCTTGGGAGTTCACAGGTTGTACGGACCTTATCTTATTTTTTCATCCACTGTTTTTTGGGGGGGATCCTGCATACCTTTTCGCAACTGGATGTACGTGTCATCAATAATTTTCATGGATTTGCAACCTGTTCCGTGTGGTCTACTTACTCAGTATATTGATTTTTTTTATTTATTCACTTTGCAGTCAATGTAAATATGCATATTTAGTGAACTGCAACAATTTAGGTTGGGAATGCTCATTTTCTCATGTTAATTCCTTTTAAATGTCACCACATTTACCTGATCTAGATGTTGGAAAAGTAGATCCTTTTATTGAGTAATGCACCTTGCTGTGAAAATGCTCCCTAGTGAGGAAAAGCACTGCCTTCAAAATCACAATCAAGTAAAAGTATGTAACTTTTTTTTTCCTGCAAATGTACTACAATTAAAGTAAACATTTGTTGAAAGTAAAAGCAGTCATTGCACGATAAAACATTTATCAGTGTTTGGATTTATTCTACCAGTGCATTAATGTGTACATTCCATGTTTCTGAAGGGGGGGGGTCAAACTTATGTCATGTCCATGTATCCATGTGTCTAAAATGTTAACTTCTGAGCTCTAAAGACAGGCTTGTGTTCAGCTTTATAACAATGCATTTTCCAGCTAATCCATGAGGTTCTTTAAGAGTTTATTTAGCTTAAGAAGTTGGAAAATCTTCTCAACGTATAAATGAACACTTAATCCTTTAATTTATCATAAATATTCATAAGAAGAGATTAGAGATGGAGAAGGTTGCCAGCGCACATTAAAAGCAATGAAAACTTAAAAGTCGAGCTTTCTGACAAAGTGGAGTAAAATGTACCTTTGAGACAATGTGCTACTGTAAGAAGTTGCTCAACCTCATATTTTTACTGTACAGACATTCCATAACTGACTAATACTACCATGATGGTCTCCATAGCTTTCAAAATGGCCTGAGAAATGAAAGACTATATTTCCTTATGCACTTTTAGAGGTGAGACAACAAAGGTCATTAGATAAAATAAAAGGTGACAGTGATAATGAAAGAGCAAAAAGTTCCAACATGTGTTTGTTCTGTTTGCTCTTTGCAGGCGGCAACAGCAACATAGTTATTGGCTCAACCATGACTAATTCCACCTCCAGGAAATGCATATGGACATGGGATTGGTTTAACAGGAAGCTCAGGCAGTGGGCTGATGGCTGGGCTGATGAATATGCATAGCCAACCCAGCCTGAATGTCTGCTCTCTGTCTCATTGGAATAGTATGTGGAATATGGTGATGCAATGTCAGTCAGATCTGTCAAACACCAGCTGAGGGGCAAACACGCTGCATGGTCGTTCAGTCCAACTTTGGGTAAAGTGACAATTATTGTGCGTAAAAGCGCGCAGCATATAGTGTTGGGCACTTTACGCAAATAAAACCAACATATTATGGATTTGTAGACAGATCTGCTTTGACATCTCTAATCACATACCTTGTTGTCATCTTGCAGCCACTCCTCTTCTTGAATATGTGCCAAACATTTCTGCCTGGCTGTGTGCTATTTCAGGTCGTTTGGGTCCAGTTACAACGACACTGAAAGAACTAGACAAACAGGTTTAGGACCGCCTCAAACCACATCCCCACCTTGAATGGGATTTATAAAAGGACTGCACCCGTCATCCGGCAAAACAAGTAACAGGACAGCAACAGAAACATCTCCAAAGGGGAACTGAAGAAGGGTGCGCAACAAGCCTGATTTAAAGAACAGCCAATCCCTTCTGTGCAGAATTACAGACAAACCAGCGCTTCTATAAGCCGATCAGCGCAGAATTAAAGCAGAGAAGAGAGAGAGACAGAGAGAGAGGGGGGAAAAAAGAAAACGCTCCGCTACGCTTGACAAGAAACTCGGATTTCTGCTCTCACTTCTGATTCCGACAGACAAACTCTTTCCAAAATGATGATGCAGCTGCCAGAAACCCCTAACCCGAAAAACAACCTCTTCAACGCCATGAACCGCTTCATCGGCGCCGTCAACAACATGGATCAGACCATCATGGTGCCCAGCCTGTTGCGGGACGTCCCACTGGATGAGGACACAGCATCGGGGTCTTTGAGATCATTCGAAGACGAGGGGGACGTGTACAGCTACTATCAGCTGCTCAAGTCCATCCGCAGGGACATCGAATGGGGTGTCAGGTGCGCAGCCGCAGACGAGAGGCGCAAAGAGAGCATGAAGATCAGCCGCATGAACTCCTCTGCATCCATATCTTCTTCTTCATCATCATCATCATCATCATCCTCTGAGGAAGAATACGAGGAGGATGAAGACTTGGAGAAGCAGTTTCAGTACCATCTGACCGGTTTGCAAGGGGTTCTTTCCAAACTCACGCAGCAGGCCAACTGTGTCACTAAACGGTACAAACAGGAGATTGGAATCGGAGGATGGGGGCAGTAAAACTCGACGCCCATGGAACTGAAAACTCTTTTGTTATTGTTGTTGGACTTTTTTTTTTTTAAACTGATTTCTCACTAAGCTTCAAGAATTGTACAGAAAAGGCAGCTTTCTCTGTGTGCTGGCCTCCAAGGTGTTGGTCTACTCTGATTGTAGATGTGTTGATCTTGAAGAAAGCATTTTGCGTACTTAACACCAAATCTCACACTGTATGTTTGCACTCCAGGGTGTTGTACACATCATGCATTCATCTTTTATGATACACAGATGAAACGTATTTAAAGACTTATTTAAGAGATTATTTATTACCTCATACTATATAAGAGCCAAATGTTATTTCAAAACTGGGGGAGAAAAAAAAAAAGGAAATGCATGAAATACTGGACGTGTTGTTGGAACCACCTCTCTGAAGGCAATACTGACAGAAGATTTAGCTTCATTTGTCTGATGCTAATGAAGTCAGTGTGTTCACATCAATCTGTCTGTGTATGACCAGTGCTTCTACCGATTTGATATGTCTGTCTTTTTTTTTGTTTTCTTTGTCTGTGTCTGTAAATTGTGTCTGAACAGGAAGGAGGCAAATGCTGAGTATAGCTGCCTGTGATCTCCTCATGTCCTACATGGTCAATGAACTGGAATTTACTGATAATTCTTTTGCACAAAGAATAATGAAGGTTTCCATGAGATATGTTGTTCCTTTTGTCATTTTTGTTACAATTATGCAATCATTGAAGATGTCCTTTTGTAAAATATAAGCATATGCTTTTGTATTCACCATTCTCTTGTACTACTTTTGTACAAACTTTGTTTCTAAAATAAACTTTTGTATGAATTTCATACTTTTTCTCATCTCCATTTTTTTTTTTTAATTCATATTGACAATTAAAAACCCAAACATACACCGTCAGCCAAAATCATTTACTGATATAAAATGTTAAATACCTGTTGATCCATTAATTCTATCAATACAAGTAAATAATTGGTGTAAAATGCAGTTTGTCATCTTTTCATGCACATCAGATATGACCCATCTGGATGTTCAGGGGCTCCGTAGTAAATGTGGAAACACCGTCATCTTCTACATTGACCCACCAGTAAAACCAATGGAGTTTGATCAATGACAGTGGATTGAGACACCTGTTTTTATCTGATATATTTTACCGGAAAAGTCACTTTTTCTTCTGTTTTCTCTGTTTTTGATATAATAACCCTCAACTTCAATTTGAACTTTTATGGAAATCAATCATGATAAGTAAATTAAATGTAGGAAAATATGTAACTTTCACTTAAGAATGCTGAAATACTGACCATAATATTAGAATAAATAGTGATAAGTCACTTAAGAAAAGTTAAAAATAGAGAAAAAAATCATTTGGAGACTGACACAAAAGTAGCACGGAGTGTTTTTGGGTTTGATCACACAGCAAACAGAAAAAGCTGAATCCATACCTATAAAACATTTATGAATCAGTGATTTGTTTTTTGCTACTCTCTTAAGTGCACTGCAAAACAGACTGTTATCTACTTTCCAGTTTTCATTTGAAGATTCATTCAGTAGTAAGTCAGTGAAAAGCACACTTTATATGAGTCTTAGACAGTCTAGAGTAAATTTGCTATTGTAAAGATTCTGCAGAAATATAGGACAGGAATAAAAAAAAATTGGCAAAACACAAAAGCATTAAGATGGAAATGACATTTGTTTTGTCTGTCTTTTCCACAGTTTTGAATACAAATGTTATCCGTCAGTGAAAATTGTGTTGTAATGATTACCAACTGCTGGCCTCTTCATGTCGACTGGATGCTGTTCAAGTGTTTTATTTTAGTTAACTGCACATTTGCTGCACTTAAAATCCCTAGATATTACATTTTAGAACCAGTTCATTTCATTTTATTGATAATTTGTCTGTGCATGACTCCCTGTTGAATGGCAAAGATAGCTTCATACACTGCAGTGTTATTGGTATCATTGATAATAAAAAGTGGACAAAAATGCGCCGTCAGAAACATTATCATTTAAAACACAATCGCCTTAAATTGACAAAATTATACAGATGGAATTGAAGACGAAGTTGTGGAATGTGTCCAGTTTGCTTCAAATAACAATATTTAAAGCTATCCTAGCTCCAAAACTACAGAGCTTAAAACTGAATAACATGACCTTTACATCATACTTGAGTATAATTCACTCACGTACAGATTTGTGGTGCTTGTACTTTACTTAAGTATTTCCATTTCTTGTAGATATATAGCTACTTCTACTCCACTACATGTCGCAGGAAAATATGGTGTCTTTACACTTTTACATTTATCTAAGAGCATTTCATATTACAGTTTTTCATTCCCAACCACTCACCTCCAAATGTGTTGATTTGGAACGAAGGATGAAACAGTCCTTTAAATGTTGATACATTTCTTCTCCTTTTTAACCCATAAATGCCCAAACAGCCACCGGTGACCAAAATACCTGTTAATCTCCTAATCCTATCAATAAATATAAATAATTGGTATAAATTGCAGTTTGTCATCTTTCCATGCTCATCAGATATGACCCTTCTACAACACTGACTCACCAGTAAAACCCATGTTCAATTAATGATGTATTTTGTTGAAAAAGTTATCTTTTCTTCAGTTTCTCTGTTCCTGATATAATAAAACACAACTTTAATCTGACTTTTTATGAACATGTATGATCAGTAAATGAAATATAGGAAAATATGCAGAATGCAAAGGATAATATTATAATAAATGGTGATAAATCACTTAAGAAAAGGTAGATAAGTGGCCCTGGGTCTTTATGGTTAATCTAAAACATCTTAAATATGGCTCTTGATTGGCTAAAAAAATAAGTCTTGTTTCTAGATCCTCAAAGCTGGAGACAGGGCTGTTTTACCTATAAAAACATATATTAAAAAGTAATTTTTTTAATGAAGAGGACAGTAATGTCACCAAGATTATGATACTATAGAATGTAGAATATAATGTACTTCTGTAGATTAACCTACCAACAGTATATGTAGCTAAATGAGCTCACCCTTTAAGATCTACAGCAGTAAAAGTAATATAATGCAACAGTACTATGAATCCATAGTAAAACACTGGCAGGGACTGAAACACAATGTCAACATTCTGCTGATAATTGAAGGTTTCAGACACTATACTATTTTCCCAGCAATGCATTACTTGTACTTACATAAATGATCTGAGGGTTTCTTCCATCATTGATTTTTTTTGTTAGTTTTGTTTCACTCTGTCACCTGTGATCATGTGATTTTCTGAACTATCTGCAGTATATTAACTAAAAACATGGATTTCCAGTTTCATTTCAGTCAGCTTTCCACAGTTAATATTTAATGTGTCCTGCGGATGCACTTAACAGTTACAAGCACGCAAGTTTCCCTTTAATTTTTAATTTATGTTGACATTTGAATATGTTTCGGAGGGGACAACTAGTATTTGTATGAATGTGTTATTTATGTACTACCTTGCAAAGTGGAGAAATGAAATAAGAATTGTATTTCATTAGTAAGTTACTGACAGCCTTTAAAGGCCATTGAGGGAAATGAATGCGGCAGAGTTTCAGTGTCACAATAGGTGCAACACACCCACTCATTCCTGATCTCTCTCACAGACACACACACACACACACACACACACACACACACACACACACACACACACACACACACACACACACACACA
>JAPTYQ010000015.1:19012187-19023671 GCA_029814465.1 Ostorhinchus cyanosoma | reverse complement strand
ACACACACACACACACACACACACACACACACACACACACACACACACACACACACACACACACACACACACTAACACAGAGCTATGAAAGCTTTAAAAGCACAATGCATTCAAAGGTGCAGCAGATTCTTATCACTGAAGTTGGCTGTTTTTTTGTTGAAAAACAATAGCAGGAAAGTGAAAAGTCACTTTCTAAAGTTTCAGTCTCTCACAGTACAGACACCTCCATTTAACTGTTTAATATAATAAGGCTATTTTACAAAATTCTGTTATTAATATCAGACGTTTTTTTTCTATTGCATGCTATATTTAAAGTGTCCAACTATATGTGTTGTCTATCTCTAAAACCCAGAATAAATTGAAATGGAAAGAAAAGAGGGCACTTTTCAAACTGGGTCAAGTGTCCTAAATGTCCTAAACAGTAGAATTCCCTTTTGTCTCACTTGGACTCTTTACAGAAGTGCAGTCATGGTTTTGACATTTAGGACAACAGAGGCATCAGTTGCTGCATTTCACAGGAAATGTCGGTCATTTCATCTGAGATAAATATATCGTCAGCTTTTATCACCAAAAACATGTTTGCCAGATGTCATCACTGAACTACATCTCGTTTTCTGAAGGAGTGGTAGGAATTTAAGCAATGAGTAGCTCTAGCTGTTATTAGATTAGATACGTTACAGAGTAACAAGAGCACAAAGTAGCATAGTTCCCTCTGGAATGTTATTTCACTGTGGGACTGAGAACTTTTCCAACATATAAGAGACTCTGAATCCAAATTTTAACTGCGTACGTTTGCGCTTACATTTTTTGTCCCTTTACGCGCACCGTACAACCAGGAAATACAAGCAGAGCTGTGAGAAAACAAAACATTTACAAATAGATTAATAAATCCTCCTTAATTGAAATGGATGGTCAAAGCATAAAGACAACGAATAATGATTCCCGTTGTGTATTTTTTAACGCACATTCAGAAGACTATCAATGCGTAAGTAGCCACCATCAGCGTAACTCTAATTTTAGCATTTATAGCAGCTAGCTCCATTACGTGTCACTGTTAGCTTATGCCGAATTTTTGCATGTAAAATTGCAATAATTTTAATCCTACAGATAATTTAGTTGCTGATATACTAATTAGATGATGGATGGGTGGATGCTCACTACATACATGGTTCCAGATATTAAACTATAAGCTGTCAGTCCTATATGCTAGGTACTCGTCCTGGTATAGTTTATATAGTTAGCCGCTAACATATTTATTATCAGGCACAGGCTCCTGTATAAACCCTCTGTACTCCCTTATCCGCTGATAGACACGTTACCTTTATTAGTTTTATCTGATAAGATGACTGACTCCGGCTGATGTACGTGTTTTTGCTCATGATCCAGTTTTTCGTTGACTTCTATTAGCCGGTTTTTCAGGGTTGAGCTTCAGATCTGTATGTGGACCAAGTCTGTTTTGGTCAGTGATATAAAAGAGGCAGTTTTTCTGTGGCTAACTGAACAATTTTAGTCATCAGGGCTGGAACAGGAAGAATTATGAGAATGTACACCAACAAATGTTTTGGTTTTTTGGATTGATTGATGGAAATCTTTATTTTGAACATGTAGACAGTGGTTTTCCAAACAAAACCAACCAACAAAATACCAGTAATTATAAATAAAAGATTGATAAGTTAACAAAAGAGAAAAAAATTAATTAAATTAAAATGAAAAAAATTAAACATGCTTGAAATGGAGTCTGAAGAAATGAAAACTTAATACTCCTACCCCCAATCTCTATTCCTTATGATCTCTATATAAACAATAGCAATTATTATTTTGTATGAATATCAATATAATAGTAATAATAACAACAACAATAATAATATAGGAATATAACACATCCTCAGTCCTATACACACGAATGTAATAATACCCATTTACAAATTATCATACCAGTATCAACACTCTCAGTTATTAATAAAAACTAACAAACAAAAACAAAGAACACATATACATATATAAGGTAAATACATACAATATTCTACATTGTCCTGTATAGTAATATAGTAATAATATATCCATATTTAAACTAGATATTGTCAACACATATGTGGCAAAACTTTGAAAACAACCAGATCCCCACCCCCCCTTTAGCTCTTTACTCTCTATGTGCTTGTAATGAAAAATAACTAATGCTTAGTGCACTTTTGACTTCCTACTTAAATCACTAATAATAGGATAACTGATAGAATTTCAGCTATGGCTAGGGGATATTGCCAAATATGTCATCAGAAATGTTCATCTCAGTCAATAGCCATAATAAAATAATAATTGCCCAATTGTAATTTACTTGATGTTTAAACAGTAATTGTTGGTCCTGAGAGAAAGTGGTTAATTGTGGTGTTAAACCCTTATTTATACTTAAAATATGTCAAACGCATCCGTATATGTTGAAATATGGACAAGTTGAATGTGAAAACACTTCAAAACACATTTCCAGTAAGGTCTCAAGATCCAGTAAGACGGAAAACAAAAATGAGGGGAAGGAGGGGCACACCCTGGACATGTCACCAGTTCTCAGCAGGGCTGACGTATCAAAATGAGCAACACCAGTTGTTTATGTAAAAACTCAACATAATCCTGAAATCCCAAAACACATCACCACAATTCAAACAGTAAAAAGAGCTGCAACATTAAAGAGGACCATTAAAAAATAACAATATAAGTGCAGCCATCATTTGCCTATTTACCTGCATGACCCATTAAAATGCTTTTCTTAAGATGTACTTACTTTGGAGTAGCATTCTCATTCAGTGCTTCTCCAATAAATTATCACTTTGGGATAAATGTCCCCAGCTATTGTTAATACATTCATTGAACTATATTTTTGGAATGGAATAGTTGAGGTAAAAGTACAGCAGCACTCATCTGCTGTTGTACACACCAGGAATATTTCTACAGTACTGGAATAGGCTCTTATTGTCCAAAAGTCCTGTAACAAATAAGCTGTAATACTAAACATGAACTTAATCGCTAGTGTTGAAGGGATTGATATGCTCTTGACATATGTTCTACCTATATACAGAACTAATCATCATTTTCCTTACAATGATAAAGGAAATTACACCAGTTCTAGTCTTAGGATGTGTGCTGCCTCTGATCTGAAGGAGAACACATTCACTTCAGAAGCTCTCCTTTTAGTGCATTTTTAAGGTCAAGGTAAATGGTGATTTGCATACTAACACAGTGATGGGCCAGGGTATCGTTTGATCCCATTTACAGCTGTATTAGGGGAGAATGCAGGTGAAATGCTGTCCTGCCTAAAGCAAAAATCTTTGTGTCATTGTCAAATATTTGCTAATGGCAAGCAATAAATCATATTGGCCTGTTTATTTTCTGACTAACCTAGTAATAGATGGTTAACACTGACAATCTCCATCTCAATTTATGTTCATCCGAACAATAAACTTGTTAAAAAAGTTACTAAAACACACCTGAAGATGTGATTTCTAACAAAGTCTGATAAATATCTGATGAATCTAAGCCATTTTATGACACATGTAAGGGGAAAGAATCCAAATAAATCCAACCATTATTTTGCAAGAAACATTTTAGTATTATTCTATAATTACATCCAAAGAAAGTCTACTGCATGGTCAAAAACCTTGTTTATTCCACTCGCTTTCACTATGTGAAGACAGGCATATACACAACAGCGTTCTTTCTCCTTTTAAGTAGTTATTAAACAAAAGAAAAACAAAAATAATCTGTATTGACTTATCTTACTCATCTTTATGATTGTACTATACAGTTGTCATTGAACTCCAATATTTGGTTACGGCACCCACAATTCAATGTTTAGGGCCTTCATGTAAGTATAATCAAAACAGTGAGTAGTCCAGTGTGTCAGTCATTCAAACATTTTCAACTTTTCCAACTTAATCGATGTTTAAAGTGTAATTTGAACCATGACGTTCACATTTCATGTTTGTTTGGGCGTTAGATGTCCTTGTTTTTTATGCTATGTAGAGCAAAAGCTGTGTGCTTTCAATGGCAAATTCAAATGATCAGGTTAACAGGGTTTGTTGTGACTGCTTCGAGGAAACAGGTGTTTGACAGTACGTGCAGAAGGCCTCATCTGATTGTATGGGTACGCCCCGTTGTGTGCTGTAGGCCCCTTCATTGCTCCTAAACCTGCAGAGCACATTTCATTCTTTTCATTCCTCACTCTTTTCCTCTCTGGTTTCTGTCTGAGTTGCACTCAGTTTAGTTTCCGTTCGTGGAAGTATGTTGAGTGTCTGGTTATAACTCCATCAACACTTCCACTCAGTATTTTATTTCTCTTAAGTGTTGTTGAATAGGCCCCTGTGTTTTATTGCACATTTAAATGGGTCAATTGCATGTGGAGGTGACATTCATACATATCTTAGGTGTTTGTCATTGCTTTTAGGTACAATGTTTTTATGTGCACAAATACATAAACATTGACTCATCGTGAGACAGTCCAAATTATGTTTACAGTAATGAGACTGTTTACAAAGCATAGGTAGTCACACAGGTCACTGTGTAACAATATAAAATTAAAATTCAATATCAGACTCTACAGATAATTTTGTTTTTTCTGGATTTACAGGTGGTGATATTAACAGTAAAGCGAGCCACAGGAACCTTCTCCTTAGTAGGATGGTAAATATTTCTTCCAGTTATCTCAGTATCAATGTTTTTTATGTTTGACTTGTATTCCAGACCAACAGGATTAACAGCAAGTTGTCAGTGAGTGAGATAGCGATATTTGAGAGATCTATAGTCTGTTTTACAGAATGTGATGTCTGAGTAATAACAGTCAGTAACATACTTAGTACATAACATAGGGAGCTACATGTAGATCTATAAGAAATTCTTCTTTGCTCCAAAAATAGTATCAAGAGGTAGTAATAGATACAGTATATATATTAATCTGTGTAATGTCATTCAGCTCTGATTCTAAATGTAGAATAATACAGTGTTGAGCTGCTTTTGACGCTGTGTCAAGAGGTGTGTTGAGGTTGTGGCTTGTGGTTTTTTTGTATTGGTTTGCACTATATTGTGGTCTTGTGCTTATACTCTGCCTGTTTTTGTTTTGTTTTCCTGTTTGTGCAATGACATAATGCTGAAGTGATGATGTGATGCACCTGACTGGAACTCAGTTTGTAATACCGTAATAAAGATTTAACAATAATAATAAGTTGTGATTAATATTAGTACCTCCAACACTTTTCAGAAACAGCAGCATCTGTATTGCAAAGAATCCAATGTCACTGTTTTTCTTTATTTCTTTGTTCTGAGGGCTTGTCTGGGTATATTCTGTATCTCAGGCTGCTTAAAATGATGGCTTCACCCTTTTGCTGTATTTGTTTTTTTTGGCAGGACACTTAACGAAAGATGCTCTTTAGTAGATTTTCTGCTGCAAGTTTAATCAGTCTGAACATACATTGCTTTTATGGTCAGTGATCTGACTACAAGCTAAAGACTCAGCAGTTACAGTAAAGGTTATCAGACAGCCTGCGGGGATAAGTGTGAAGTAATGATGTATTTTCATGCACCAAAGTACATCATCATTAGGGTGGCAATTGGCCTGTCCTGCTCAAATTGTTGCCCCTGTAATTAGCATGAAGCATCTCACTGTGGTCTTTCATTTCTTTTTTTCAGCCTTTTTATGCTGTTTGTGATCTGGCTGCTTCGCAGGTATCATTCTTTGGCTCAGGTAAATCTGCACTCAGTCTTTTAATTTTTGTGCATCTCTGTTTGCTTCATTGCCACTGGAAAAATGTTCAATTAACCATGGTAAATCTTGGCATAATTGAACGCAATTAAGTGCACAGATTAATCAATTGTGGAGTTAATTGGCTCATGGTTCTGCTGTGGTAATGTCTGCCTCTTTGTGCTTTTTTTGTATTGTATTTCATATATAAATAATGTTGATTTAGAGTCTTTCGGGTTTTTTTTCTTCCACGAAGGTAATTTTTCATAGATCTTCTTTGAGTTGTAATTTTCTGAGGTACATTAGTGCTTGTGTATGGTGTTTACGCGAGTGCATCTTTGGAATGCTTATGTGTTCGAAGGCAGTCGAGCAGGTCTGTCAGGTTGCGCTTCACATTATCCTCCTAATCTGAGGAAAATGACAGCTTAACGTGGGACTGATGGATCCTATTACCTCTGGACTGGGTCACAGAGTGCCTAACCTCCTCCTGCTTGTTGTCTTCCTTCTCCTCTTCCTCCTTTTTCCTCTTACACCACATAAACCCTCTTCTCCTTACCTCCATCCCTTTGCAAAGCTTATCCATCAGTCAATAGTCTTTAGTGCTCTCTGGCCCTCCTACGCTCTTTTTCTGTCTCCAGTTCCTCCCCTTCTCCTTCCATTCCCTTCCCCCTCCTCTTGTTGTGTAGCCTCAACAGGGTCATTGCTGGACACAATTAGATAAGGGGCTGTGCATCTGTGTGTTTGTGTGTATCTGTGTTGGTCTCTTTGTGGCCGCCAGAAGTTATAACAATCAGTATGTGCAAAGTCAAGAGTAAGACTGGCTTCTGGTGCACACATTATTGATTCATCACTAATTCTAAGGAAGTTATGTGGTCACTCCCATTTTCCTGTTCATTTGTCATGTCTGTTTGTCCTTCTGTCTGTCTGTCAATGGGCTGGAAGCGTTTTTCCTTATATCCACAGTTATTCCGACTCCATTGTCAGCTTTTTTGCTATTGATGAAAGCATTACAGTTATTCCACTGCTACTTAGCTTTTGCTTTGCTCATGTGTATCCCTGTGAGCCACTGGTATTGGGCATCTGACATCACATGTTCTCCTAATGTCTACAACAGTTTGTCTTGTGGCGTAGCAGAGCAGAGTTCACAACTATGGAGGTACAGATTTGTGACGAGTTTGGATTTTTCAGCTAAGTTTCAACGGTAAAATACAAGAAAAGAAGCATAAAAATACACAGGCAGTCAGCTACACGACAGACTGTGGGTGGTCTGTCACAACATCTAAGGTAGATGTTGCTCTTTGTTGTCTCACAAAATAAATATTTTGTTAGTTTTAGGTCTTCTAAGGTGATGTCATAAATGTGCAGCCTGTATGTGAGAGATCATCACGTCCTATTGTTATCAGGGTGCTGAGCCACTTCTCCCATTGGACTCCAAACAAAGCAGCCCCTCTGAAGACTCCAAGGCTGTGACATGTATTCACTTAAAGTTCGGAACCTTTCCCTTTTACTTTGGTCATATTTGGTTGAACAAATCATTGGTAGCAATTGACAAAACGAAAGAAAAGAAAGGTCTAAACTTGTGTTCTAATGTTGTATGATGAGAAGACTGGTGGTCATGGTGGAAGTCTGTGCGCTTTTAGTGTTTTTCTAGTGTCCTTGTAAGATTTAGTGAGTTCAGTTCATGTACGAGGAATTAGAGGAGACAGTCCTCTGTGATTAGTTCCCACAAGGGAAGCTGTATGCCAAGCAGCCGGTGATTATTTGATCAATAATTTCTCTTTCTCTCTATATTAATATGAATGTATTTGCCTTTGATTGGTCTTTTCCCTGTACAGAAAATGATCCTCAGCCTCACTGTAGCTGCTTTCTTTGACAGCGTAGCATATGTCATGGTGAGTTACTCACTCTTTTTCACTCAACACGCATATATTGTCTTTGCTGCATCAGCTAAGATGTTTCTCTATGCCTTTCTTTATACTTTCATTAGGGTGAGTCCCATCCAGGGGCATCTCTGTGTGACTTCCAGGCCTGGTGGCTAACATACTTTGGTAAGGCAAAATAGTGTTAATTACTCACTGGCACACTTTTTTTCCCTTTTTTTTTTAACAATAGAGACAAGTAAGAATGCACACAAAGAGCAGAGATCCAACAAAGACATCTGCTGAAGATCTCTTATATCAATGTGGAAGTTTACTTTCTGGCTTAAGAATGTCCCTTGACAATGAATGTTCCAGCTTGTAGCACCATTTCTCTCTCAAAGCCCAGAAAATACAGCATGGGAGTTGTTTTCACATGAGACATGGGCTTTGTGACAAATTTTCATTTTACATTTTAAATTAGTCATTTCTTGGGTGAGAAAGCAGTTTTAGATTGATATAAAATCTCTGTACCTGTTGAGTATCCGTAGGCAGATATCGCTAGTGGTTTAAGCTTTAATTTGCCGTTTATTTTTTCCATATCTTATATAAAATGTATGGTGATATGGTGTTAATTGTATTTCTCTCATGTGGCATTTTTATATTTGAACGTATGAACAGGAGCCCATTCTACTGTTTTTATTATTTGGCAGACTTAACCAATGTCTCTGGTCCAGAAATTCCTTAAACGTACTTTTACTCAGCTGTCAAGGGTAGTATTCACACATCCATGGGAAGAGATCACCACACATGAGGTTATAGGTATACTCTTAGAACCATGCAAATTTTAACTGAATTTCCAGAAAATCTGAAAAAGAAAATTTGCATTAATGCACACTTCCATCCTCTACTGTTTTACAAATATTTAGACATTCTACAAAAATTGTCCTCTGAAAGATTGCCTGTTCAAAGCAGTGCTTCTTATGAATCCTGATTTATTGGTTGAAGGGCTGATAGATTTAAAGTCAGGGTACTTTCAGGTGTCTGACAGCTGTTGCCTCCTCGACCAAACCAATCTGCTGGTTTGGACCGTATATGATTGTTTCAAACTTTTTCTCATATTTCCTGTGAAAGAGACAAATATTTCATTCTAGATCTCTTCAAATACTCTTCCATTTCACTGTTGTTTTCCATCTATTGTTTCCTTATTTCTGCACACACTCAGACCTTTCTACCTCTCTAAAGCATAAAAAGTTTTTCATGAAATTTGAGGTTTTGTGGGTTTTTTCTATGCCCAAATTTAAAACTGAGGTATGAGGTGATGATTTACTGCAAATATAAATACTGAATGTGACCTGTAGGTTCTTAGTCAGTGGAGTGGGATGATTGTCCTTGTGATTCAGGATGAGTCAGCATCGCTTTATGCTAATTCCAGTTTTGACTAGCATTAGAATCTGACATTTTTCAAAGGTTGTTTTATTGGTCCCACAGGTAGACACACATTGCACATAATCACACACAGAAGAATACACGGTAATAGGCAGTGACTTAGTGCTGCAGGGTCGGTGCATGTCACCTCGGTTTATCATGAGGGTTCTCAAGCTGAGGACAAACGGCTGCACATAAACACCAGCCGAACAGGCATTTTGTTCTGTTGTAGTGTCAAGTCTAGTGGGACCACATAGCACAACTCTGCTTTTAACTCCCACCAATAAAAGTTTATGAAATATGTTTCAAATGAGGGAAGGATGGTAGCAGGCTCTGTGTCAGGACAGGTGGTGAAGCGAAGCTGTTGGTTGTCAAGTTCAGCCAAAGCTTTAGCCGCCATTTGGTTATGCAAGATGCACTTGCCTTCACAATGACAGTGATTTATTGTGATGACAACTTGGATAGCCAATCTGCTTCTTTCTTAGTCACTGCATGCCGTTCCTAAAGGCGTCTTAAGTGCATGTGTGTTAGAGGTTGGTGGTGGTGGTGGGGGGGTGTTGTATGAAACTGAGTAAACTGAGTATGTAGCTCAAAGAATCCATCATTGCAACGACCTGCCCTTCCTGTCCTGTCAACAAAAACACACACACGGGCACACTCACACACAAGGGAAAGGAGTTGAATGCAAAGGCATAAAGGGGGAAGTGAGCTTTCCAGAGTCTTTTTGTTGTCTGTGTGAAATACCGTAATTTCTCCCCTCTGCCCGCTCCTAGTTTCATTTTTTCTTTTCTTTTCACTTTCCTCACACTCTCCTTAGTCCACTCCATTTGCCCCCCTCCACCTCCATGCCACACTTTTCCTCCATCTCCTCTCTCACCCCCACTCTTGTGTTATCTCCCTCTGCTTTTCCACAGTTCATCATTATCTCTCTCTGAGCTCCCCCCTCTCATCCATCACCCTAAGCCACAGGTTTCCCTCATATTACTGCAGAATGGGCCCTCATTTATCAAAAAGTGGAACTCATGCATGCACATACACAAGCACCAATACATATGTGTGTGTTCTGGCAGGTGCACTTTGTGTGGTGAGGAACTGTGTTGTAATTTGACCTTGTTGTTTTTCTGTGTGTGTATGTCTCTGCAGACTGGAGTGCCTTGGCCTGGGTTTGCCTCATCACTCTGAACCTGTACCTCAACCTGGTTAGAGAAATAAGCACGAATAGATATGAGATGTGAGTAGGAGACTGTCCGTCCCTAGTGTGCGCACATAGGTCAATGTTTTGTTTGTCTATGCGTCTTGCGCCTTCCTTTGAATGTGTGTGCCTTGTTTTGTTATGGCCAGTTCCCCTCTGTGTGAGTGTGTGCGCGCATGTGTTTGGTCTGCCAGAGCATGTGTCTCCCCGCAGAGCATTGACAGCCCCTCCTTCCCCCCTCCTCCTCCTTTTCTGTTCCAGCCAGCCGACGCTCTAATTGAAAAGGGAGTGAGTGTCAGCCGTTAAGTGTGTGTTTTTGTGTGTGTGTGTCTGTGTGTGTGTGTGCGCACCCATCTTCACGCTTTGTGGCTCTATGTTTCTGTCGCTCAAACTCCCATGAGCACTCTCCACAGAGCGAGTGTGAATTTGCCTGTGTGCGTGTGAGATATTTTCTCATTTTCCATGCCTAGCGCAAAGCTTTGTGACACAAACACACATTCTTAAAAAAAAATGAATGTGTCTGTGGGCGGAAAAAAGTAGCAGCTTTAACAAGTTAGTGGCAACTCTGTTTGCTAAGTCAAGTTGATTGTTCACGGTTGTATCCTGTAGATGTGCTTAGGTGTGCACACCCGTCCTACACTACTGAATGTGAGGGTGCGGGGTGGTAAAGGAAGATGGTTCCCCCCTCCTCATGGGAGTTTCCCTGCATTGATTAGCAATAAGCCAGACGATAAAATGGTGGTATAACTCAGGAAAAGACAGTTTTATGGGTGCAGGGAAGATGCTTGCTAGGGGGCCAAAATCCGTTTGCTCCAGAGCCTTATCAGCTGCACACCTCTCATGAGTCCAGGGGGACTAAGAGTGGAGGAGGATATGTCTTTGTTTTTGTGTGTAGCTGGTCAGACAGTGTGCGAAGGGGAAAATAGCACAGTGCTTAATAGGCTAGACCAAAGCGAAGGCTGAGCGTCAGGAGGGCTGTCATGTATTGACTGTGGATAGATAAGCTGTATGTGTTTAGGCAGGCGGGTATGTGTCTTTGCATGCATGCACAATTACCCATCAGCCCCCCTAACCTCCCATCCTCCCTCTTCCACACACGTAGACATAATGACGGCGCCGTGTGATGGTTTATGAATGAACAAATCGCCAGAGGAGACGGAGAATGGAGGCTGGATGATCTAAGAGTGATTGAAGTGGATGCAAGAGAGGATGGGAACTGTGTGTGTGTGTGTGTGTGTGTGTGTGTGTGTGTGTGTGTGTGTGTGTGTGTGTGTGTGTGTGTGGGT
>JAPTYQ010000015.1:18998545-19010958 GCA_029814465.1 Ostorhinchus cyanosoma | reverse complement strand
GTGTGTGTGTGTGTGTGTGTGTGTGTGTGGTGCAAGACTTGTGAGGAATTAAGTGTTTGTCAGCTGTGTCGCCACAGCTCGATTGACCGCACTTGGAACAAGTCAGGGGCAGGACTTCCACTCTATTGACTGGCCGATGCTGTACGGTCTATAAAGTATCGACGCCCACACCTAAAGAAACTAGAGCACACATCTCATCTGTCTACCACACATACACAGTTATGTCTGTGTGAAGATTCACGACAGGAAATCCTGATATTGATATAGAACACTAGAATTTGGCGATAAAATAACAGTTATGAATATCGTCATAAAATTTTATGTAATATCATGATATAATTTCATATTGCAATGATTATTGTTCTCCTGTCACACACTTTTTGTCTTTATGGTTTATTTTTGCTTACCTGTCAAAGAAACCATAAACATTTCAATGTTTTGTTGTTTTGATGTAATTATATTCCTGAATATTTAGGTTTTTGTTTTTTTTTACATTTATAATAGTTTGTCAGTGTTCAGCCTCTATATTTCTGATGTTGTGAAGTGTTTGTCTGAAGTTTAAAACCAAAAACAATACACTGTTATCGCCTTGTGAACAATAACTCAAATTATTTTCATTTTCCTTATTTTGACTTAATCTTTTAAAAAATGAACATAACGAGCACTAAATCACAAAATCAGAGACTCTAGGTACATGTTTTTATCTTTTATCTCTTTTTCTTCTCTTACAAATGAAATCGATAAGTGGAATGACATTTTTTTATTGTAGTAATGTTTTCAGCAGTTGCCGAGCTTACATGACACATTTTTCTGCAATAATCCCTCACATATGATTGTGAATCATTTGCTCGCGAATAAATAGAAATGTTACTCAGGTAGCTAACTTTGTGTCAGAATTGACATTTTTTATTCTAGTTGATATTGATAATTATGATGACATAAAAAAAAAAGTATTTCTTTCACATTTTTAGGTTGAAATTTGGTTCTGAGTGAAAGTTGAAGCAGCAACATGTTTGACTTAAGGAAAAGTAAAACAACAAAATGCTGATAATGTAAACAAAAGTAATCCTAAAGACAAAAGAAAAATGCATGTCCTAATAATGGCATTACATACAAATATACTAGTGAGAAGTGTCATTATTATTGTTATTGTTTAACAATGAACGTCATTACAAAAGTGAGTCTGACACAGATTTGCTAAAACAAGTATAAATGATAAAGAAAAACACAAAAGAAGCTTGAATTAAGAGAATGAGCATCCCATTTACGAGTTGCACCTAACCTCACTGCACTTCTTTGTTTTGCTGTGTCATCACCACTAGTTTACACAACTTCTACAACCACAAACTTACATTTTACAATAACCATCAATGTGGTTCAATTTTATTATAAATTTAGATTTAGTTATGATGCATGTGCTTAGTTGTAAAAGATATACTCACTGAAGTCATTTTCTCTTGTGAATGATAATTTTGTGCAGGACTGACATATACAGTCATAGCTTGGACATTTAGACTATGGTGTTAGTTATGTAAACTTTTAGGCGTAACCCCTAATTGTTTGTTCATGGCACGTAGGCCAAAGAAAAAGGGAATAAGCTACAGTGAAAGTTTGCTGCAATGTTTTGCGCTCATTTATTCTTTTATTTTACCTAAAAATGTAAAGGCGTATTTAAGGTAATTGCATTTCATCATCAGTAAACATTTTCCTTTTTTCAAAATAAAAATACATATTATGTTGATAATAGTCAAAATGATAGGAAAATGCAGTTTTTTTCTTTTTTTCTTTTTTATTACATCAGAACCCCAAAACCCCAGAATCCTATGGAAAACCACGATAACAATCAGCAGGTCTTTTCACTGTCTATTTTTAATGAGAACTGCTTATCTCATGCATGAAAAATTAGCTTGGCGCTGAGTCTTTAGTTATCCCACCGCTGCAGAGAGGCTTCAGACATACCTCAAACCTGCCTCCTATTCAGGTTGTATGGTAGCTCTAACGTGTTTTTTGGGCTATTGATAATAAAATCAGTTGGATTTGCTATTATCACACAGGTGAGGTACACAACACTTATGGTTGTAGTTGTAACCTTAACCCTAAGACAAAAGTCTAACCTCCTGCCACATTAGGTTGGGAATACTGGTGGGAATTTGCTAACCACAAAGAAAAGAAAACAATAGAAACAGACTTTGTCCATGCATCTATACAAAAACTTGCATGGACTCACATTTGCATACATAAAAGTCGTAAACATATATTTTTGCTACAAAACTTACCCTGAACTTTCCTCAGATTTAACGTAGCTATAGCACCTGCTGAGTGGATATCATCCTGTTTGTGGTTTGATGCAGACATCATCTCTGCAAATCATCTCTTCCACAACAGCGAGGGTAATTATGGTTTATATTACCTTGAGTAATTGGCAGTCTGGCTGTGTAGGCATTTGTCTGCACCTGAAAAATGACCCTGATGTGAGTGCCAACAGTTGGAATGAACTGAAGAAGAAAGGAATTGATTTAGTTATAGGGTTTTTTCTCAGGGGTAAAGCTCACTGGTCTCGACGCTCGTAATGAAATAAATGTCTCCCTTTTATCAGGTTGTATCACGTGACTGCATGGGGGGTGCCTCTGGTCATGGCCTCTTTACCGCTGCTCAAGGGCTACTACGGACCAGCAGGATTCTGGTGGTAAGTACAGCCCACCATTCCATCCATCTATAGTGTAATTCTTTGCTATGTCAGCCAGTGACAGTGTATATTCTGTTAAATGTCTTCTTTTTCATAAAGGTCCATAGCACTGGCCACGTTCCAGTGCTTAGACAGGCTCTTTCCCTCGTAAGATTTTATGTGATAAAAATTGGTAATTATCAGCAAATCTTTAGACAGTAAAAACGCCCCCTCAGACACTCCAGTTCTTATGGAGAAAAGGAAAGACTTTATTTGTTTGGAGGGTAGTTAAGGGGGTGAGGAGAAGGCCGAGTAGAGGAGGCGGTAGAAGGAG
The DNA here is from genome assembly GCA_029814465.1 of Ostorhinchus cyanosoma. Classification (NCBI taxonomy): domain Eukaryota; kingdom Metazoa; phylum Chordata; class Actinopteri; order Kurtiformes; family Apogonidae; genus Ostorhinchus; species Ostorhinchus cyanosoma. Next base: position 19,007,959 of record JAPTYQ010000015.1, on the reverse strand, counting down.
AATTGGGACAGAGCCTTAATCTCCGGGCTCGGCTCTCTCTTTCCACTCTCGGCTTATTAATAGCTACAGCTGCACAGCTTTTCCCCTCTGCAGTCACACAAGTCTCTCTTCCGCTCACGCTCTCCCTTTCCTTTGTAACCCCCTCATCGCGCTCTCTCTCTCTCTCTCTCTCTTCCCCCAGCTGGATCACAGACGATCACGTAGCCTGGAGATTTGGGATGTAAGTAGACCCTTTCAGCGCTGCCATCAAAGCTTCTCCCACTGGGGGAGATGGGGAGGAGGAAGAGGGAGGAGGGCTGTCTCTGCGGGGAAATGTGAAGGGTTGCATGTCAGGGGAGCCTGGAGGGTTTTTTCCCACTTGGTGCAAGGCCAAGATTTGTGTGTGTGTGTGAAGTACGCACACATGAGTGTACTCATGTCTGCCTCTGCCTTGTCAGATTTAGGGGAGTTGCTACACTGTGTATTTAAGTGTTTAGGATGGCTATGAAGGATTATGCCTGTCTACTGCTTTCTGCAACTGGCCCTAAGTCTGCAAGGGCTCTGCCAATCCCAGGCACACACATACACAAACACACGCGCACATGCACACAACATTTTGCTATGAGCCAAGGTAATCGCGTTGCTGCTCGCAGCATCAGCAGGGAATCAATCTTTCTAAACAAATAAGCCTGCACACACTCAGACAGACTCACGCAGACAACCAGTCGCACACACATGCAGAACAACACATAGCTATCAGCTGTGCTAAACGAGCCTGTGTCTCTTTTATCAGAGCTCTTCTGCTCCTTGGCTCTTTCTAGTTTTCCATGCCGTCGTGGCCCAGAGGGACGAGCCGCTCAGAGGATCAGGGAATCTTCATTAGCTCTAATTATATCAAACCAGACGAGAGATTAGAGGCCAAGGCAGCAAGCGTCAAGAAAGAAACGCGTACGCTCAAACATACACACCCTGCTGACAGCTGGCAGGGAAAAAGGCACGGGAGGGCAGAGGTTTTAGTGTTCCAGGTGAAAAGTGGAAAAGGTGGGAGACAAGACATACGGGCTACGGTTAGAGAGCCCGAGAATTACTCAGCAGGAGAAGGAAAGACGAGCAGCGTAGCCTGACGGAAAGGAGAGGAGAGAGAGAGAAATAGATTGCCCTTGTCTCTGCCCACGCCTCGTAGTGTGTCTTCATCAGAGTTCAGCGAAGCGCGCGGGCAGGACAGAGGAGGTGGGGGAGGCTCAGAGGAGGAGGGTGTGAAAGGGGATGAAAGAGGAAGGAGAATGAAAAGCAGAGGACAGCGCTGTGTGACGGAGGTGCAGAATTTCAGGGCTTGAGTCAGCAATTGGAAGCACTCAAGCTTAGCTGAGTCACCGCTCTTAGCCAGCCTCGTCGGTGTGTATTATATCCCATAGCAATGAAATACTTCGAAAATTACTTCTACAATCGAAAGCACATGATCACCAGGGTATTTTCAGTCCAGCTCGCAGTGTGTCTCTAGAGGTGGTAATTTGGGTGAGCCATCTCCACTTTTGTCCAGTTATTTTTTTTCTGTTCTTTGTCCAGTTTCAATTATCTGAAAATCTGCTGACTGGATCACCATTTGTACAGATGTTCATGATCCCCAGAGTATGAAGCTTAGCTGCTTAGGTGACATTTTTGTTTTGTAGTGAGATGTCTGGAGGATAAAGGAGAATAATTGTTATGGACTTTGTGACACTTTGGTGAAACTAACTTTTCATCCAGTGGCAGCATTACGTTTGCATTTTAACTTCAATTCTTTGTTTTCTGTGTTAAAAAAGACCAAATTTCAATCTGTTTTACTGTAGCATGTTAACACAGTTAATCAAACTTTACTTAATTAAAGAATAATTCAATAGAGTCAAAGCATAAATAAATAGAAAAAAAAATGGTGCTGTCAGGACCTTGTATGTATAAAAGAGAGAGAAACCTTGTCTGCTCTGTGCATTGTTTGCAAAGAGCCTTAAAAGTAGGTTAGCCCACTCATGATGGCTCAGCACTGAAACTCTAATTTATCGTCCTTTGTGCAAAAACTTTTTGGTCAAATTAATGGACCTATGTGGCCAGATAATAGAAGAGTAAATCAGACAACAGCATAGTAAGTAAAACAAAAAGGCTGCCTCACAGCAACTCTGGCAACTTCATAACAGTTTCCTTTATGAGAAGGTGTCTTGAGAGAAATTCTGCAACATCTTAAAACTCAGTTGGGTTGAATCTGTCCCCTAACATAAGTTTAAAGCTGCAACTGTATCACCTTTTCAAGTTTTTGTGCAAAAGAATAACATTGAATCTAGGTTTTTAGCACGTTCAAATGTTTGATGCAACATAATGGTTTTAAAGTTTAAAGAATAATCTGTGTTGGTGCAACCCAGTATAAATCTAGTTTACTTTTAGCATTTAACCAGTGTATCTGTAGAAGCTGAGCCATTACTATTCTCACCCTTCCTGTTTTTTTGTCTGAGTTTGTCTTTCCCGTGCGAGCAGTTGAGCAGGTAGATCGTGATCTTTCGCTCAGCTGTAGGATCTTATAGGTCAAAGTTGACAGCTGCATTTGAACAGTGACTGGCACAGATGGGTCTCTACTGAGCTCTCATCTTCTACCGAGCTCTTCAATTAAGGCTTCTTTCATCCGAGCCTCGTCCCTCACTTCAGAGCAACGCTGGAGGGAAGGCCAGGCTTAGGCCAACTGATTGAATCTGTGCATGTCTGTGATGATCTTTCTTTTTACCCAGTTTCAGCCTTAACCCTACCCTAAAACTCAGAGCCCCTCTGTGGTTATCTTCTGTTTTTCTGTCTTTACTTTGTCAGGCTACCTGCTACTCTCTCTCTCTCAGCTATTCCTTTACATCTTACTGTGACCTTATCCCTCTCCCTGTCTTTTAATCACCCACTGCTTCTCTCTTCTTTCTGCTCTTTCTTGTCTTGACCTGCAATCCTTCATCATCCATCTACACCTCCATGCTCACCTCTATTCCTGTCTTCAGTTTTATCATCCGCGGCCCACTCTGAATCTTACTCGCGGCTTCTGTTTCATCGTCTCTCCCTCTCTCTCTCTCTCTCTCTCTCTCTCTCTCTCTCTCTCTCTCTTTCTCTCTTTCGCGCTCTCTCTCTCGTTCTTTTGCTCCCGTCTTGCTCGCGCTCACTCTCCGGGTAGTGCTCAGCTGTAGAGCACAGCGGACTCTAATGGCAGATCATTATCATGCTAATTAGAGCACTTTGTAGCTGCCGCCCGTCATTCTCTCCTCCTCGCAGCCCCCCACGCTATCGTTAAAAAGGCCACCCCCTCCTTTCCCCTCTCCGCCATCCACCCACCCCCATCCTGTCTCTCCATCATTAACAGGACGTGCGCTGGCGTAATTGGACGCTGTTTATTCCGGAGAGCGGGTTATTAAATCACACCAAGGTGACGCTCGTGCAGGTCTCCCCTGAAACGCTTTCATCATAGTCCCATGCCATTATTGGACCAGTGTGGTCACAGGCGCACACATCCACACCCATATTTGCATATTAAAAGAGGCTATTCTTTGTTCATCGATGTTAGCTGCAAGATGTGAAAGAACATGATAGATATAAAGCTTCCTTTCCTAGTTTCCAGTTTTACAACACATCTACCACATCCAATTCCCCTGCCAACAAAACATTACATTTGGTAATGTGCAGTGATGTGTTGTTTGACCCCTCTGCCTGCAGGCTTTAGTAATAAGTGTAGATGAAGTTAAACTAGGCCGAGCACTAAACGTTGCAATTTCGGCATTTTTAGCTGAATCTCAGGAACAGTGTTGAACGTCAAAATTCAGAATCAAAATCAGTTTTATTGGCCAAGTTTGTGCACACAAACAGGGAATAAGACCCTGGCTTAACATTAGCGCTCACATGTTATAGAATAAGAATATGTATAAAAATATAGAACAAAGGATAACAACACAGAGCAACAGTGCAATATAAAAACCAGTACTGGAGTACACAGGGACAGTAGTGCATGTAGTGAAAATATACATGAGATGTTTTGCCTCCATTTTCCTTAGAAACTGTGTGTTTATGGCAATTCAGACTTTCTTCTCATAAATGCCATTTAAACTTTCTAGAACGCCTTTTATTACAATTCTTAATTCTGGGGCGCCCTATGGCTCACCTGGTCTCACCACAGCGACCCGAGTTTGATTCCTGACCTCAAATGCCCTAAAAAAGAATCTTGAACATTCTGAATCATTTGCGTCTCCCTTCTTTTTTTCCATTTATGTTTTTCAGTCTAGGTCAAGACGAGACCTCTGTAGTTGTCTCTCTTGCTGTTCTCTCTCTGCATGATCCACTATGTTTACCTCTTTGCGTTTGACCTATGCCTTGCAGCCTGTGCCAGGTGCTCCAGAAGACTTAGAAAGGCAGGGTGTTGCGCAGCATGGCGGAGACAGCTCAGAGTTACTGAGGCTGAACACAGAAGTGGTGGCCAGGAACCTGTCTATCAGTGCAAGACAAAGGCCTGTTCTGTGATTAAAGGGGAGAGGTTGAAACTCCTCTGAGCTTACATCACCTCCCAAGAGGTTGCATAACACAGGAGTGCCATACTAAAGACAGCCATCACTTCGGTTGCTTTGCTGTTTCATTTGTTCCGAAAACATATCATTCATTACATGTCATTCTTCTTTGTGCCACTCATAGTCATCAACTATCCAGTCTTATAGGAATGCAGTGTTGTTTCCAGTGTTGTGATTTTGTGCTGTGATCATTTGTTTTCTTCCAATTTGCAACCAACAACATAGGTACATTCTAGTTTACAATTTAGTCATGTAATCATAAGTTGGTGGTATGGCAGTTTTCTAAAGCAAAAGCAGAAACATGAGATTATAGTCTTTTAAGATTAATTAGTACTTTAATATCTAATTATTTGGGTTGCTCTGACCTTGTCTTAGACATCTTGTATGTGTTTATGACTCCATCAGACTGTGCCTTCATACATATTTACCCCAAATTTTATTAAATCTCATATATTTTTATGTAATAACAGTAATATATACTGAAGTAATGATGCCCATTTAATTTGTACTATTAAAAGAAACAGGAAGTTATGTTAAGCTCTTTACATAATTGTGTTTTAATACCTCACACGTGTTTTTTGCAGATGGTATGTGCCTCTGTTCAGCCTTATCTTTCTGATGATCTGCTGCTATGCCAGGATCATCTGTGTTGCCAATAAGAGGGTGAGTACATTGTTGTAATATCCAAATGTCAGGTAGGATTGTTGTTGAGATTTTCACGTGTCCACCTTGAGACTTCGTACAGTTTGTCCCGACTGTGTTTGAGAGGATAAAAAAAAGCACTGTATTTGATCAATTTTTACTGTAATAAGAGATATATACAAATACTGTATAATAGAATGAAATAAAAGCAATCAGTAAAATTAAGATAGTTTTATTGTGGCTATTATTTCTGTTTGCAATTTGATGAAAATGTAATGTCATACTATACACAGTTAATATAGCATCATTTGCCAGTGACATTCCGACAGATTATAAACAAGCTAAAAGAACTCCAAGGTCAGATGTAGACAACGCTTTGTACACAACTACGTCAAGTATGCAAGGTCATTCTTGAAGTGGGTAACTCTGCAGTTTGCCTCTGTTTTCCTTTCCAATAGGTTTAGCTAAACTGGGGATTTGTTTAAAATCTCTGAAATGCTGTAATTGCTTTAAAAGAACCTGCTACATTCCCGACACCACAAAAATCATCATTGTAATGGCCATGAAAAGTAGAAAAAAAAAGCTTGAAGTTGAGATGAACTTAAATTTAGGTGACAAAAAGTGCATGTGTCTCCTCATAAATCTTTTAATTCCAGTGTGATTCAAGTTGCTCGACCTTTCCTTCAGTCAATCGATTAAACATTTTTGGCTCACAATTCAGAATGTTTTCCATTGTGAGGGTGCATTAGGAGCCCAGAGGTGGCATTCCACAAACCTGACACAACTACCATTTCTCTGATCCAATGACATCGTACAATAGCTACAGAGCACCAGAGGAAGGGCTCTGGATAAAAATATGAGAGTTTCTGATGTGATTCATCAAATAAAACTGAGACTAAGGGACAAAATAGACAAAAGGCTCAAGTGTCATTGTAAATGTCGGTCTTCATTTTTTTTTTTTAGATTTTTACGTGAGCGATGGGACAGTGAGACAGATTTTACAGATTCCTGGGCTGCAGACAGACGACACTAGAAAGAGACACCAGGTAGCTGAAGGGAATGGAAAGGAAAATAGACTACACAGCTCTTTATCATGAATGTGATAAAGAGAATAAATGAACGGAGCTGGATTGCAACCTGCATCTCATAACTCATTCAGCTCACAGTATTGAGCTGTCTCTCCTCCTTCCTCCTGTCTCTCTCTTTACGTCTGTTTTCGACCCTTCTCATTTTCCTCCTACTCCTCTTTTCCTTTCCGCCTCCATCTGTCTGTCTTTCTCTATCTGTCTCCATTGCTGCTCATTTTCACCCCTCCCACCCCCTTCTTTCTGCCTCAATGTCTCTCTCCCCCCTTCACTGACGTTTTGCTTTCTCTATCATATTTATGAAGAGCTCAAGCCTTATCTCTTTTCAGCTGCAGGCTGTCTCACTTGAAAGAATTTCAAAGGCTTTGAAAGCAGGGTAGGTGGCGATGCAAAAGAGAAGGGATAAAAAAAAAAGTGAAAGAGAGGAGAGGTTGGTCTCAAACTGGACAGAGAAGTTTCTTCATCCAAACACACTGAAAAGGGAGAGCCCATCATTCTAAAGTCATGTACACCAGCATTATTTCCAAAAACATCCATGTATTCTTGACTGTGTGAACTTATTCTTCTATAGTGTTTATAAAGTTAATTGACAGAGAGTTTTGGGAGTGTGGTGTTTTCTGTAGGCGGTTTGGACATGCCCATTTTCCATCTTAAGCCTCACCTTGCTGAGCTGACACTCACTGAATTGCTGCGTTTTGGTGCTTGAAAGAGATTGTGACAACAGCCCTGCTCATGCACCTGGTCATGGCCTAATGATATTGCCACCTATAATCAGTGATTGTTAATTTTGATGGATAGTGGTGCTGCCAAAGGCTGCTGGACTGAGCTCGGTCTAATGACCAAATGGCTATCTGTTTAATTTTCCTGCACTACACAAACACGCCATGGTCACACAGATTTACAATGACAATTACGTCAGCACAGAGAAACCATGGCAACATAGAGTTAATAAATAGCTGAACAGAAGAGCTGCGTATCATTCGTAGGCTGCCTCTTTGTCCTTAGTGTGAAGCTCATACTGGGCCTCTAGTGATTTCCTTCAGATTATATAAACCTTCTGGCTTCCTATGGCCTCCCAACCTTGTCCCAGCATTACAAATCCCAGTCTTGTGCGTGTGCGTGTGTGTGTGTGTGTGTGTGGGCTTCGGCTTGTGTCTGTTGACATTTTCCCTGCATTCCCCTGAGAGAGGAGAAAGGGGAAGAGCAAAAAGTATTCCCACTTCTCTCTGGAGACCTCAGATCTGCCATGTTTGCTCCACTTTTTCATTTTTCTTCATCACTTCAAAAATAAAACCTATTCAGTGCCCCAACACTCCTTGCTTTTCTTTTTTGTTCTTTTTTTTTTTTTTTTTTAACTCATGTCATATTGTGTACTGAAGCTGATCACTTCCCTCCTATGAGATGCAGAGAGCCGATAAAGTGCTTTCCGATGCCTTTAAGCATCATCATGAATTAGACAGTTTGCAGGGACAAGTGAGAAGGTGTAAGGATTTTATTTTTGGTGTGATATATTTTTTACCAGCTTGTCACTGCAGGCACAGACCTTTAGACATGAGAGTGCACCTTTCTAAGAAAAAGCCAACTGATTGAAATAATATTTGTTTCTTACTTTCCCAGTGTAACTGTGTTGACCTTTTCTTTCCATATGTGTCTTTCTACACAGATGCAGTCATGGTTGGGAACGTTCAACCCAGAACGGGAAAGGCGAAAGGTAAATGGCCTGTCTGTCCATCACATTTCTCTACACACGTATATACACAGTGCATGAGGATTAGAGTGTGTGCAGGATTAGTTCAACATTCAAGTTGGACAGGTGTCAACAGCAGTGAGCACTGACCTACTGTGTTTGTTTTGTGTGTGTATAAAAGTGATATAAGTTAGTTGATCTGGTAGCAATGGTACCTGAGCTTTTTATAGGAGTAAATACATGCGGAAAAATGTGGAAAGAGTGCAACTTTTTTTGTAAAGCTGATATAATTTCAACGGGGAACGCTAACAATTCTGCCTGTTAATGTCAGTTTAATAGATATTGATAGTAGTGTAGAATTAAACAGCTATGCCAAACAGGTCTCATATACGGTTCTATGGAGAGCTCTCAAAAGTATTAAAATGAATGCTCTGAAAGTCAGTGTCTTGGCTCGGGCTGAGAGATCATACATTTATAGCAAAAATCTAATCATAGAAATGGAGTTTGAATAGTGCATGCAGAAGGAATCTGACAATGGAAAAACAATTAAATTGTGAAAAATGTGTCCTGGTAAAATGTTGTACGGTTCTGCAAACCATAAATACATACCTCATATCAACACTTTGGTATTATGGCATTTTAACCACTTTTCATTGCTCATAAATTATGTTCTTATCAGTGTATGCTGTGTTTTTTATGGTTAAATATAGGCACTGACAGCACTTGGTTAGGTTAAGGGAAAGATAATAAGGCTCGGTATAATTTATAAAATGTCTGCTAAAATGTGAAACCAAACCAAACCACATTCTTTTCGTCATCGTAACCAAAGGCCTTGATGGGAACCAGGACACAGACTCTACTTTCTGGTTACAAAGTTTAGGATTTTCCATGTTTGATCCGCAATAAAACCAGAAATTGGTATATTTAACCCGTGCTTTGGTTTCTTTCCGGCAGCGTGATGTCAAATCAGTGGACTAGCCTTGTAAATCATTCAATGGATTCCATTGAAATTGCTAGCACTGAGCACCGTTTCTTGTCTCAGCTGATTGAAAGCTTCTTCATGTTTCTACTTTTTTTTGTTTTAATTGATCTGTTGGTTATATCCAGGAGAGACTAAACCCTTACCTGCCCATATAGCACTCATCACTGTTCCCAAATTATTAAAGTGGACAGCCTAAAATCACCAACAACAATGCAGAGTCTACAGTGATGGTCAATACACTTTCATATTTCCGTTTAATAGCAACAGGGCCTCATTGTCCTGCTTTGAGTTGCTCCGCCTCCACCTCCACCTCCACCTGCAGGCTCAGGTTCACACTAGCAGGGTGTGGTGGGGAGGGCAGGTTAGGGTTAAGGTTATGTAGATGCTGCCCCTAAGTGGCAAATGTAATTACTGCACACTGAACCAACGTAACCCTAACGTGTGTATATGTGGCAGCAACACACACACACACACACACACACACAC
>JAPTYQ010000015.1:18984035-18994035 GCA_029814465.1 Ostorhinchus cyanosoma | reverse complement strand
CCCTCCCTCTGCTTGGCTCATATCCTCCTCCGCCTTTTTCTATACTCCCCTCTTTCTCCATCTCTCCCTCCTTCCTTCCTTCCCTCCCCTCTGCTGAGTGCTGGAGTGTGTAAAGTGTTTGTCACGGTGCCGTGCTGATGTCGCTGTGCTCTGCCGTGCGGAAGCAGCGCGCGGCAGACAGCCTTTAGTGCGTGTGTTTTCCGTACGTGTTAGAGTGTGTGTGTGCGTGTGTATATGTGTGTGGGCGGGTGGTTGGTTTCGTGTCAAGGCGAATGTGCTGTCGCTGCTTGTTGCTATATGTGCGCGCGAACCTGCGTGTGTGCTTCTGTGCGCGTGTGCGCACCCTTGTTTGTCCGCCTCGACTTCACTGTGTGCAATTGCTTGTCCTGTTGTGTTTGTGTGTGTGTGTTTAGTTTGTGTGTGCATGCCTAGCGTGTGTGTGTGTCTGAGTGGGGGATTATTTCTATCTGAGCTCCAAAGCCTCCTAAACAGGGCTTAGAGAGACGGCCCAGGGCAGCAACTAAAGCCGACGGGTAGAGCGCTCTCTCTCTCTCTCTCTCTTTCTCTCTCTCTCTCTCGCCCGCTCGCTCGCCCTGCACCCCTCTCTGCTTCTCTCTCTCCCTCTCTTTCTCGCGCTCTCTCTCTCTACCATTTCTCTCTGCCCCGATCCATTGCGTTAATACACAGACACTCCCACACACAAACACACTCTTGTTTTGGCCCTCATCTGCCGTCGCACACTCATAAACGTGCACACACACACATTCACACGCCACACGCAATTTTAATCTGTTCCAAATGCGCACTGGTAAATGTGTTAATTCGACACCAGCTGTTGCGAATTGAAATGGGAAAGCGCTTCTACTTTGACTCGCTTGCGCTCGCACACACATGAATGAATGAATGAGCACGCGGAGAGGAGTTATACATCATTTCGCCGTTCATGTCCTCTCTCTCTCTCTCTCTCTCTCTCTCTCTCTCTCTCTCTCTCTCTCTCTCTCTGTGTCCCTCCCCCACATCGTTTGATGCTGTCACTCATTCATTTGCCCTATTTGGCAGCAGAAAAGTAGCACTAGACACTCGCACCTTCACGCTCATCCCTTATTTCCTCTACCTTCCCCTTCTTTTTTCTTCTTTTCCTCCCTCTCTCTGCCCCCTTCAGTCTCAGCTCTTTGTGTGAATGTGTGTTTATATGTGTGTGCGTGTGTGTGTGTAAGCACTGCCCGGGCACGACTAGAGTTTTCACAGTCTGCTTCTCACATCGCCTCCCCTGTGTGCTTTATGGTGTGGGTGTGTGTTTGTTTACAAGGCTTGTCTAGATTCCTACTGTGCGCGCTTGTACGCCTGTTTGCATAAATAAGCCCTCTCCTCGGAACCTAGCTGCTGATTTCAGTGGCGCGTCGCAGCTTGATGTGCAAGTGCTCCTCCTGGACAGCATGCTCATCTGTTACCGGGACTTTTTGCCTAAACCAAACCCCTGCCTTCCCCTTTTGACACCAAGCAAGGGGAGAAAGTGGCATCCCCATTAATTTTCTTCCTGTTCATCTTCAGGGCTTTGTTTTGAGGCCCTAACCTCCAGCTTTGAGAGGCTCAAGGCAGTAGTTGTCTTTGAGCAATTGGGGTTACATACTCTGCCCAGGGCTGCATCAGCATGGATGGATTGGCAGCGGGACTTGAACTGGTGATGTGTCTGTAACCTTGAGTTCACCCTGTCGCTCCAGGAGGCGGCTTGCATCCTCGTAGTTATTCTTGGTTTCCCTCAATACTGCGTGTGGGTTTTGTGGTGTGTATAGGCCTATATGTGCTTGCAGGGGATTTTTGTATGGGCTCCCTACAGCGTCTAAGCCCCCCCGCCTTTCTCTGGAGGAGATCTGATTTCCCTGCTTCAGGCAAGCAGCGAGAACAAGACAGTGTGTGTGTATGTGTGTATGTGTGTGTGTGTGTGTGTGTGTGTGCGTGCGTGTGTCTGTGTGTGTATGCGTGCGTGTGTCTGTGTGTACTTCACTGTGTGTCTGCATTTGTGTGTGCGCTCACGCTTGCACGCGCAACCCGGGCCAGGCAGACCTTCCCCATCTCCGTTCTGCGCTTTGAAAAACGAGGGAGGAAATCTCAGAGCAGCAGTTATTATTCATCCCTCAAAGAGAACGGGGAGGAGGCGGAGGAGGAGGAGGAGGAGGAGGAGGGAGGGAGGGATGGATGGAGGGAGGAAGAAAGAGAGAGCCAAACAGGAGGAAAGGAGGAGGGGGGATATATTAACTCTTATCTCACTGTATTCGGCATTCTGCATCCCAGGATACGCTCTTTCTTTTTCTCTCTTTCGCCTGCTCTCTTATTCCTGCTTTCTCTTTACTTCCTACACTCCCTGCCTTCCGTTCCTCGCTTCTCGGAATATATCGCATTCAGTACACATGGATGTGCGTCTCTGCGCCTCTGTGTGTGTAGGCTGCTATGTGGTTTGTACTGTATACCCTAATATCTTTTGTGGTGTATTTTGTTTACTTGAACAAGTTAACTCCTCAGATGCTCAAAGGCAGTATGCAAGGTTCCAACTCTCATCTTTGTTTGTCTTCAAGCCTTTTTATTTATCTATCTTTTCACATTCAATTTACTCTTTGTGAGTGGCAGCGGTGGCTTGTTTACTAAAATAAGTTTTGAACTTTCTGCTATAGTATATAGATATGAGTGATTTTTCAGACTTGGAGGGGAAACTGATTAATCCTTTTTCATGTGGCTTCAATCAGCAATCTATGCAGGAGTGAGTTCCCAATCTCCAAGTCGCCATGATAGGGAACTGAAATGTAAATCATTTATTTCAAAATAATTCCATACACTCTTCGTTACCACATTAGAAAAGTACAAAGAATCACTCTTTAGTTCTTAGGTTCTGATTTCTTTATTTACTTCCTTTTTTACTCTCTGATCAGACATATCTCCACAAATCAAAGGTGTCTGTGGTTTTGAGTGTCATGCTTTTTGAACACACAGATCTTCTATGTGATACCATGACCACACGTGTCTGTTTGGCCCTGATAATAATTGGGTGGATATATATGACCATGTCTACTGTCTATGTGTCACCGATGCTTTTATGTGTGTGCATGTGTGTGCCTCAGGCGTTGATCAGTGTGCAACTGGAGACAGAGAGCCCTTCAGCTATTCGTCTCCTGTTGAGCAGCAGTTATACTTTGCTGTTCACCCCAATTTAGACAGAAAGCTGGTGTACAGGGCTGTGAAAGGTGCAATCACACACAGGGCAGGTATGCTGGACACAAACAATCTCTTGATTCACTAGTGTGTTGGAGATGATTTGAGGAACCCTTCCATAATATTGGAATGGGCTAACAACTACATCTACACAGCAATTTGGTCTGTGTGCTATAACCAAAATCTCATACTCTGATGAAGATAATAGAGGAGGGCATATGGTGGCTTTTTAAAGGGTGATATAATGACAATAATTTGGAGCAGGGGAAAGCCAATATCTGATTATTCAGTTGATGTTATCTCCACCTCTCCTAAATGTTTTGACGCTGAATACATAATACATAATAATCTTCTTTTATATTATGAAAGGGAAGTGGGCTCTGTGTGTGTGTTTGTGTGTGTGTCTCAGGCATCACACAAAATCCAGAATGAGCTGACTACTGCAGTTTGGTATACTTCTGCATTTTTAGTCAAGGAAGACTGTTGTGAAAACGGCAAGTTGATAAGACCATAATTTGGGGAGATATTAGTAATTTTGGAATACAATAGCCAATCAAGTTGCTATGCCCAGAATCACGTGAACGCTTTGCCGGTGACTGCTGGACAGATGCGGTACAGCATGCGTGAATACACAACAAATATCCATGCTGGGGGACTGGGATGTTGCCCATCAGATTTGGGATGTGGTCCCTGGGATACTGCCCCTCAGAGTCAGGATGTAGATTTTAACCCCCCACCCCCATTCGCTTCTCACCCTCTCTATTGACAATGATGATGTCCAGGATCTAGAGCCTGTGGTTCCCCATGGGTCAACGCGCTAGTTCAGCATTTATCTCTCAGCCATAGTCCAGCCCCTTCTGGTGTGCCCACTGGGACTTAACTTTGGCTAAAACATAAACATTGGTCATTGTCTTGAACAAACAGAAAAGAGGAACGCTCCATGGACCTCCAGGCAGTAATGAAAAATTCGAATGAACAATGGTGAAAGAGGTGCTCTTTGGTGAAGGGACTGTCACTGCACAAAAAATACAAAAACCAAGACACTCTCTTATAATTTCTAAATGCCTTTATTAATTATGGCATGTCTCAATGGACCTCACTAACTCCAAGGCGTTGTCCCTCTGGTGAAGGCCAGCAGGCTGGAATGCGTTGGGGCTCAGTGAGGTCCATTGAGACATGCCATAATTAATAAAGGCATTGTAAAGCTATAAGAGAGTGCCTTGGTTTTCATATGTTTTGTGCTGTGGTCATTGTCTATTTAAAATTATCCCATTTCATTTGTCAAGAAAGTGGTCGTTTATTATAAGGATCATAAAATAACATCTAGTTTTGTGTGAAACGGCTTTGTGGACTGCATCTCTCAACACAAGTGATACATGCAACTAACACCAAAAGGGCATATTTCATCACATTCTTCAAGAGGTAACTGAAAAAGTTATTAAAACAGGTGAAAATCACTACAAGTCTGGTAATGGTGAAACTGCAGAAACATCTCCAATGAGTCTGACCATATTGTGGAGAGAGAAAGTTACAGAAACATCACCTCTGACTTTGAAGTGTATAGTTTTTATATGTTCCTAGCACAGCTTGATATGTAAATACTTCTGCAATAAACTGTGACTCTCCTGACTTGTAAAGTTAGCTTTCAAACTGTGGCAGCTTGTCAATAGAGGGCGCTAGGGCCCCGCCCCACCTGTCTCACATGAAGAAGAAGATGATAGGAATCACATAAATAATTTTACAAAAACATGAATATTTAAATTAATGAGCTATACTTGATCGTGCCTGTGAGTACTGTGTATAACGTGCATTCTCCCTTTACTACAGACTTGATATAAATGGATGTACGCAGTAGACCCCCCTCAATACAAGAGATGGGAGAGCCTCGGGGTGCAAAAATTGTTTACTCAAGCATCACCCACAGGAGTAAACTTCACATCTTGAAAAGAATCAAGACCTTCCTCAGAAAAGATCGTCTAAACTAGGGGTGCCCACACTTTTTCGGGTTGTACACTACCTTTAAAATGACTGAATGAATGTGTGCTCACTATATATGAATATCAGCAGATAGGTCAGTCGGTATTACTACTGGTACTTTGCCTCATGTCTGGATAGCTTAATGTATAACACTACTGTCTATCATATGGGAGACCGGTGCTTGATTTCTGGTAGAAGCGCAATATCAAAGTTATTTAGTCCATAGGCCTACTTGTATATTTTTAATCCCATGTGATCTAAAAGCACCACTCTCACCTCTGGTCTAAATGCATTGTTCATACTATCAGTGGAAAAGACACTTGTCAGGGGCATGTCTAATGTTAACAAGAGTATGGAAAAATATGCATGTTTAAAGGATAGAAAGGTGAAATTAACATGTAAAATATAAATGACTGAAAACACATACTGTGTATTTTTATGGTGATATGTGGTTATAGTGCATCCAAAAATGGACTTGCATACTGCGCCCCACCAAAAAATAATTTCACCAGCTGCCACTGCTTTCAATCTGACGAACATATGTATAAGTGATGACATCATTATTTTCCCTTACCTTTGACATCAATCCAGTTTTTCTTTGTGAAATAACCTCCAATGGAACACAACTGGAAGGGGCTGAACTTTGTTTCTTTCTTACAACCTGGTTAAACGTTGAAAGTAACATCTGAACATTAATCAATAAAAGTGCAACTGAACATCAAACTAACCGCAGAGAATCTAGGTGGGAGCGATTTCTATCTTTTGAGCTAGTATTTCCCCTAAAAGTCAGTATTTGTAACTGAGAAACCTAATACCAGCCATTGTCCACAATCAGAGCCAGCTTCAGCCAATACCCATAGTTCGTATAAATGTCTGATCTCTAAAAGGTAATTTCATATCCAGATAATGGTACACGTCACTTTGAAACACATTTTCTGTCCATTCAGTTAACTTGTAAATTAAAAAAAATGACCACATGGAAAGACTTCTTTTTATAGTCAGAAATAGAGGAACTTGCATTGGAATATATTTCCCTTTTACTTAGTACCTTTGTGCACATTTTCAGTTAACCTCATAACAATTTGTGAAATATTAATGTCTAAAATATAAAAAGGTAAATTGGAAAATAACTTTCTGCTTCACATTTTCTCTCCCCCATGTTTGATTGTTTTGCTTTCATGCAACTGCATGCATACTGCTTGGAACACTAAGTACTGTCCAAATGATGTCCAAATATCGCAGTGCGGAATACGGCTTTTAACACAGCAAATACATGATAGGGCATAATATGCACCAATTTTCTATTGGCACACCATATATATTTTAATATTGAACAGCCCTAACAATAACATACATGTGTTTGCATGTATTCAAATAAATATGCAAATATGACATACCCCACTCTTGCATATGTAGTATCTAGTTGCCCGTTTAGACACATTAACCTGAAATATATAGGCAAATAAACCATAAACTGTTCTATAAATTCCTTTACAAATGTATATGCCTTATGAGCCCATATAGTCTTCTGTAGATGTAAAAACTACAGGCACATATAGGCATATACATACAACATTATACATTCATTTACACACAAATACTGAAGGAGATACGAGATAACCTCCCTCACACACACGTACGCATGTGCACACATTCACGGGTCCATGCAATCACATACATGCACGCACGCACCCTGCTCCCCCTCCCTCTGCTCTTTCAGGCACGTCTTTAAATATTCATCACTCTGGCTGCTCTGAGAGTGCCGTAAACGCTGCCTCACACTCCAGGGAATCGCTAAAGCCTACTCTATCATCTGCTCTCTCCCTCTCTTGCTCCTCTCTCTCTCTCTCACTAACACACAAACACATATGCAGACAGCATATACACACACACACACATGCACGCACATATATGGAGCCACAGCCACTCGCTAGGATAAGCTCACGTGCGCAAACACTCAAAGGCACAGCCAGTGGCATCGCTGGACTCTCAGACACACGCCGGTACATGAATCAGGCACAGTGAAACACATGCGCTGAAATGTACAATGAACAGATTTTTGCGCGTGTGTGTTTACCGGCTGCTCCCAGCACAGAGGGTTGAGTGGTGTTGTGTTCCAGGAAACAGGATGTCTCTTTGTTTGGGTTTTATTCTGTTGGTGAACGTTAGCCGCTTTTGTCCCCAGGGTCTGTGTGTGCCTCTTTGTCTCTTAGTGTGTATGTGTGAATCCGTTCAGGTGTGCGTATGCACTTTTCTTACATATTTGCGAGTGTGTGTGCGTTATTTCCTCACCCTGTGCTTCTTTGTTTGTGTGTTTCAGTCTGATTGCAAAAAATATTCAGAGAAATATTCGCACATAGATGTTGACAAGAAATTGTTGTTTTTTGTTGTTGTGCTTGAATGTGTGCCATCTGTGTGTGTGTGCGTGGTTGCGTGTGTTTGTGTGTGCGTGCGTGCATAATGGGAGTCATACCCCTAGCTGTGACAGTTTATCCCTGTGTTGACCCTGTGATCAAAGTAGATTATGTTGCAGTTTTCAATTGTAGTGTAGAGACATATGAGCACAATGTAGCTAATGATTTATAAAGATATTGTTACACTCAGTGGAAAGAGTTTTCCAATATCCGTACCCACAGACTACAATATATTCCTGCAAATATCCCACAATTATTAGCCCCTTTTTGCGCATTTTCAGTAGTCTGCTGATCACATGTTGTCACTGAACAAAGACAGTCATTGTCCTCTGTCTGCTGACTTAAAGGCAGTCACACTCACACAGTAGAACCTTGTTAACCGAGCTCTCCACCAGTGTGATTTTTCTCCATTAAATCACTGTTTTTCCGTCATTTCTTGAAGTTTTAGTTTAAAACTCTTTTCTTACGGTAAAGAGTTAAAGCTGTCATGATCTGTTAATGCATTTTAGAGAATTTTGATTAGTAAGTGGAATCAATGCTTACTTCATTTTGGAAAAAAAACACTATCAAGCATTATTGCATTATGAGGCCTAAGTAGACTTTAACAACTATGGCTGTTTCTAGGTGGTGTTTTCGTGGAGTCTGTGTAAAGTGACTTTGTTGAAAGTCAGTTTTGCAACCTTCATATTTATTATATTCAAGACCTAAAAGCTATCTGAAAATATATAGTTTGCCAGGTTTTCTCCATTTCATGGTTAGTGCACCATTGTTTGATTGATTTTTTTTTTGTAGCTAGATTGTTTCCATATAAAAAGAGATGAGATCAGTAATTTCCCTGTGTTGTGTTCTATTTGGACAGTGAAAAAACATGGGAGTTGAACAAAGTTGTGAATCACACTTGATCTTGCACTAAGTTAAGGCATTATGCTCATTTTGGCAGAGTTACTCCTTTTAGATAGAGAGAAGTTTAGATTTGCTGTCAGCAGCAGCACTAGGGCAGCCGTTGGGCCTTGGTTTGGCACTGTGAAGCGTGTGATTTGTCTGGCGGAAAAAGGAAAAAAAATGTCAGGCAGTCAGTCGTAGAGAGAAGGAAGTACGATCGGGGTCAGGATGACTTCTCTGTCTGGCTGTCCTCCGCTCTTGGGAAGGATGTGTGGTAACCATTTGAGCTTTAACACACGTTTCACCCACAGCTGAGGACAGATACAAATAGGTGAACTCCAACAGAGGACCGGTGATGGAGAAAGTGCATTGAGTATTGATGGCTGGAAAGTGGTATAGACTGGCAGGGAAGGATATTGGAAGAGATGGGGAGAGGCAGCGGATGAGGGATTTTGTTCCGAATCTGGAGGGTAAGAGAGGGATGCTTCAAAGAGTGACTGACAGCATGATAGATGGAAGGTCTGAATAAGTAAGCAGGGCTCAGAGACGCTGTGCGAGTACTAACGATTGACTACTTGCTTACAGGTGGTAGCAGACTTAAAGTGTTAAGACTTAAAGCTGCATAACTGTCTGTTTTTGGTGTCTTTTGTTGTTGACCATTTGCTCCTGAGTCATACAGTCCACACAATATCATCCCTGTTGTCCAACACCAGTCAGCCAACTGCGAGACTCGTCTGACTACGCTACACACACGAACCCCGACAAACACACACACACCCAGTAACTCAGCCAGGCATCGCCCGCAGCCACACTCTCCTTCCCACCACTGCCTCCCTCATTCATCTTTCATTAGCCTGGCTCACACAGGAGAAACAGCCTACCTCCCCCCTCTACACGCCTCCACCCGTATCTCCATCTCTCTCCGGCTTCTCTTTCTCCTCTCTCTCTTTCTCTCTAACCTCCTTGCCTTTTTTTCCCTCTTATCTTGGTTTCTCTCACAAGTAATCTCTTTTGTTTGTCTCGCTCATGTCTTGCAATCTGTCTTTTTGGATATCTCTCCTCCTCCTCCTCGCACTCAGCCTCCTCTGCTTTTTAGTCTTTTCCATTCAGCCTCACTCCTTCAGCCTTTCCCCTCCTCTCTCCACCCCCTCCATCGCTCTCGGCCCTCATTCCCCTTCACAGCCTCACTCTTGCACATTCTCACCTCTTTATCGTGCTCTCCTTTCCTCTTCCACTCTCCCTCTCTCCTTCCTGTGCAGTGCTGTTTCTCTGACACTCGTCTCTGCCGGCCCCCCCCACCTTCCTGTCTCTCTTCCTCTCTCTCTCGCCTGCTCTTTCTTTCTTCCTTTCATTTCGCTTTCCGTCTCTCCCTCGATGGAGGGGAAAGGCTCTTCGCCTCTAATTGCGGCTGTTCCGTTGCCATGGCGCGTGTTGCTCGGCGCTGCGAGGTGCTGTGTGTGTGTGTCTGTGTGTGTGTGTGTGTCTCTGTGTGTGTGTGTGTGTGTGTGTGTGTGTGTGTGTGT
>JAPTYQ010000015.1:18967859-18982859 GCA_029814465.1 Ostorhinchus cyanosoma | reverse complement strand
ACTGTGACAATTGTAAACATGTTGGAGAGAAAAATAGATAGATATAAATACTTGTGAAAAATGGCACCAGCTTTTCCATCACCTTAAAGTCAGACAGAGTCATTCTTGACAGCAGCCTGTCAGTTTCAGATGCACTTAAGACAAATATGTACAAACATAGCCCTAAAATGCAGTAACGAGATCGAAGTTATTTCAATGTTACTCATAACGCCGAAACCCACTGCACTTATTCTGTGTAATAATGCTGACATGTGGCTTCAGCAGGCTGAGAGACAAATCAAGTAGGGATCTGTCAAATGTGCTCCTTTTAGTACAGAATTCCCTCTTTTTTGTGCTGAACCATGGCAGAGTGACACAAACAAAAAGAGAATTTAAAACTTAAAAGACGGTAACTCTGGAGGAAATCGTCTTGGAATGACGAAGCCTTTCATAAACTTTGACTGAATGAATTCTTACGCAGACTTTGGACTAGGAATTCAGTCCATCATCCATTTACACTGATATTTTTTTTTTTTAGGTTTTCAGCATGTTCTGATAATATGTATTTGTGACCAGTATTTTCATGAGAAACCAGCACAAGTGATCAGTAAAGCTCTCAGTGTTTATAGGGGCAAACAAATATTTTTAAGACCCACTCTTCATTTGTTGCTATTTATCATTGTGTGTTAAATATATGACAGTTAATTGCAAAAAACTAAACAAAAACTCTGAAAAATACTCTTGTTAATGTAATAATTTGTAATATTTACCGTAGGACTCGGCTTTATCTTTGTGGTCCACTTTCTGCTCAGTAAATGTGAAACAGTTGAATATTGGCCCTGATTGTTAAAGAGTGTATTTAGATATGAACAAGGTGCCGGTACCAGTGACACTATTATTAGTGAGACAGTTCTGTAGTGATTAATGTCAAGAACAGTTCAAAATATCGTGTCAGTGCTTTTTATTTTAGAATAGTTTTTATCACTTTATACAACCTGACACTACCTGTATTTCCATGTAATTGTCAAGGAAATTTTAAGAAAATATTTGAAATGTCACAGGAAAAAGAAAAAGCACATTAATAATTTTCTATCAATTGGTAAATTAAGCTGCGTACTGTCATCAGAAGGTGTTCTTATTGGCAATGTGACACTGTAATACTGTAATAAACAGAGTAGAAGAAGTAGGGATGGATTATGGCATTCAGTGTCTACTTTCCATATAAAATAGTGGTGATGTTTTTTTCATGCTTGGGACTGAGGAATAATTTGGTTTTCTCATCAGTCCACACAAAGCTGTTGCCACTACCAGCCATGTGTTTACACGCTTTATAGGTAGATGCTGGAAACCATTTTAGTATTCTAGAAACAGCAAGAACAGATCAGTCATGTGAGGCAAACATTCACTAAGTTTTTTTTTTCTCCATCGCTTCCATTAACTGCATCCAACCTTTCTTGAAATGGGCACAAAACACCTCTTGTGAGTATAAAGCATGTTTGCAGAAGTGAGCAAGTGTTTGAAAATTAGTCATTTCTGTCAACCTTTTCTCGTGCAATCCTTTAAAATGTGCTTACAGCTACTGACCTGCCTCATTGTCTAACAGTCACTCATGTAAAGTTGAGTAAATGCAGCATCTCCTTCCAACCTCAATGTGAAAGTGGCTCTTTGCGTCAAATGGATTGGTTTGCATCTTCTGCCCTTGTGGGACACAAGCAGCTTGGGGATGACTTTTCTGACCCTAAGGTCAACCACCACAGCCACTTAGATCACACTGCACGGCCAATCCAGGAACGGAACACATGGAAAATGCTGCGAGGCGTGCGCGGTTTGATTCTCTTGCTAATAGATCAATAAAAGACATTAGCGGCGGGCTAACCCGGCGAGCAGCACTAATACAGGGTTAATCCAGGGTTAATGGCTGAGCAGCATCATTCTCAGAGGCAGCCATTAGTTCGCAGCTATACTACACAATATCAGGTTCTCCTCCTAGTCATGCCCCGGGCTCCCAGAGACACAGACACAGGGAAGGGAATTGAAAAGAAAAGAATAGAGGATCACCCTTATGAGTCGAGATGAAAATGAGATATCCAGACAGATGAAACCGAATGCAAAGAAACGGGAGAGATATTGGAAGGAGGGTGGGCAGCGTGTAGGAAACGTGCATGGAATGAAAACAAAGGAGATGATGGGATGGTGAAATTGTGGTCAGGAGACGCAGAAAACTGAGATGAGAGAAAGGGGAGAGAAAGAGAGGAAGGGAGTTGAGCGCTACACTTCTCCCTGTCCTTGTAAAGTGCTGCGTGCTGTCGAAGCAGCAGCCAAGAATGTGTCAGCCCAGCCGTCTCACGCTGCCTAATGGGCTCTTAAACGCTGATATAAAGCTCACTCGCTCTTTCGCCCTCCCCTTTTCCTCTCTCTCTTTCCCTCTTTTTCTGCCTCCGCCACTCGCTCGCTCTCATTACCTCTCGTTCTCACCCTGTCACTCACTTGTCCTCTCCTTCTCTTTCCCTCTTTCTGTTTCGGTGTCTGTCAGCCTCTCACTCCAGGACTTTCCCGTTTCTCTCGTCGCTGTGTCTCTTCTCCCTCTGACTTCTCCTTCAATTACTCCATTCTCACCTCTGAAGCTCTCCTGCAGGTTGTCTCTTTATTTACAACTTTTTTATAGATGAACTCAACGCTTATGTCTCTCTCTTTCTGTCTCCCACCAGGCTTCACAATGCCTTCTACCCCCTGAATCCATCGTTTTCGCTCACCCTGTTGCACGTCATGTCTGCGCCACTCCACGGCTTGGCCAACGCGTTTGTGTTTGGCCTGGACAGGGACTGGTGGAGCCTACTGAGCCCCACAGGCATGCAGGTACAGTACCTGCCCACACACCTATAACCATCTTAGATATTTTCCTTTTCATAGAGGTTGTGTTCATCATTTATGTTTAAGTAATAAATATGGCTTTATTAATTAAAGAGCTACACACATAGATGGAAATCCTATACATTTCTTTTCTAAAAAAAATCCTGTGTGGCTGAAGTCAGTAATTGACCTCTCTTATATTGTCCTGCAATGTTTGTTTTTTTTTAATTTCCTGCATTTTTTATATATTATACAATGTTCAGTATTTCTCATAAGATGAGGGCGGATAGCGGTCCGTGATTTTCGGAGCGGGGGTAGGGGGCCATCCTTGTCAGAGTGGAAGTGAAAGTGAAACTGACACGCTTTACTTTTCCTCTAACTCTCTGTCAAAAAACATTAATACATCGGTTGCATTTTGAGCGATGTTGATTCATCGATGATACGTTATAATCGGCCTCCAAACTGTTGTAAAAACTGTGGACACCACGGGTAATATTGGACTAAGCAGACACAGAGGCTTTTATCTGTCATGAAGTTGAGCAGCAACGACGAGTTATGTTACAAACTTGAGTTACCATAAGTGCTTGTTTGAAATGCCAAATTCTTGTAGTCTGTATTCTTTAGGTGGTATAGATTTTGCTACAACCTCAGTACATTTTTTGTACTGTCTGTGTCCCTAAGGTATTTGTGATAACCTTGCTCTCCTGTAGGTAATACAGTAACTTATACATGTGTATTTGATGTGTATGTTCACTACACAATGTTTTCTCTTTTATTTCCTTATCCGCTTGGACGCACACAAACTGGAGTTTTTAATAATCACCAGATCAGAAAGTGCTCATAAAATTTCCCCAAAAATATCACTTTCGCAAAAATATCCTCATTAGTGTGGACAGGGCATATATCTAAAAGGTTAAAGGTCATCCTCACTCTTTGATGCTTAATGAGGCAACAACTTCAGCTTGAAAATTAGGCCATTATGGAAGTGTTTTAAGTGTAATACCTATCACAGTCACTAGGTGCTGGATAAAAAAAAAGCCTGGGTTTCAAAGACTTCCACTGTATGTTCAATAGGAAAATTAAAAATTGGATTGCATGTTGCCATTGAGGTGCATGCATAAGTCACATGTTTAGGTTTCCACAGCTGTGAACTGACTTTCCCAATTCCTGACTTTTAATTGTGATCAAACCTGAGTATATGATTTACTTTATTCTGTATGGTTGGTATTGTATTGGTTTTTCATAACATAGCATAGTATTACCATAGCTTTAGCATAGCATTACCATACCTTAGATGACTTGAAACCTTCTGACACTTGTCTAAATGAAAGGATGTCAACCTCTGTGGCCATATTATATTTCAACACTTGTTATCTCAGGAATGGCCGGACAGAGAGTCTTAAAATTTCTTAAACATTACTTAATTTACTTAATTACTTAAAGATTCTGGTAGCCATCAATCAAAGGTCAAGATTGCTGTGATGTCATATCTGTTTTGATGAATGCTGTCTCAGGAACACCTTCAGGAAAGTTCTTCAAATTCAATACAAATGTTCACCTGAACTCAATGATGAATTGATTAGATTTTGTTGTTAAAAGGTCAATATAACTGTGACCTCACAAAACATGTTTTAGGCCAGAGCTCAAGATTTCAGATCAGGATACAAAGATAGTAGATGCATTGGAATGAACTTCTGGTTCTTGTTAAACCTCAGTTTGACTTCTTGGAAGGCCTCCTTGCCATTTGGTAAGGCACACTTCCCATTTATAACCTCAGCCCTAAGGACAAAGCAAGTTTTGCAGTTGACATGTTCTGATATGTTCACTGTTCTTGGCAGTGCCTCCTCCATACGCAAATATCAGAGCCATGCCTTGCACGAATTTGGTTTTTCCAGCATTAAATAATGGCACAATTGACAGTGAATTGACAGCTTCATGCCTTAACAAATCACATTGCACAAATCATTGAAATGCTCTCCTTTCCAAATGTTCATTTCTGTAAGGGAGACTCCTACATTTGCATATGCTGTAACAATGCTTAAAATCTTATAATAAACTTAATCCTTAAAACTAGATTTATTATATTAAGCCTTAAAATTCAGATTAGATGGGTCTTAAATTTTTTGGTCACATCACGAGATTTAAAATTACATCTGTGATTTTGTCTAAGACAATAAAAATAATACACACCATTAAATAATTCATAACATTCACTCTTTAACACCCTGTGATAACTATCTTTACCCTCATTAACATGTCAAAGTGGGTTGGCTTTAAGATGTAATATATTCAACTTTAGTATAAGAATGAAGTTGAACTATACTTATGGGGACAAAAACAGAAAAACTACCTTGAGCAAATTACAGAAACAGGAAAATGGTGAACTCTAAAGTTTGTAGTTGTGTCCACACTATATTTCTGTAAGAAAGTGTATCCATTGATTGACTGATCTCCATTATGTTTAACCCACAATATTTCTCAATGTTTTGACAGAACGATACAGAATTTGACAAAGGGTCAAAGTCAAGGTCACTCTGACCCATTCTTTTGAACACAGTATCTCTGGATTGCCTTGAAGGAATTTCAGCATGCTTGGCACAAACGTTTACATGACAGTAAGGATGAACTGAACTGAAACAAAAGGTCAAGCAGCAGTGTCCTAACAAAACCTAACAAAATATTTTTGACCACAAGTCACATATGAAAACAAAGCCACACAAATATGTAATTGGATAAAATGATGGGATGGCATTTTATATCCAAAAGGTCAACTTTGCTGTGACATGTTTTCTTTCCATTATTCAACAGAATACACTTCTCTGACAGGATGATTCTTACTGAAGTTAGATGATCTTATGAGCATAATATCACAGAAATACCACGAGGAATTTTTTTCCTTCTAATTTGGCAAAAATTTGCATTCGGACTCAAGAATGGACTGATTATATTTTAGTGGCCAAACTCAAAAGCGTTTTTGGTCATAACTGCTGGTATTGGAGAGAACTGCATACATAGATCATGATGCAAGAATAGTGGGTGCAGTGTTGAGTTGATGAGCTAACTAATAGGCTATCTGCTGCCGTCCATTTTCAGGACTGTGTTTGGTAACCACGTGCTTGATAACTGAGATTGAAACATGGGTATTTCTATGTTTTGATAAATGCCAGTGGACAGCAGTGTTCATAAACGGTAGCTCAGAACAATAAGCATGTCCCATGTGTATTCTAGGGAAATGTACATTTACATGTATGTAGATAATAGGACATGTAAATGTACATATATAGACCTATTTGAAATTCAGGTATTTGCTGCTCACATCTATAATAAATTATGCTCAGTTTAACCAAAACATATAGATTGCATAATTTTTTTTCTGCACACTTTTAATTATGTTGCAGAATAAGTTAAGCCACTTTTAATTAGGTGACTTTAAGGTTTCAGTTTATAAGCAGAATAGGACATTTCTTTATCACTCTATTCCCACCATATCTCTTACAACTTCATGACTTTGCAGCAGGAAAAATATATTCCACAAACTCCTGCAGGTTAAAGTGGACTACCTGAACAAGAATGTTGACAGACTCCAAAGAATCTCTAAAGTAAATAGGTTTTGTGGTGTCGCTTTGTTCTGCGTTGTATTTTACTTTGCATGTAGTTGAGTTCATCAATTTGTGTGGTCATCACCTTTTGTCAAATTAATGAAACCTTCACATTGTGAGTGAAATCAGCCGAAGATGACCCTCCCATTTTAACAGTGAAACAATATAATAGGTTGGATTTCTTTTTAAATCTACACTAATCAATCTGAAATTTAAGAGGCAGCACTGATTTTCAATAAGGTTGTCATTGTCTGTCCACAGCACAGAAATGGAGTTAAAACAAACAGTCAACTTACATGTTGGACTGAAGGGTAAATGTACATGACTGTTGTTAATGTTTTATCTTTTTCAGTCGGTGGGAAAACAGAAGGTGCAAACTGCCTTTACTGCTGCCAGTTCTGTGAAAAAACAGTAAAATGCACAATTAAGTGAGAATTAAATGTTCTACTGTCGAACTGAAAAATCACAGTTTTATTTTCACCTTTGTTAACTGATTTCCGCTTTGAATTGGTATTGTGGAATAAGAGTGTGATGACAGGGAAATGACTGTCTTTTCATATTATTCTCTGTTGTTTACCTCGTGTCTCACATTCCACAACAATATTTTTTTGTCATTTGGACTAGGTTTGGACGTGAAGTTCTGATTATTTGAATGCTTTTTCAGAGGGTGTACATCCAGTTTTCAGTTTTGATACTCGAACATTTGGATTTTTTATTACACTGTGGTGATCAATAAGGTCGTCCTGTAGAGGTCACTAAGCTGCAGTCTTATTCAGCCTACTTTTAAATCAAAAAAGAGTTGCATCCTGTCGCACACACCATGATTTTGTTAAAATGGGAGGGTGATTAGCCTGCTAGCATGGCATTACTGTGGCTAAGCAAACAGGTTTACTTCAACCTGCTTTTCCGTACCCTTTTTTTTTTAAAGCCTGTCAGTGCTAAAAGTGGTTTGTTCTCCTTAACCTGCAGAAATTGCTATGAAGTGTTTGTTGGTGCTGTGAAGTGAGGTTCAACTGCAGATGTCTGAGAGTGAATGTCTGACCTATGGCGAGTCTGGATATCCAGTGTCAGACATTACTGAAACTGCTGTGCTCAGTTTGCCATGTTACATTGTTCTGTTTTATTATCACTGCAGCACTAGAATAAACACAAGCATGTGAATGATGGAGGGTAGTGTCAACACTTTCAAAATTATGCTTCCCTTTCACTTAAAATTCTATTTTATATCACTGTGAACCTTTGAATATTTGCTGTCAACAACTGGTGAACTACTACGTAGCCCCTTTTCCATCCTAGGAACTTTACCCAGGATTTTGAAAACTCTTGGCGCATTTCCACCAAAAGTAGGTAAACAACTTTACCTGAAAATACTTCTGAGTAGGTGGCAATAACTTCAGATTCCCTGGAATTCTTGAAGGGCATGGCTGTGTGCTGAAAAACCCTGATTGGTGGAACACACTTGGAGCGTTCTGTACTTACATTCACTCACCATATTTAAGCCTGTGTTTAGCTACAAACTTGTTTATTCCATTTCTACAAGCGTCACGTTGTTTGTGTTTTGATCACTGGGAAAATCTAGTTGAAAAGAAGTTACAAGGGTGACGAAGTCCATTTGCTGCATACGCTCATTTGAGCGTATTCCGTTCACTTCTACAGGGTGTTTGGCCTCCTCCTTGTGGATTCCATTGTAGTGCATTGTAATAAGCCTGTCCATTCTAATACATTAAAGAGTGTATTCTGTAATTGTGCTCAAAAGAGCCTGGACCTCAGCAAACTTAGTTGCAGAATTAATGCAAAAGAAATTCAGCTGGACTTCGAGTTGGCGACTTGATTTGAATAAGTTTCCCAAAACTTTGAGGTGCAGTGGAAATACAAACCACACACAATTACAAGGAATTCTTTTACCTAGGTAAATAATTTACAGGAAATAAAAGTTCCTTGGAATGTTGATGGAAAAGGAGCTTATGTTTGGACGATATGACGATACTGTGCTTTAGTAGATAAGTGGCCAATGGCAGATGTTTGCCAAACCTTTTTCTTTACAGAAGCTATCCTACATCAGCAAAGTACAGCAGCAAAACACTTCACACCAAGTTCTGCTGATTAAAGAGGACAAACCATGCACTCTTAGAGCTGACACTCAGACTGAAGTAAAGTTACTAGCATAGTGACCACAATGCTAATAACCCAAGGTTCAGAGGGGTGAAGCCTTGACACCATAAGGTCCTCTAAATTCCCTTCTTTTCACCTCCTTGACTTCTCAATTGTTGATTGTGACTCAGAAAACAATCTCGGTGCACCATTTTGAAGGATGTCTCAATTCTCTAAAATGCACATCAAGGACTGAGGAGGCTGGTCAGAAGAGCTATAGGTTTGTTGAAGTGTTTTCGGCAATCAGACCATTATATTCTTGGATTATACAAAACCTCAGCAGGAGCAGGACTTTAAAAATGAAAGTTTTCCTCAATCTGAAGTTGAATTGGTTATTTAAAAAACATTTTTGTGTGTTAAGTTAAAAGACAAAAGTATGACACCCCTACACCCACTGCTCATCATATTATATTATGACTTGAATTAAAAGTTTCCATGATTCTTCATTTGACCACAATCATAGACTAAAGCAGTAACTGTACTGAAATCATAGACAGATGATGCAATTATTCCACTCGACATATTCAACCAACAATGATGACTCTGAGTCAAGGATGTCTCCAGTTATTTAATGCCTGTTGAGTGAAAGGAGTTGCTGGGCTAAAGATGACCAAAGTCTCTCCATTTACAAACACAGTGCAGGAGCCGCCTGATATAAATCTGTTCACGTCCTGTCTCCTAAATGGGCGTGGTATTATGGAGATGATAGCTGATTAATATGGCCGAAATACAAAAATATAAGAGTTGCACATTTTATATGTATGATTGCAATGACCTTTCCAATTGGAATGACTAGAGCAGAATCCAGCTAATGACTCTTAAAGGGGTGGGACTGTGAAAAAAAACCCTCATGGCACTGAAACAGGAATATTTACCGTCAACCGTCTTGTTCTTAACCATCTTTGATATGATTAAGCAAATACAGGAAATATGTGATGGTATGTTCCATTTCTTGTTTTAACGACCTAGCATTATAAAAACTGTCCAGTATTCACATCCATTTGATTACCTTATTGCTAATTTTTTTATTATTAGAAAAAGAAAAAAAAAACAACTACGTTTGAATATTAATTTAGAAATTCCAATGTCCACCAGCCAAATGTGTTTTCAAAGAATCAAATATTTGGGTCCAGCCTTACTAATAAAGATTTCCTCAGTTTAGTTACAGCATTGCATACATTAGTAACAGCATTAGCCTGCCTAGTTCCACTGTTTTGTCCATATATGGTCACTTCTGGTTGCAAAAAACAGTGGTGAGAGCCAAGATGCAAACTCAGGGCTTCATACAGTCCAAAAACCAACAAGTGATGTCATAGTAACTATGTTTACTTCTTTTTTTACAGTCTATAATCCCGTTGTAACATTTTCTTTCCCCAAATACGTTGCGAAAATAGTCTCAAAGTGAATGACAGAATGTTTATCACCAGAAATCGTTGGAACCAATCATATTAATATCACCAAAATTATACACCTAATACTTTTTATTAAATTCCTTCATCCTTTACTGCATATGTGATATAAGTTTGGACAAGCCATTAATGGTTGTCTAAGCCAGGAATGTTAGATTTTATTAAAAATAATTTATCTGCAGAACCAATTTACTCTGCTTATGCCTTGTTATGTATTCAGTACAGGTAAAGGTATATGTTTGGAGAGAATATTAACAAGTTGCACATATAGTAAGTTATGCCTGTCATGCAGCCAGTGTTGACAGCTTCATCCTTTAAAATGAGGGTTTGTCTGTTCAGTCTGATCCACTTCAAACACAAAACCAGAAAACCAAAAATTGCCTCTCAAATGTATGATGATGATTATTTTCCATCTCATTCTCAAATTCAGCTGTTAGGGAAATGTAAGATGATAAGATTACCAGAGGCATGATGTTTTTGCATTTGAACCACAAACCTCATTGGTTACATTTCAGTGAACACCACAATCAATACTGTTCTCCACAGATTTGTCTCCATCTACAAACATTGACAGTATCTGAGCCAGTGCTAATACTGAACCACCTGGAATTCTCCGTTCTCCAACTTCTCGCGTACACAAATTCACACGTGTTGTCACCTACTCTGTATCGCCTACTACGCTGATAGCAGGTCATGTGCACAACGTGGACGACTGGAATGTGTGGTATGACCTTCAACCCAAATGTCAATGTTGGATGTTGCAGTGAGTGGGGAGAGTGAGACAGAGGGGTGAAATGGAATCTCAGTGTGTTCGTAAATCACAGAGAAAATGCTGTTTGTGTGTCAGAGAGAGAGAAAAAGAGAGAAGGAATACGAGAGAGAGAGAGAGAGAGACAGGCAGGCAGGCGGCGTGTGTGTTCGTGCTCTATCGTGACTAACAGCCGGTTGTTATTCATCTTGGCATGCGACTCCCAGCAGCCCCCACACATCAGGTGTGAGATTGGTGGGGGAGAGGAGGGGTAAGAGAAGCGAAGGAGGTTGTGATGGTGGGGAGGGTTGTGACAGCGTCAAAACATTCCTCCTTCAACGCAACGAATCTGCGTTTTCGTACCAGACACCAACCCCCCACCACAACCAATAGTGCCTTCTCTGCTACCGTCTCTCTCTTCTCTCTTACTCGCTGTCTGCCTCTTCCTTTTTTCTGCTCTGCAGTGTGTTTACATGCATTTAGAAGAGAGGTTCAGATTTTTTCAAGTCTGTCTTAGCACACCACTCACATTCCAAATGTGCCCTGAAAAACTTGTTGGTCACAGTAATCATCCCTCCGCGCTATACTCCCTGTGAAGTGCTCTGCTGCATAAAGTGACTACAGCAGAAGAAATTAGAAGTCCTTCTTTCTAGGGAAGGCGAGAGGACTGTAAAGTCAAAATTATTTTATCACAAAAATTTGATAGATTTACAGATGCTAAAAATGATCTTTTTTTAAAGGTCCATAAAGAAAATTCAGAGATTTATTTCTACATTATACATTAAAAATAGTTGCTTGTATTGACTTGTGGAACTAGACATCAAATCACATTACTATTTTTTTGTCGTTTTTGGACAGAATAGAAAGCATAGCTCCACAATGCACTGGAGTGTGACCCTTCCCAAAAACACTATTACTTAAAAAAAAAAAAATCTAGAACTCACTTGATTAGAAGTTACTACACCTGCAGCCTGACACTGTGAGATGAAGTAACAAAATACAAAGCCTGGACAAAAAAAAAGTCCTACACATACATGTATTTAATGGCAACATTTTTGATAAGTTCCTGCAATGCCGCAACATTTATTTCCAACAGTTTTTAGACACAGAACATTGCTCAGCTAATACTTGTCCAACTGAAACAACCCCCAATAATAACACTGCCCCAACAGGCTTGTACTGTAGGCACTAGGCATGATGGGTAATCACTTCCTCCACCTCTCTTCTCACCTTGATGTTCCATTACTCTGGAACAGGGTCAACCCGGACTCATGAGATCACATGACCTTTTTCCATTGAAACAGTCCCGTCTTTATGCTTTCTAGCAAATGGTTGTTGTAGAAATGAGAAGTGCTCACTACCTTATTTTGAGTTAAAGAATTTTTTTTTTTTTAAAACGCATTAATCCCTGCAGTAATTATCCAATAGAAGGATCTGAAGTATTTGCTTGACATCCAGGTGGCGACTGTTTCTGTTATTTGTTTTTGTCCTATTTATTGAAAACCTAGCTTTATTTGGCTATGTCATGTTAGTTATTAATATATATTGCTAACTCGGTTAAATGGAGTTTAAATGTGCTGCGAAGCTGCATTCTGGGCCTGGTGGCTCAAATACATTTGACTGTAGAAATGCAATGAAGCTGTTGGACAGAGCAGCCATTTTCAGGTTGTGGTGGCATTTAACAGTAAAGAGGCTGCACCTTATCTGTGAATGTTTGTGCTTTTCCAGTTAATGCTAATGTTTCTGATTACTATTTCCTGGGTAATTTTTTAGTCTTTCCATTTAACACTTTGTTATATTTGTTGAGTTTTTCATCTTTATGTTATATTTTACTTGCATTGTAAAGCATGTCTCAACAGCTCATTTTCCATCAACATTTCTAGGAACTTTTACTTCCAGGAATTTATTTACTTTGTTTAAAGAATTTTTAGTGATCTGTGTAGTTTGCAAAGTTCTGGGAAAAAGGCCAAACAATGACACCATAAACTGGGACTGATAAGCCCATATCATCATTGTATGACACTCTACTCCAGGAGGAAGGACACTCACGTTGTTCCTCATGTTTTACTACATTGAAATGAAGCTTGTAGAGATTAAACAAGTTTGCAGCTACACACTGGTTTAAACATAGGGGAATGTTGCAGGTCTCTTCCACCAATTAGCATTCTTCAGCACACAGCCCCGCCCCTGAAGAATTCCTGGAAATCTCAAAAGTCCTACCCCTGTACTAGTTACTTCTTTCAGGGAAACTTTGATTCTAAGGGAAAGTTTTTTCCCCTATAATTTCAGTGTAAATATACCATGGTTTTTCAAAATCCCAGGTAAATGATATGAGTTCCTGCCTTGGAAACAGGGCTATTATTGTTTGATGTATTTCATTTTGATCATGCATGTTTTAATGTAAATGAACAAACATTTTATTATTTCAAGTGTTTTGAATGTTCTGTGTTTAGATTTGTCAAATATGCTGACCATAAAAAAGCTTTAGATTTAGCTTCTTAACAATTTGCAAATAAAAAATAGTGTATAAGGTATGAGTTGACCAACCAACATACGAAACTACTTTAACTTGCCGTAAATCAGTCTGTGGCTGTTAACTTATCATGCCCCAATTCTCAGAGAAAGTATCTGTATTTTCCTCACAAAAATCACTACTGTAGCAGTAGAGGTTGGGTGACCAGATCACAACAAACTGCTTGGATGCACTCATGTATTCCTATCAAAATCGGTCTAAAGTGGACACCAGGTCACTCTATCTACATGTCATGTTACCTTTGCTGAGAAGTGTATTGGGTTTTTGTTTTTTTTTATAAACCATCTGGAATTGAATGTTGGCACCAAGAATCTAAAAAATCAAAACGGATCTTAAATGACCTACAATAGATGCCACTTTTTCTGTGCAAAAACTGTGACTTTTGGACTTCTTGTATAATGTTTGGTCTGAGGCTTAAGGTGTTAACACCAACTAACCTCTCCAGACTGCTCATTGAATAATGATTTTACACTCTAAGGGCTACTACATGCATGAAAACCCAAGTGAAACCCAATTTCCCCTGTGTTTCGTTTATGCTTGTAAGCGTTCCTGCCACATCCCTGCCTTGTATCTTCTGCTTTATCGTGTCCTCAGTTGTTTTTCTTTTCTCTGCGGCTGGCTTTGACAATTGTTCTCCTCCCTCTCTCTGCCTATCTCTTTCTCTATCTCTGTGTGTGTCTGTTCTCCTGCCTCTTCTGTTGCCTGTACCCTCTTACAGCATCTCTGGCATTTATCTCTCTTACATTATTTCTGCAGCTCTTCTTTGTGTAGCGTCTCCCTCCCACCTGTGTACTCTCTTTCTCGCTCCCTCTCCCCCTCTTTTGCGCTCGCTCCTTCCCTGATATTGATCTGCATTCTAGCCATACAGCTGAACCGCCTGTGGCTCTGCAATGAGCTCACCTCTCACTCCTCCTTCTGTGTGTATGCGAGTGTGCATGCAGGCAAAAGCTGCTCCCAATCCCCATATCGTCATATCATTCCCGTCTCAGACCACATCTACACAAACTGGGTTTTTTTGGGTTTTTTTTTTAAAGAAGTGCTTTTAACATATAAGGACACTATTTTCCCCAGTAGTATGTTAAAGTATTCTTCAATCCCATCCTTGTCACTCACTGTTCAGCTGAAGCCAGTGTTATCTCCTTATTTTATTCTCTGTGATTATCTATACTGGTTTAACAGAGTTGGAGTCATGATTTAGTCTTTCCCTATTAATACTTTTCTTCCTCAGTTATCACACAACTGAGCAAGAATACAATACTAATTGAATCGCATGTCATAAAATCCACAGACAAACATCTGTTCCTGTACTGAAACACTCAGACATCGATCAAATGGCAGGTTTATGATTGCAAAGTTGTCTGCCAAAATCAGTATAAAACATCCTATGACAACACTCGCACTATAGGATGAGGGTGTTTCTGTGCCTCAGACATTTTCCAGTGGAAGCTGTTCACAGTGTGGCGCTCGGTTGTAAACATGAAGAGTGACAACAATTAATCAATTAATTCTGAACTGTGTGTGTGTTTGTTGGTGTTTGTGCTGTAGCTGGCTCTGCAGTCGCGGCTGTGTGACAGGACTCGAATCGGAGAGTACCACCCCGGGGCGGTGCGCTACACACAGGCTGACCTGGCCGACCTCAGCGATGACGACGACGATGACACCAACGTGCTCTTCTACTCTCCTGACATGACCCTGAAAGACCGAGGGCCCTGAGAGAGAGGGGGAGGGAGG
>JAPTYQ010000015.1:18939064-18950517 GCA_029814465.1 Ostorhinchus cyanosoma | reverse complement strand
CTCCCCTCCTCTCTCACCGCCTCTCTCTCTCTCTCTTTCTGCGCTCAACAAAGCTTTTTGTTTCGACGAGGTCTGGAGCGCACGGATCACTTCCCTGCAGAGACGTGCCGGCCTCCTGCGCGTTTCACCGGCGCAGAGACGCAGACCCGGGGCGCAACGGGGACAAACCCCGCACATTACACCCCATCTGCGTCCTAAGACCACTATCTATGCCACTTAGTTCCAGTCTAGGGCTGTTATAATTATGGCCATTTAAAGAAGTGTTTATTGTATTTTCAGCCCAAATGATGTCACTAAAAGGTAGCCTGTAAATTACACGAATGTAGGCTAATTACAATAAGCCATGCCCATTATAAATTAGGCCCCGAGCCTGGAGCTCAAATTTGGTTTACTGCGCTCTTTCTGGCCCATATAGGCTTTCTGGAAGATTGATTAAGCAGCAGAATGATGATGACACACCTCACCTCCCTCCTCGGAGTCTCTGCAGGCCTCGTCTTGATCCGGCCTCCTCGTTTGTTTTTAGATGTCAGTGCCTCCAGCATCTATCTGACGAAATCCCACAGATGCTTGGCAGCGCAAGGGGTGATGGCGATAGGAGTTTATTACACCAACAGTCTTCAAAGCATCAATGCGTTATCTGCTGTATGGCAGTGGATGTGTAAAGATTTAGACCTACAGTTTTGAATCATAGCAACAACTAAAAACAAAAAAAGTCATGAAAAATTCTAATTGCGTATGTTGGTTATTTTCTAGTGGAGTTACTGCATGCATATTATTATATATGCATGTCCACTCAACATATGTGACCTTTAAAGTCAGAAATGTAGGCTACAGGCTGTGTAGACGTGTTCTATCGTGGCTCACCTCACACCGCTCCAGCACCTGTTTAAACTGACACTCATTTAGCCTATAATTTACGCCTCTGCGCTACACAAATAATTAAGAGCCTCTTTAAACAGACTATTCATCCTATATGTGGGGCGGAGCTATCTATGGGGGGGTGGGGGTCCTCCTGCTCCTGTACTTTTATTAGGAGATAGAACACATGAAAGAAACCCGGCATCTTAAAGCAAAGTCAAGAAACCTCCGGTAAACACGGCAGACTCGTGCATGCGCATCCCCATTACAATCGGGTCCTTTGGTGACATAAAGAGCCATTTAGTCCTCATTTGGCCCGGGATGAATAGAGCCAGTTCAGCAGCCGCCGCCCGGGCCCTAGTGACAGCACAGGGGGCCTCACAATGTCGCCGTTGTTGACGGCCCTACTGCGGAGGGGGGGACTGAACCGTGCACCTACTTGCATGCGGCTGTGCAGCGGCCCGGGAGGACGCAGGGGCCCCCTTGTTTACAGCTCGCTCGCTAATAATGTGACAGCTGAAGAGACGCTGCTGGGTACTTGAGCTCCGCTCCAGCACCAGTGCGCTCTGTGTCTGCGCTGCGTTTATCTGCGCTCACCTCCCTCCACCACCATACTCCTGTTTTCGAAACTACACTTAAGTATAATATTTAATTTCCACTGAGATGAGCAATTAGATAATCTGGGTCAATGATCGGAAACGATTTAGACACACATTCCTCTCACACTGCTGGGTGTTGGGACCGGGTACTGTGGGCCTGAGGCTGTGTTTGTCAGTTTGTAGATTGGCATGCGCTCTTAATGCATTTTCTGATTTGTTCCCGCTGATTTTTATTTTGTTCACCGACAGTGCGCGCAGAATTCCTGTCGCTACAGCACACACACACACACACACACACACACACACACACACACACACACACAAATACACGTACACACACTCACTCACTCACACAACGTCCCACTAATGTGTGTGGTTGGTGTGTGCGCGCACCCGCATTTAATCCGTGTTTATCCCCACCCCACCCCCGTCGCTGCGGAGATTATCCTGCGTCACACTGCATTTTTTTTTAGAGCTGATCGGCGCTCTGCGCTCCAGAGAGCCTGGCAAAGCTCCAGGGACAAAGAGCGAGAGGGCACCTACACTCCACATACAGACCCACATTTCCGTTTTACTGCTCTGTAGATATGGGCCGTGCACTAAGATCATATGCCAATAAAGTGATCTGGAAACACCGAGACTTTAATTCATGCGTCGTTTTTCAACTTGTAGAAGTCTGACAGGCTGTGAGCACCTTCTCAACAGCTCTCTGTCTCTGTTGCACATATAAATGCGCCAGGAACAACTGCGCTGCGCAGGGAATAGAGGCCCAACTGAAGGAAATTATGAGCGGCGCCGGTGTTTATTCCGCTGCGCACAGTGGGTCACCAAGAGTTCAAGTCGCCATAGTCAGAAACAGGAAACGAGGGAGAAGCGTTTTCCATATTAGCCTACTTGTCGTTGTCTTTTCTTTTTTTAATTCCCTGTTCCCTCTTATATCTGCCCTCGATTGCTGCTCATCCCTGAAAAGCACTCAATGCCGAAATATGGAGTCATACGAGGTTCCGCTAAAAAACACCCGGTGGTTTTCTGTTTAATGGTGCGAGTCGGGTCTCCGCTCCAGCGGTCTGGTTTATAAACGCAGTCCCAACCGCTGCGCCCCCCTCCCCGTCCCCCCTGCCTGCTGCTGCCGGCCAGTGTGATGGATTGGACGGCCGTCGGGAGTTGTTTGTTGCGCAAACTATTCTTAGCAGCGGGGATGGGCGTCAACACACTGCCTGTTCCTTCTCCCCCATCTCTACCCCTCTCTCCTTCGCTGTCCTTCCACTAATAATGTGACATTTGCAGGATTGTTTTCTCAGTATTCTCAAAGCAGCAGCAGCAGGTTTAGTGTCTATAACGAAATATGCTGTACAGACTTCAGTGGTTTGGGGTTTAGTAGATCTAAATCACTCTCACGTTAGAACAGACTTTGCAGGATTATTACCATAATTTTAGAAAATCAGTCCCAAAGCATTTAAAATTAAAACATATTTTACGTGTATATCGCCGTTGATGCTTGAGTGTTACCATATATAGACACTTCACAGAGTATATATCCTCTGCAAACACAACAGTGACCCAGTGACAGGTGGAGCTATGTATAACACACATTGTGTTTCCCAAGTTTTTCCTCTGTTTTGACGTGTATCATGTTAATGCATAGTCTACTCTGGCCTTCAGACAAAGGCTAAGTTCATTCCCAGACGGCTTTTTCTGCTAAAATACATGGTTCTCTGACTAAGAGGCCTGCGATTATCACTATAACTGGAGAAGCCTGCGATTAATGAGACGGATATAACGGGGCCACAACAGTTTGACTTTTTGGATCACTGACCTGAACACATTTTAATAGGTATCTAAAGATGTCACAACTGTATATGAAACTCATCATGAGGTTCATTTTCAGTTGAAACACTATAGATGTCATAGATTATAGGTTCAGTCGGTACATTGTGCATTCATAGGATAGGCTGTATGTTTTATAAACTTCAGGCCTGTTTTTCAGTGCCATCAAACCGGTGAGTATGAGGGAGACCGAGCGTCTGAGACAGAGAGAGAGAGCGAGAGAGAGAGGGGGGGGGTCTACAGGAAATACAGAAAACAAGAGCGATGTGATTTCTTTACCATGTCTGTCTGATTTGCAGAAACACACACCGTGGCTCTTCATGCATTGGTACAGTCGTTACCCACGCACACGTTTCAGTTCCGTCACATGCGGATGTTGTTGAAACAGGACTGGCCCCGGGGAGCTGGAGAAGGAAAGAGGGGGGGGGCACTGGGGCAGGGAGGAGCTGTGCTGAGGGGCCCGCAGCAGGCTGATTAATGGGCCCCGGGTCACGGCAATAAAAGTGGCGTGCCAGTGGCGCGGCAGCATGGCTCAGAGGCGTTTCTCTGCGATGATCGAGGAGCCGTGTTTCTCTGCTGCTCTCAGCACTGCCGAGCACGGCACGGCACGGCTTCACTTTTACTATTTAAAGGTACTTCCCTCCCCCACCGTCTCCCACCTCATTCCTGCTCGGCTCCGCACAAGGGGGCCAGTGCGCAAAACCGTCCATCTTATCGAGTCAAGTCTAATATTTAATCATAATTTACTTTTAAATGAAAGGGATTAGAACTGTTAAGTGGGAACAGGGTTTTCACACTTTTCCTATTGTTTCACCTGTTTGTGGACTTCAGTTCTGCTTTAAGTAAAGCGGAAACTGATCGGTGTTAAGTTTGACTCATTAGTTTTACATTTGGCACTCCCCATTCTGTTTTACATTAAAGTCAAATGCTCATTACACTGTTCATCGAGCTACAATATACTTCCAGTAATAAAAAGTAGATTTTCACAAAAACTCTGGTTTTAGAAAACTGCTGTAAAATATGCCTCACTATGAGGTTTTGATAATGACATTTTTCAGATTTGAGATATTAAGGCCTTAACTATTCTTATGTTATTGTCAGTATTGTGTGTTCATATTTCAGTTTTGCTTCTAACATTTTTTGTTATTGCACATCAAACATAAAAAGTAATACAATCTGGAGTGATTACCCAAACTGACTGTAGGCTATTTAGTTTTAGTTTTGTTTGTATCTCTGCTCTTGTTAAAACCATCCTGATGATAAAAGCACAGCTTATTGTTGAAAAGCAGTTGTTACAACTCAAAACTGTTTCACTAATTAATAAATTGTTGGTGTGCAAAAACCTTTTGTGTGTAAACCAACCGCTTTTATATGCCTTATAGATATTCACCTGTATTGAATTATTTACACATTGATGGACAGTTCTTACACAAAGTAACCTTTATGTATTGGCTTGCTATGATTACTTTAGTGGACACCAAAAAACATTTTAGTTGCACCTTTTTCAGTTCCATTGTCCTAGGTTTCATCTTCATACCTATTCTTTATGTTGCCTTACAATAAATAGTTTATTGTAAAATTTTATATAGCTGTCACTCTCTGGCTCATGCCTTTTGCATTTGTGTTTGTTGATCTGTGGCTCTGTGTTGGTGGGCGGTAAATGGTCTCCCACCGAAGTGGTCTCTGATGTATAATCTTCCCTCGCTCCGCTGGCTGAGGCAACCCGAGAGCAGGTCAAAGAGGGCACAGAAAAACCAGTGTGTGGGGAATGTGACTGAATAGACGCAACCCCACAATGCACGTCTAGTCCACAGGGTGGGCAGGATGGGGGTCTAGGAGAATGGGGAGCTGGTTTTTGAGGGCTGTTGACAGACAGGAGGGGAGGGGAGGGAAACCCACAGTGCTTTCATCTCCACTGACTATTTCAGTAGAGTTGTGCATGTGTGAGAAGGGGTGTGATGAGTATAGCCAGTAGAGCCATTATTTTTCTTGTCTTTGTGTTTTTACATTATTGCATTTTGCAGTTTGTCTGTGCCACATTTGACTGCTAACAATAATTTTTTTTGAAATGTGTTCTTTGCCTTGTGTCGCAGAAATTAGAATATATAAGTCTTGATATGTTTCTGTTTCTAATTATTTTTTTCATCATGATTTTGTTATTGCAGTAGGATTAAAACTGAGCTCTGTAAGTGTGTGTGTGGCAGAGCCAAGACACTGACTGCTAACCGTTTGCTCATCTCCACAGGGCAACATCTGTTCGTGATGTCGATGCTGAGACACAAACCAACCTGGAACTAAGACAAGGGAACCACATCACACAAAACATGGTAAGTTTACATTAATTAGTCAAATCACTCACCATCACTATGAAATGAACAAGTAACCTGGAATGCTGAGAAATAATCAATATCTGCAAAAAAAAAGGATTTCTGAGAATAGTTATATTTAACTTGCTGTTCTTCAGGTGGATGCACGGTTGACGCCCCTGGCTGCAATGGGGCTGGACAGAGGAACTCTGATTCATGATGGGCTTCGTCTCCATGGTGGAGTTGTTTATCCAGGGATCAGAGCACTGCCAGCTGAGAAGAGCCGAGAGACGCCTGCCCTTCCCCTCAGTTATAGCAGGGATGGGCTTCCAGAGCTCATCTACAAGCCTGATGGCCCACTGGACAGTCGTAAGCCTACTAATGGATACCTCGGCCTGTACAAGGGAACCCCTCCAAGTCTCCACAAGCCTGTGCTGGTTCCTGGAGCAGAAGGTCTAGGCTTGGAACGCAGAGTAGGGCCTGGGGAAAAAGCATCTGAACTGGGTTTGGCAGGTGCTGGTGGCAGCTACCTCCGTCTGCCATGGCTCAGCCCCTACCCTGAAGCAAGCATGTATCCGTTCATGGACTCCAAGTTTGCGGCTCTTAACATGTACAAAGCATCCTTGCTCAGCCAACCCAACCCCTATCTTCCCCAGCACCTGGCCTATCCTTCTCTGTGTGCAGCCCAGGGTGGCAATGTTAACCCTGCTGCAGCCCCTTCCCCTGCCGAGAGGCTCTACTATATGCCTCCATATCCTCCCTCCCCCATCTCATCCCCGATGGTGGGAACCCCTATGAGGATTCCTGCAGTCACAGTGGCCTCCACCTCATTGGTACACTGCCATGACAAGGGCCTTGGTGTTGCACCCCCATTCCCACAGCAGCTTCACCAACTTTCCCCTCATCCACAGCACCATCAGGCTGCTACAGACCGGGACCGGTCCCCAAACAGGAGCGGCAGACCAAGCAGACCTCCCTCTAGGAAGGGCTCCAGCAGCAATAATAACAGCAGTAGTTCTAACACTAGCAACACCAGTGGTGGAAATGATAATAGTCTGCCTACCGATTCATCTCCCCATGCATCTTCTCGCCTCCCCCAACCTCCTGCTCTGATTGACAGTTCACTGGATTTACAAAGGCCAGTGGCTAGAATAGGGCAGCTGCCTGCCTCCTCCACTTCTTCAGTATGTGCCTCATCCTCTTCCACTCAGTCCATTCCTCATCCATTCTCTGTAAGCAGTATGGCAGACCAGTCCTCTCCAGCCCGGCCCAGCCCTCACAAATCCAGGCCAAGAGATGGTGTGCCTGAACACAGAATTGTAGGGGCTGAGAGGAGATCCAGCAGGTCACCCTCCAAACCTCATTTTGAAAGGCCAGCCCATCAACCTCAAGTAACCAAAGACTCAGCAGAAAAGCCCTTGGATTTGTCTGGACGAATGCTAGAGTTTGGACTGTCTCCAAATGGATTCCCAGTTAAGATGGACGCGATGGCATCAGGCACACGTTATGGGTTGCCCCATAACAGAGAGCTCTTAAAAGAAAATATGTCCCTGTCTCCTTCCTCCCATGCTCATCCTGTGGTCAGCAGCACTTCTTCGAAGGTCTCAGAGAGGCCAGAAATGATCAGCACTTTACACTCCTCCTGGGTAGTACCTAGTCCGTCTCCTTCTCATCCACAGCATACATCAGGCTTACCCCCCTCACCAAGACCCAACACAGATCTGGGCCTCTCCCAAGTCAAAGGCTCCTCACCTTCTGTCATCAAACACAAGAGTCTGGAGAGAGTACATCCTCAGCAGCGTAGCTCATCCTGTCCAAGGATAGGGGAGCCCAACCATACTGTTCCATCTACTCAGCATTCTGGCTCATCTCTTGCTAGTTCAAGGCCTCTTTCTCCAAAGCCTAGTGGTGAGTGGGTCAAACAGAGCCCCAACCAATCTGAACATGCATCAGTCATAGGTCACCACAGAGAGGGAACAGAAAAGTCCTCACAGCCCACTAAGAGAGGTGAAACAACTCCTGAAGTTTCATCCTACAAGCGCCCTTGTTTAGAGAATGGCCACCCTCCTGGCCACCTTTACCTTCCACAGAGTGATGCTTACCTGAACCACAGCTTGGCCTATGCCAATAGATACCTGCACTACCCCATCCCTG
Source organism: Ostorhinchus cyanosoma (assembly GCA_029814465.1). NCBI lineage: Eukaryota > Metazoa > Chordata > Actinopteri > Kurtiformes > Apogonidae > Ostorhinchus > Ostorhinchus cyanosoma. Next base: position 18,942,773 of record JAPTYQ010000015.1, on the reverse strand, counting down.
ATGGTATGGCACTGCACTCACTGCCTCTCGCAGGCAAAGGCCCAGTCTATCCTCATCCAGTATTGCTTGGGAGCAACAGCCTTTACCCAGGTCATTTGGCACCAAAACATCCTTTACCCTACCACAACCTCCCAGCCGGCCCAGGGGGGGAATACCTCACTTATAACTCACAGGAGATGGCCCATCCCCTAATGCAGCCTCACTCAGACAGCAAGCCACCAGAAAGGGGAGATGCTACTTTGAAACCCAGAGGACAGGAGAAATCTCGGGGAGCTGCTGAAGAATGTGGGACTCACAGAGACCGTAACAGTGGGAAAGAGATTGGTGATGGGAGCCAAACAAAACCTGATAGGGAAACGGGAGCACAAGGTCAGAGTGGAAGTCAAAGCAAAACTTCCTCTGTAACATCCAGGGAAAAGATCATCTGCATCGACCTTGTGCACTCAGACACAGATATGGAGCCTACTCCAACAGTTCACAAACAGCCCTCTGCTGAGCCTAGCACTAAGGTTGTCCAAACTGAATCTTCTAATAGTGATCATAATGCAACAAAGTCTGACTTTGAACCAAAACACCATATTTCCCATCCATATTCAGTTCAGGCAGGAAACGCCCCCACTCTGAAGCCCAACCACATTGATAGAGGGTCAGAAACTTCATTTGGGAAAACAATGGTTTCTCAGGACACAGGCTGTCCTGGGGTGACAGCTAGCACATCCCCAAATTCTCCAGGGCAGGAGACTGAGGCAGAGGACAGCCCAGAGGAAAAGAGCCCCAGCCCAGAACCTGAAGACCAAGACCAGAGTACCTTACGCTGTGCCCGCACATCTGGGGAGCGTAGCTCTGGTAAAGACAAAGGGGACAGGGACAGAACTCTAAATGTTACTCAGTACTGCACAGAAGTGGTAAAGGAGTCAGACCAGGAGAAGGTGTGTGAGAGGGAGACTGAGAAGGAAGACAGTATTGTTGACCTAGGGGAGTCTCAAGGAGAAGGGGAGGAAGATGAAGACGAGGGTAGTCAGACTTCATCTAAAAGCTCTCGTAGATCCAGTCTGGCTAAAAGGATTGCTAACTCCTCAGGCTACGTTGGTGACCGCTTTAAATGTGTCACCACTGAGCTGTATGCTGACTCCAGCAAGCTGAGCCGTGAACAGAGAGCATTGCAGGTAAGACTTTTTACACTGTAAGTGTGTGTGCATTTTTATATTGCAGGATATGCTGGGCTCAAGTTGGTGTTGGGCTGTAGACACTTTAGGTAATTAAGACCAAGGCTTATCTGCAGATAAGTCGAACATACTTTGAGCTCTAACATCCACACAGGAATAAATCCCAATGGACCACTGTCTTTATTCCCTTGCTGCATTATGTAGAACTGCCTGTGGAATAAACTCTGCATGAATTTGGCATACTCTGCATTCACAACACATTCCAAAATAATAGTTCTGTCATGCTACTGTCCTGGCCATAAAGCTTGACCTTTCCCCTTAGTACATCATTGCCTTAGTGAGCTGGTGGAAGGCCAGTTGAGGCCCTCTCTCAGGGACGGCAGATCAAAGGTTAACCAGGACTGTCGTCTCTGTATGTTGATTAGTGAGCAGTCATTGTAAAGGTTATTTTCTGTGCGTGCGTGTTTGTGTGTCCGTACGTGCCTGTCCTTGTGTGACTGCCTTGGGGCTAAAGCATGTGTTAGTGCTGACTGTGCTATAGCGCCATATAGTTTGAGAGCATGACTGTGGCAGCCTCATGGTTCACACTGCCTTTGGCTATGCTTAACCCCAAGTTGAGGGGCAGCAGAGGGGTTACACTGTGCTTAAAAACCAGCGCATGCCCTCTTTGGGGTTCCTCTTAGGGTTTCTGCATGCCCCCATCTGCCAATCGCTATTCTCCCCAACACTCCTTCCCCTGATGGCCTATGCTGCCCTGCCTGGTTACTGTCCAAGGTCGTCGTTTGCTCCCCATCATTTCCTAACACACCGTATCAGAAAACACACAAATACAGCGTCACTTTGCCATCAGCCCACTATCCTTTAAATACAAACAGCTGAGAGGTTTCTCTTCGGTTCCTTATGCTCATCATTAAACACAGGCTTTGTATGCTATGTTATCCACTGGCTCAGAGGCAGATATGTTAATAGTTTGCACATGTTTGTCTTTGTTATGAACACTCTTCAAAACAGGAAAAAAATGGTTATGTCTGTGTCTTACCTGTCAATGTACAGCTGCAATTCAAAACTATTAAAGACTATATTTCTGGACATGAAAAGTATAGATCTAAAGTGACCAAAGTAAACCTTTAAATGTAAGACTGGGTTTTTATTCATCATGCTTTATGTAAAGTATTTCCTTTTTTCAATATTTGTCAATCATGCTGTTCAGAAATAATTTGATAGTTTTGGTGCAATGTTAATTGACCTGTTGAGTCATTTTGATTTTGTTGATGTTTTGTGGGATTGTGGCTACCTATTGTTGTGTGAAAAGAAACATGTGGAGAAACATAACATAAATTCATAAAAAGATGAAATGATGGACAGATATATTGAGCCCCCCCATTCTAATTGCTTAGATGGAAGTCATATCACGAGAGGGGAGTAATATAAGTCAACCTGCAGCTAACTGGGAGGTCAGTTCTTTACATTTCTTATCACATCTGCCTCTGATGGGCTCTATCTGTCCTTTGTACTCTGTATCGCTGCACACTCCTTCTCCCCCCACTTCCTTTTTTTCCCACTTTTTCATCTCCTCTCTCTGTCTCAGGGCTTAGACGTACATGTTTCTAGCCATGTTTATATTCCAGGAAGGGAGATGCCAGGATTTAAGCCCCAGAGCGCATGGACTCACAGTGGCTGCAATAGTTTAACCTCTGTGTCTTGATGCCATGCTTGCGATTTATGTGTCTACCTTTTTTGTCCTGTGTGTGTGCGTATGTGTGGGGGTTGACTTTCTTTAGCATTTTCTTTGATTTGAAGACAATGTGATTTCTGATTATTATTTTTTTTGCTTCTGTAGCTGTTTAGGCCAGATTGAGGCTTAGAGAGGTGTGTGTGTGGTGAGGACAGATGATGAGTGGTTTTCATGGTTTTTCTGTGCATTTGTGTGTGTGCATGCAGCGGGCAATGATGCGGTTCTCGGAGCTGGAGCTGAAGGAGAAGGAGGGCGGCGGTGTGTGTGTGTCTGCCTCGGCAGTGGCAGCAGGACGAGAGCTGGCAGACGGCCAGCGCAGAGAGCGAGCGCTGGAACACTGCCAACACACCACCAGGCAGGGAGAGAGGGAGGGTGAGTAACCTAGCACCACACACGCACAAACACACACATTGGAAATACCACGCACGCACACACGCATACGCGCAGCCACTCTGCAAATGAACACTCAAAAAGCAACGCACACAAACAATAGGCGCACATACAGACTTGCATGCACTTGCAGCAAATGTGAAGGCAAGACCGGGTCACTCTAAAAAAAGACGCTCAGCTCACACACACACACACACACAGATTTGTGCACAGACACACACTTTTACACAAGCCAGGCGGTGGAAGCGAGTTTGCGAATTGGAGAGACATTGTGGGGGAGTTTTATTTTCAAGAAGCCTTTTGTGCATATCTGCGTTCAGAGACGATTGAGGGTGAGGCCAAGAGGGGAAGGAGGGGCAGAGATTGCGCGAGTAAGACGGAGAGAGTGAAAGCGGGGGAGAGTTGGTGGGTGAAAAAA
>JAPTYQ010000015.1:18903626-18926478 GCA_029814465.1 Ostorhinchus cyanosoma | reverse complement strand
CACACACACACACACACACACACACACACACACACACACACACACACACAAACACACACACACACACACACACACACCCACACACACACACACACACACACAGACAGAGCGAGTGGAATCCCCCAGAGGGGAGCTTCAGCACAGCGCTCCTGAATCTCTCTCCAGCAGGCAAACAGAGTGTTGGCAGTGAGCGAAAACCAGTTGGAGCATCGTTTCGCCCCCCCTCCCCACCCCCACTCCTCTGTTTCTCTTTTTCCCTCACACTTTTTTTCCTCACACTTGCTCACTTCTTCTCTTTCGATCTCGCTTTCTGCTTTTCCCCCCCGTTTTCCTCATTGTCTCTTCCTCCCTGGCAGAGATTAACTTGTGTACCACTCCTATCACTACAACTCTCTCTTCACACTACCACTACCACCCATTACATCCCACACCCCCACACTCATCTCTTGTTATTATCAGCTCCAGCCCAGAGGACAGCCCCGACAGATTTCATCCACAGATTCATTTATCTGTCATCTGTTGGGGTGTTGCCTCTTGTTTCTCCCCTTCTTCCGCCCTCTCTAACTCTTCGCTCATCTCTTTGTCAGTCTGTTTTCTCTCCATTGCCTGCCTGTCCTTTCCTCGTCCTCCCTCCATCCACCCGGTGCTCAAAGAGAGAGAGGGAGAGCGAGCGAGAGATAAACACTTGGACTAGATGGCAGGCTAGAATTAGCATAGAAATGGAAGTTTGGAGTCATTCCCCAGGTTCAGATGAGCAGCTCTTCTCCCCTCGGCACAGGGCTGTTAGAAGGACAGTGTATGAGCACGTCTGGATCTACTAGTCTTTTATGTATATGTGTACATATATTATTGCAAGTAAGAACTTGCATGCAGAGAGAAAAGAGTTCAAACTTGAGTCTTGATTTTAGATATTACCATATGTTACGTCACAGGCCTGGACAGAGGATGTAGAGTGCCAATATTTCAGTAGACATTTGACTTTCCTCAGTGGTCGAATGAAGCGTGCATTATGGGTCACCTTATATGTAGGTTAACCAGTCAGCAGTCCAGGACATGATTAGATACTAAATGCTTCAGAGTTTGTAATATCACACAAGGTTATAGTTGTTTAAGGTATATCTGCATCAGTATGTTCACACTTTGCTGTATTTAGATGCATATTGCCACAACAACCAGGAATTATCATGTCAATGTGGCAGAATGCCAAATCCAAGATAGATTGACTGCCATCTGCAAAGTGTCTTATAACAGCTGATTTAGGATCTGCACTTTTATGTTCATTGATTGTAAAACTAAGTTGTCTCCTTGTTTTTCCGATATAACAGATTGGATGACAAACAAAGGACAGTTTTAAGGTGCAACTCAATCCTTGTGAACATATGTTGCGTATAAGAAGTACATTTTTTTAAGGTCACATACCCATTCTTGTCAGTCTTACAGACCCTATATCAGCATACTGCCGGGCTGCTCTCTATTTTGTGTCTCCGCTGTGTTGAGCAGACACTGCTCCAGTCCAATAAAAACCAGTCTGACTACTTAGTGCTGGATGCCCAACTGTCACAGACCAGAGAAAACGCTTCCAGCTCTTGAACGCCTCTATCACTTTTCTTTGTTCCGTGTCCATTATGCTGTGTTCAGAGCCTAACCATCCTAACTGGCTGTCACTATGGCATCCGGGCCAAACCATGGCACACAGATCCACACACTCATATGTGCGTGCACAGATTCTGGCAGGCTAAATACAGAGTCACACTTAGACTCCAAGATGTGTTTTGACGCCAGCTCTAGTATTATGGAGCATTCGTGTGTGAACGTGTGCGTGTGTCCAGCACAGGAACAAACTCAGTTCCTCCGTTCCCTAATTTTTCTCCCACAGGAACTATAAAGGAAAGGGCTGTTTGCGTATGTGTCTGCTCTGTCTGACTCGTGTGTTTGGTCTTGTGTTGCTTGGGTTCTCGCCACACATACATAGTGTATGTGCTGGTAGACGCATACACAATCCCACATACTAAACTCCCTTCCTCTCTGCTGGCTCTCTTTTAGGAAGTGGTGCTGTACTGTCTGGAGAACAGAGTATGTGAAGTGAATCATCGAGACTATGCTGGTTACTGTGCTCTACATGAGGCGTGTGCCCGCGGCTGGCTCAGCATAGTCCAACACCTGCTGGATTATGGGGCTGACATCAACTGTAGTGCACAGGATGGCACCAGGTAAACAAATCAAAATCAAGCAATCACAGTAACTTGTACTTGCATAAACACACCTCCTGTTCACAGTTCAAACAGGAGTTTTATACATGATTGAACAGGACATGCCAGAACTGAGTCATCAACTATATTACTTGGCTCATGTGTCGGCACATAAAAAAGTTTATAAATAATTTATTTTATTAAATTTATACTCATGTGCAGAGTGAGGTCTCTACAGGTCTTACAGAAAATTACAGTTGAATCTTAATCAAACTGTTTCTGGATCAATTTTTAGAAAATGACCAGTTCTAAAGTAAATTGACAAGATATTTAGTAATATATGTAGAATAAATGTTTCTTTCTGTTTCATTAATTCAGATCTTGGACAAAATGTACAGAACTATCAAGCAGCACAATATTTATGTTTCAGATGCTGGCACAACAAATAACATCCTCAACTTACAATTTTTATCAACAAAACTCTACATTAAACCATTACCTATGAATCAGTTACGGATGTGCTGAGTGGAAATATGCTGCTACAAAAATAAATCCGTATTTATGTTTATCTAGACCGATTCATGATGCTGTGGAGAATGATCACCTGGACGTGGTTCGTGTCCTGCTGTCCTATGGCGCTGATCCCACCTTGGCTACATACTCTGGCCGTGGCCTGCTCAAGATGACCCACAGTGACAGCATGGAACGCTTCCTCACTGGTAAGAGCTCAGCCGACTATAGATAAACATTTTAGAATTATAAGACTCCATATATCCTCAAATCCACAAATCTGTTGATTTTGAAGGCTAAATGTGAAGCTCAGAGTTTTGTTTTCCTGGCATTCATCAGGGTTAGACGTTATCAATAGATCATAAGACAGTTTAAGTGTGACTTTTCTATCAAATAAAACCTTCACATTCAACTGGTTTTGTTGAATTTGACCGCTTTACTGATGGTGAAGTTTGTCTAAAGTTACAGAATAATATTTCGAGGTCTGTGAGGATTTGAAGGCTGTAATTACAAAGCATTTGGTTAAACAATTTACAAAACATTGGAATATTGACTCAATTGACTTGTACCCATCAAATGCACTTAAAATCTAGGAAAAAGTACTTATTCTACAGAGTGGATACCAAAAGGGGGTCAGCAGAACCAGCCTTCCAAATTTGGTCCATTCACCATTTCTTTTTTTCTTTTTTTTTTTTCTTAAGCTGTGACCTCTGTGGAACCTGTTTGTTATGAATTCTCCTGTAAATCCTCATCCTTCAACTACCAGTCACCAATAGTCATGTCTGTGTTTGTCATAGTATTTCCCCTCTGGCACCCTCCTTTGCTTTTTTCCCCCCTCCCTTGACCACCTGTTAGACAGGGAGTCTCAGCCCGCCGGGGTGCGTGCTATTGCCTCTTAGCTCCTCTATCTGGTTACTTAGCAACGGGAACAGTGTTTGCTCAGCATACGTGCGGAAATGGGCTTCACTCTGGCTGGAGTCTCGGCTTTTGTATGTGTGCGTGTGAGCGCAAGTGTGTATTTTTATAAGGTTGCCACGCAAGAGTCTGACGCTGTCCGTATATGCAGCGTATATTTTGAGAAGGTTGGTCTGGATGTTTGTAGTCAAGTTAAGACAACACAAATGTGTTTATGTGTACTGCTGGAGGAAATGAATGCAGCACAGGCACACGCATGCAAACACTTCCTCTGTAGCCAGCTGCTTAATATTACATGAACACCCAGTAACTGGTAAGAAACGATTACGTGAGCTACACCAGAGGCGTTAGTAAAAAGAGGCAGATGCAGGGGAAAAGATCATGTGAAAATGAACAGGTGTAAGTTCACTGTCAGCAGAAGGGTGAACAGGTTTAGTGCGAGAGGCAAATTTATCATGTAGGCTGCTGGAAACACGGCACAGAATTTTGAAAAGGGAGAGGATGGATAGATCGATGCCTGCTAGATTGACAGAGCAGGGGAGAGAGGGAGATTGAGCACCAGAGAAAATGAGTGAGAGCGAACGATCGCTGCCCTCCCTCCACCTGGTCCCACTCATCTGGAGGCCGTTAATCCCTCCAAACACACGCCAGACGCCCCACGCCTCAGCACTGGCACTAAGCCCAGCTCTCACTCTGTCAATGTGTGTGTGCGTGTGTGTCTGTGTGTGTGTGTGTGCGTGCTTGCGTGTGCTGAATACACACTTTGCTCTCGCTGTGTGTGCTTATCCAGCTCCCTCTGCTTGTTTGTTTCCAGCCGGCTCTGTGCGTGTGTATGTGTATGTGTGTGTGTGTGTGTGTGTGTGTGTGTGTGTGTGTGTGTGTACCCAGCGACTGTGTGTGGTTCTTGTTTGATTCCTGGCAGCCGTCTGTAGCCCTGGCCTGAACTGAGCCAGCTCTAACCCAGCGGAGACAGTCGCTCTCCTCCCCCGTGGTACAGCCGCTGGCCCCTGACCATCAGCCCTCCCACCTCCTCCCCCAAAACATTTGCTCTGTTTGTTTCTCTTTTCTCTCTTGACACTGCCCCTCCTCCCATCCTTCTTTATTTTACTGTGCTCTTTATCCATTTTTCTGCTGTAGTCTCCAAGGGCATTTCTATTTGCCTCGTTGCCTGTCCCTGGGGCTCCACCTCTTGAATAACTGCTTAACTCCTCTCCTCTCTCCATAGATTATTTTGCTGACCTTCAGGGCCGCTCAGATGACGACCCAGGACTTTATTGGGAATTCTACGGCAGCGCTGTGTGTGGTGAGTACTAATCAGCACTTTGTGTGTGTGCCAAGTCTTTATTTTTCAGACATCTTCACTGCCATCTAGCTTTGAGTATAATGTGCGTGTGTGTACTTCCCCAACCTATATTTAATAACGGCAATACGTGTTAAAAATGACACATCTGTTGTATTTGGCTGTGTCAGAATCCACTGAAGAAGGCGGTGTCTATGACATCCTTGCTGACCCTCCTGGCCCTGATGATGAGGATGAAGATGACAAAAGAGAAGTGTTTGAGTTTGAGTTCTCTGACCGACCCCTGCTGCCTTGCTACAATATCCAGGTGTCTCTTTCCCAGGGGTAAGTTTGAGTGCAACGACAGATGCATAATTTCAAAATATGATTCTGCCTTTATTTTCATAGCAAGGTCATATTAAACTCAATAAAGAAACTCCATTGCATTTCACCATCACTTTTTGAAAAAAAAAAATGTTTATGGAGTTTAATATGACCATGCAATGACAATAAAGGTCATTTACTGTTAAAAACACCTTAGAGTTTTCTCAGATTTTTATGCATCCTATCTAAAGAGCACCTCAGGCTTATTTTGAGTCCAGTTCTCTGACCCAAGTCATTTTGATTTTTCTGCCTGTTGGCTTCATTTCCTAACCACTGTTTTTTCTTTTAGGCCAAGGAATTGGCTGCTACTTTCGGATGTGCTTCGGCGCCTGCGGATGTCTGCACGAGGCTTCCGACAGGCCTTCCCCCACATGGAGGTGGTGACTGTAGCGGAGGCAGAGTTTTACCGGCAAGCCTCTCTGTCGCAGCTATTCTCCTGCCCAGAGGAGCTGGAAGGCTTCCATTCAGACAGCAAGGAGCTGCTGGACCTAGTGGAAGACAGTGCCGAGCTGGCTGCCCTGCTGGGCTCCACACTGGAGTGTCTGGACGACCGCTGGGACCACCCAGGGGACAAGCTGAAGGATAAAATCAAGGCTATTGGGAAGTTGGGCTCATCCTGACCCCTGGGCCCACTAAACGCTGACCTTGATCCTTATGGACTGCAGTTTGCTTTAGAACCAACCAGGGGTTATGATGATTTGCCTTAGCCTGACCCTTAGTTCCTGCGCTTCGGCCCTGCTCTGGTCCAGCACTGGTGCACTGTACAGATAAACTGACCTGCTGGCTGTCAGGACTGCTGAAACGATCTCCTGTTAACTGAGGATTAACAAATCTGGGACTCCGTTAATTAATAATGGTCTTATTTTTATAAATTAATATATGTAAAAAATAAATGAAAATATATATATATATATATAAATAAATATATATAATATCAAGAGATTTCTTTTCTTTGGGATGTTGCTCATGACTCCTGAAAGATTTTGTATGGCAACAGAGTGTAGTCGTGTTGCCTGTAGTTGGATGGAGTGTGTGGGCGCGCAGCACATTGTGCATGTGTGTAGCTGTACAGAATAGTACTAAGACTGTGCTATTGAATGTGGTATTTGTGTTTATAGGAAGCACATGATGTCCTTTTTTTTTCTCCTCCTCAGACTTCAGCGCTTGCTTGAGCCTCAGGGGCTATAATGTTGTATTTTTTTGGTTCAAAGTTGGCTTCCTGTTTAGTCTGTAATTTAACTTGCAAAACTACAAAATTGTTTGTATTATAAAGTTTTAAGACCATGTAGATATTCACCTTTCGGCACAGAGCTTGTATATAACAGGGAAGCTACTGCAGTAAAGTAATTTTTGGTGTGTTCATTTTTGTTTTAACTTTGTAATTAAAATATCTCATTTGTATTTATATTTTACAAAGGAAGTTGCTTTAAAATAAATATACAAACTGCAAGATGAAAAATGGGTTCCATTTCATATTTTGTCTCTGCTGAATTAAACAAGGGTCTGGATAGTAAACTTTTAACTACTTTGAATCATCTTTCCCAAACTTACTGTGTACAACTTGGTACAAACACCAACACAATCCTATATTGCCATCTCTTGGAATGTTCTTGTATTGTAGGTGTCATGCACTTATTTTCAGCCATGACACAAGGAGTCCCCAGCTTCCATTTCCTGCCTTTTTATCCCTTAAAACACGTGGTTTGTATCGCCCCCCAGTGTTCAAAACTGATTAATGCAAAACTAACAGCCCTCGGTGCAAACCCAACTTATGCTCTGGTGTTGATGTTTTGAAATCACCTTGAGCTGTATGATTTTGGCCTAAATAGAAGACTATATAATGTATTAAAGAGGCTCTACTTTCCATTTTTAGAGAAGTGAGTCAGAATCATAAAAGGTCCAGTGTGGTACTTCAGTGTCTACAAAGTACCACTGCACAAGAAAACCATTGCAGTCTGGGAGGCTCTGCAGAATATGAGCAGCAGTGTGTCAGCGTGATGTTCTGGCTGAGCTTCAACAAAAATGACGACTGAACCAAAGGCCAGTCACGCAAAGACGATAGACTCCAAACTAAATTCCCCACTGCTGAGGGATCCCTGGCAGGCTGCCAAGATCCAGGCCAAAATGTAGGGTGCTTCAACTTATGGTTGATCCACTAGATAACAATAGACGTTTACAGTAGGCTCTCAGGCCATAAACGTCTGAAGAGTGACAGAACGCTTCTCAGAGTCAAGTTTTCAGATGATTGTAAGAACTAGTTTCATGTTGAAAGGTTTACAAGCATTTGGATCATGAACAAGTTTTAGTTTGTGACATAGTTCAAACAGATTTATGAGTTAAAATCAGAGCTTCACTTCACATATTCAGGCAGGTCTTGGAGCAAAAACAATCTGTCAGACATCTAATTGAGATGCACCCTCACAACCCAAACTATGAAGTCAGTGCCATATCCTGAGGCAGGATGTGTAGGAGGGTCAAATTCAGTGTCAAGAACTCTTCTGCCTAAAACTGTAATAAAATCCATACCACTGCACCAAATAGTTATGCATTCAATGTGGAACATATTGTGGACAGACGGATCCTCTGAGCCATCACCTCACCTATAAAATATGTTTTTCCTCTGATCCTCTATTGTCAACTTTATTTCAGTTGTTACTGTGTGGTTCAGTCTTAACATGTTACCAATACAAAAGACAAAAACAAATACAGATCTGAAAAAAAAAAAGATAAAGAGGCAACTAATGGTACGATGTATAAGTATGAGTTTGAGTAAAATGAAATTTTTTCTTATGCTAGAAAATACTGATAAGACTTTTTCTCAAATTTCTTAATTTGAGTCATTTATTTTGTTGACAACAAATGACACTTGGAGAGAATCCAGACCTAAAATAAAAAATATTTTAACATTTTCAAATGACATAATCGCATTGTTTTAACTTAGAAAGGTTCCATTAATCAACATTTGTTAGAATGACTTTGGTTGTTCTTGTTGCTATTGGGTGCTTGATGCCACTCCTGCTAAATTGTACTGAAATAAATTGAAACTTGTCTAAGTTTCTGTGAAAAAAGCCAAAATTTATAGACGTATTTAATGATTTGTTTCACTTGTTTCATATTCTCAACTTAAAGTAGCTATTTAAAGTTAAAGCAAATAAAGCACTGTTACTGTTTTAGGTATATGTTAACACTTGTTCATGTTAAGCAATATATATATATATATATATATATATATATGTAAAGCACAGCATTGTGCTGGTACAGGACATTACCATTCTTTGTAACTACTAAGTAAATACATTCTATTCTATTCTATTCTATTCTATTCTATTCTATTCTATTCTATTCTATTCTATTCTATTCTATTCTATATGCACATCAAGTTTAGTCTTTCATAAATGTATGTGCAAAAGTCTTCCAAAAATGACTTTACAGACTCCACATTCCCGGACTTCAGTCTTCAACAAGCCTAGAAAATTATAGAGGTGAATGCTAGCTAAAATAAACATAAAAATATGTGGCGCATCAGTGTTGTCCCATCATGCCTTGCGTCCCGTGACGTACGGTCAGGTCAGCTGATCTCTGCTGCTTTAGCAAGGAGAAAGATGTCGACGGCAAACTGGCGAAGGATGGATGCTGTTCTTACCGTAGGGGTTGTCCTCTGTCTCCTGGTCACCAATGGTAAGAAATGTGTCACAACACATAGATGTTATACATTTGTGAGAATCTCGTCTCTTCGTTTGATATAATACACCAGCTGTAAATATCTGCTGTTTTCCGAATCGTAGCTCGTTAATGGAGCTTGGAGCTATATTAGCATCGTTTAGCTTAACATCACCGGTGTTTCTTGTAGTTTTTAAGCATACAACGTTGTGGAAATGAATGAAAATGTATTCAATAGTAATGTTGTATTGACAGTATTGGATTATTTCGTCAATTTGTCGCATTAACGAGCGGCCTTTTGATTGACGTTAATAGCACTAGCCTGTTAGCTGTTAGCAGATTAGCAAACTGCAAAAAGGAGAATCAAAGGTAAGCTAATACCAGCATTTTGTGGTAACGCTACGCTTTTTGTTTGTCATTTTTATTAATAGAAAGAAAACTAACTTCCTGGTTATTGGTGATTAATTTACAAGAGTGAACTGTCATGTGACTCGCTGCTTCCAGTTGGTAGTTCCTCTTTCACAGTTACAATCTGCTCTGTGTGTCACGAGTGTATGTGAATGGGATATCTTTACTCTGACCCGTGATGTCTAGTCAAACTGACAAAACTAATGTAAGCTGTGAAGTACAATTTACATATCGGTGATGGGTGGTCATGGCGTTACACTGACAGATGGTTTTCGTTGTAGAGATCACTATTTTTTATTAAATCATCGCAGCAGCTGTCGAAAGAGGCAGAGACGGTGTTAGTTAAGTAGAATAGACAACTCAGTAGACCTGTTTTCAGGGTAGGCATCATCCTGATCAACTCTATAAGTAATGTAAGACATTCTAAGTCATACATGTCATCACTGAAATTCTCTTTGGCTTTTAATGCAAAGAAGTGGAGGTTAATCAATAGTGGAGTTTTAAAAGCCAATGTAATAATAATAATCAACAGAAAAATGCAGACTCTGTCATACAGAATAATATTGGCACTGAAAATATATTTTTGAATGTCTGAAATTAACCACCTTTCACAATTTAGAACCCACACATAACTAACTGTTGAATAAAACACCTAACTCAAAGAAATAAATAACAATGAACATCAAATTAATGAATAAATGCAGAACATTGGATTTACTGTACAATATATTGGCAGTGATGATTATTAACTTGTGAGATGTCATAGGCAAGCGAAGCCTGCTGGTTAAGAAGCCTGAAATTAACTGTTGGCTGCAATCCGCACCATTGTCTGCAAAACATCCTAATCAGCTAAACTGATTGGTTGGTCTATGTGGGCAAAGCAGTGCACATAATAAAAATCATCATCGTAGAAAATTCAACCCCATCTGACATCTGCAAGACCCACTCTCTTCTGTCTGTGACAATACCGCAGAACCACCACACTCTGACATGTCTGTAACCAACTCTCCACTGTGGGGGGAAAAAAAACTAAAGACCATTCACACTGACTAATGCCCTTTCTTCAACAACACTTAGAGCTTTAAATTGCATCTTGGTTCTGCATTAGCACCTTTTTTTAATGCAGAACACTATCTGCTGCTATACATGATGGAATCAGTATCGTAGTTGTTTTATTCTTTCTGTTGTTATGCACTGGACTAGGCTGTATATCATTTAATTTGATAATTTACTGCATTCAAGGGCCCATGACATTTTATTCTTAGTTTTCACAATATCAAACATCATAATAAATATGTTTATCAGTCGATGTAAGTGTCACACTGTAAAATATTCTTTATTGCGTAGAGAACTTTGCTAAGGAAGTTAATATCTCCAAGGTCTAATGGTAAAATATTAAATTAGAACATTCAACAATTACAATGACAATCTGTTTTTCAGAATGAAAACATGCATGACCAAAGTGACACAAGGCGAAAAAAAATCAAATTGTAGTTCTGTTTTTAGCTGACAGTTCAAACAGATGACAAATGAAGTCTGACCCAAAAGTGCTAAATGTGTTATATGTGCACTGATCATTTGTTGTCCTGTCATCAACTAAATTATGTTGTAATAAAGTATTACATTTGAATTTATGGGAATTGTAAGACCATTATATAGTAAGTGTTTTTTTCTGTGGCACAATTACGCTGACTGTTTTTAATACTTTTATCTTCACAGGAGTCCAAGGAGACACTTTAACAGTTTTGCAGGCTCCAGAATTTGTGTCCTTCCAGAAAGGAGACTGGCCTGTTTCTGGAGAGAAGATACCTGACTTGGTGGCTTTAACCATGGGCTTCTCTGTTCAAGAGGTAACTGCCCTCTCATTCCTACTGGCATCAGTTTATCCATAAAGGATTTTATAAGCCTTTTGTCTCACACACTGGCACTCATTTGTGCTGTAAAATTTATTATCTGGACAGCTCCTCAGCAGAGCCATCTGTGTGACATGAAGCCAGCATGTTGACAGGCAGCCTTGGCAAGAAGGCTCAGCATTTCTCCCAAATGGAAGAGAGGCGAATTGCTGTAGTTATTACGCCTGTGTGACTACTGTTGTCAAGCAAACAATCTTAGGTGCCCTGGATTAGTTAACTTAGCGGGACACAAAATTGATTTAACTATATTTATTGCCGATTGTGGTGACTGTTGAAAATACTGAAGCATTCATGAGAGTTTTGTACAATTTCAAGTTATTAGTGAAAGACAATGTCCAACAAAGTATTGATACACTGATCACCAGTTATTGGATATGATGGCTAATTTTTATGTTTATTGGTATCTGTATTTTTCAAAAGATGATTTCCAAGAAAATAAATGAATATCATTTGGTCTGCTTTGGCTGTAACACAGCCAGTGCTGTCTATAGTCACCTGACTGATTATACAGAGTTTTATTTATCTACATATTTACAGTTCCACCAGTTCGATATGACAACTGACTATAAGTTGTTGAAATGTTATATAAATATTGTATATATTTAAGGTTAAATGTTTTTAACAAACTTTTGTTGTTATTAGTCCCAAATACTGGTTCCTGATGTTTTTTTTTAACAATTAAAATTTTATCAACCTTTTACCCCTATGACTATTAGTGAGTCATCTCTTATGCTACATGATGTCACAATAAAAATTAGCCTGGAAATTTAGGTCAAAATATGTGAATGCTGTAATAGTGATGCAGATTTTATAAGCATTTTGTTTGACAGTGGCTGTTCATTTGCATAGGATCTGTCCTGGCCAGGCCTCCAGGCTGGTCCGCTGTTTCAGCGCCCCCGGGCTAATGTACTGGTGGTGGTTAGAGGTGTCGATAGCCTGGCCCTCCCCCAGAGTGTGGCTTCCTACCCCTTGGAGAATGTGAGTCAGCCTTGCATGAATGTTTTGTAAATCAAATATATGCGCTGGTCTAACAGAAGACAGGAATGTAATTTAAATGAGTTGGCTCTTTTTGTATCTTCCTTGCAGCCGGTCCCTTTCACCTTGGATAGCGTTGCAGAGACAGTGCACTCTCTGTTTGCTGAGGACACCCCTGTGGTGCTGCAGCTGGCCCCTAGTGAAGAAGTAATGAGGGCTACACACTGAAACGGAATAAGTCATACCTGTAATCTGTGGTGTCTTCCCTAAGGGTCTCATCTGTTATTTTCCCCTGTTTGTTTTTCTCAGAGGCTGTATATGCTGGGCAAAGCCAATGCTGTGTTTGAGGACCTGCCAGTCACTTTGCAACAAATCCGTGCACGTCTGTCCCAGGATGGCTCTGTGCTGGCTTCTCTTCCGCTGAACTCCCTCAGCAGGAATGCGGAGGTTGGTTAATCTCAGTAGTAGAGCCAACATTAGACATAACTCATATTTCATATTTAAAAAGTCAAAGTCTACCATACCATCACATTTCATTTCACAAATTGAGTTTCAGAAGGAACTTCAGTATAACGGTTTCACATCTTTGTTATTTTCTTTTTAAGGCCGATTTGCTCTTCCTGTCTGAGGTCCAAGTGCTGCATGACATCACAGCTCTGGTAAGTCATCCCATTCTATTTTTTTCCCTCCAAAAATGGGCAGATTTATTGCAGTATGACTCAGATGCCTTTGTCTTTTTTTCCATTAGTTGCAGAGACACAGACATCTGGCTAAGGACCACTCCCCTGACCTATACTCCTTGGAGTTGTCTGGTCTGGAGGAGCTGAGTCGTCTCTATGGTCAAGACTCCGCCCAGTACCGTGACGCCACTGCCATTCTCGCTTCCGTCCTTCAGAAGGTGAGCAGGAAGTGTTGACAGGCCTTTATAAATAGTCACTCTTAAATAATTTAAACTGTGCCGATAACAATGTGTGTGTGTGTGTCTTTGTAGTTTGGAGAAGATGTGTATGGTCTCTATAGCAACAGCGCTGTGGTGGAAGTTGTGACAGTGAAAACCTTTGAGGCTCCATTGACTCGGAAATCCCGTTCAATTCTGGAATCTAAACAAATCGTAAGTCTGAGGCTGCCTTAAACAAAAGTTTACTGGTTAACAGAGTGTGTAGACAGACACGTTATTCTCCTGCTCAGTGGTTAATCATTATTGTAGGCGCTTTTGACTTTTGGCTTTTGCCATTAGGAACTGAGTTGAGGTCAAGGCCATGTTGGTTGCTTAGATTTTTATGTTGCTTTGAGTCAAAGTCATGTAAAGTAATGATTAAAACCACAACAATGGTACCATTCCATTTGTCTGTGCTTTCTTAGATTATTTTAAAGGTGGATATGTAAGTTTGTTTCTTTAAGATGGTACAGAGGTGCAGTGTTCAACATACGCTCATGTCTTGCTAGATTTTAGTTGTGTTTCGAACGACCTTTAAATCACCACTGTAAAGATAGCCTGGCATTATTTAAAAAAAAAAAAACCCAAACAAACAGTCTAATAAGATGTCCAGTTAATTTTTTAATTCCAAGGTTTGTAAATCAAAATTGCTCTGGATATAACTGGGCAGAATTACAAGCTGTTAGAGAAAACTGAATGACACAGTACAAACCTATTGTTCTCCTCAGTGAGAGATTCAAGTGTAGTTTGTTGATCTTGTACATAAAATATATGGTTCATTTCACATAATACTGACAAAATTAGGCTTATGCCATCGGAAGCAACGGCTAGGGGTATATCCCCGAATGCCCCCAATCCTTAATGACGCCATGATGTGAGGCATCACTAGGTCATGACCTTTCATTTGCACTTGATTTGAAGTCCATCATACAAATACTTCCAGAGATATGACCAAAAGAGTGTTTAGTGATTTTAAACTTTTGAGTGGCCCTTGTGGACAATCTAGAAATGATAAATCGTCCAAAATTGAATCAGTTCTTCCTCTAAATGATATTCATTGATATGGCAAACATGGAATTTCTAAACCCAATATCTTTCAAGTTTTCATGTTGACACGAAGGATATCCATTTGGGGATATAATTATAGATTAAAACAACTGTTTCACATCAGCATCTTGGTTGTTTGCAAAGGTTTCCAGAACAGCCGTCCTTGGTCCATCATGCTATCAAACCTGCCCCATATCAGATAAGTGGTTTAGGATTGGCCTGCCACAAGGGTGATTAGGTGGAAATCTATAAAAGGAAGGGAGTAAAATGAAGATGATATTACTGTTCCTGCAGTGCAGAAAAGATTATTTCTCCAATAGAAAAAAACCTATAAACCTAGGAAATAGTAAAAAAAAAAAATTTCTTTGGTTCAAAACTGCCTTCCTCTATACTTTTCAACCAGAATGTCTTCTATTATTGTGTCTTTACAAAGAAAGGTGCAACAATGGAAACGCAGAACAGCAACACAAACTACAGCTTCTAAAATTAACATAAAGTTGTATCAACCCATGTAGGGTGGATTTATTGCATGTAGTACAGTAGCATCTTGCATAGCTAATGCCTTTACCTCTATGTTCTGAAATATGTGTATATTATTTATTTCCTTGCAGAGTAACCCAGGCAGCCCTTACAACCTGGCCTACAAGTACAACTTCCAGTACGCCGTGATCTTCAACATTGTGCTGTGGTTGATGATCGCTCTGGCCCTTGCTGTTATTGCCACCGCTTACAACCTGTGGAACATGGACCCAGGATACGACAGCATCATCTACAGGATGACCAATCAGAAGATCAGGATGGATTAAATCCTGAACATCAACCCCTCCCCCACCCCAATGCTGTCCCCCAGAATCCTCCAATGAATGTTTGTGTTGTGTGTGAGGTTGTCATTTAGTTTAAAAAGAAAACAGTGACAGCCTGTTGGGGCCTATTTCTGCATCACTCCTTTGTTTACATTGGCAAATAATGGACAGAAACATTGCATTAGAGGAGCCTCTTCATGAAGATGCTAGATGTCACCACTTACTGGTATATACACTGAAAAATCTTTTATTTTCTAACCCCACAGCTCACATTCCAAATGACTTCTCTCTTCCCTCACTTCATTATTCCCCTTGTGATTGCATTGCAGTCGTGTTTTTTTTTTTTTTTTATTGTAAAAACTCTTGTATTGCTATGAAAGAATGAGATTTGTCTGGTTTTCATGTGATGTGCTTGTCTTGCTGTGTGAAAATGTTTTAAGTTAAATGAAATCTATGTGTATATATTGAATATACAACTGTATGATAAAGTGCTGTAGTCTTATTGTGAAATGATTTGTGCAATTCAAGGTTAGTACCTGCTTCTGTTTAAAACAGTGAATAAGTAAAAATACGAGATAAAATTGTTGGTCGTTAGGATTGGACAAGGGTAAATGAAGCGCTGTAAATTGAAATATGTCTAATAAATTATTATACCAATCACTGATGTTGAAATATGTTTTGTATAGACCAGAATCAGGTTGTGTTCTGTCAACTAAGTCAAGTTTGCTTTTAGTTCTGTGTGAGTTAAGATGTAATTTCAATCTAAAAATAATCATGTCAGTACTTCAAACCACACAGCTTGATTCAGTCCAAAAGAAAAAGTAATCAGCATTATTATCATTATCTGTATTATAAAAGTAAAGCCGCATCTGCTTGTGCATGTCTCAGGATTCAGACAAAATCCAGAAACGGCTGACTTCTGCATTTTGGCATATTTATATATTTTTTGTCAAGGAACACTGTAGCAAAAACAGCAAGTTGATAGGGCCTATATTTTGGAAGATATTAGTAATTTCTGAATACAATAGCCTTACAGTCATGTTTTTATGCCCAGAATGCTGTGGCCGTAACTGCTGGACAAATGCAGAACAGCGTGAAAACTACCACATCTAAAACCTGTGAATCCCCGTGGGTCAATGTGCTAGTTATTATTATTATCATTATTATGGGCTTTGAGACCCAAGATGACCACTTTTGACCAAATAACTGAAAGGAAAGTCACTTAATTGCTTACTTCCAGCATGTGATTGCAGTTTTTCTGTTTTCTCATTTTAAATTATTCTTAACGTCCTGAGACCCTGGACAGTACAAGCATCTGCTTTTTGCGTGAAAAAATCATTGGTGAAAACAGCACAACACAACTTTTTTTCAGCTATGTTTTTTTTTTTCTATTAATGTCCTTTGCAATGACAGTTTGTTGTTGTTTTTAATCAAGCTGTGAAGCTCTGTGAAACAAAAAAACAAAAAACATATCTGAGTCTAAGGAGGTTTAACAGCGAATCATGACCTACGCCTTTCCATTTTGTGAGGCTCCACAGACAAATCTACACCATTACAAAACCTGTGCCTGAACACAACAGTAGTTGTTTTATCCATGTTGGCATGTTGAGCCTATAGTGAATTAAAGTTGCACAAATTCTGCTTTGTGTGGCATGAGAGGAGGGGCATATGTGTTGAAATACAACAACAGTCTTTTCTCTATGAGGAATTGACATACTTCTCTCCGTGGCTTCCTAGAATTTCTGAGGAACTGTTTCTCCAAGAGCATCTTAACCCTAAATTGACTTTACATTTTATGTAAAGAGACACATGCCATGTCATTTCATTTTAAAGCAGGGCCTTAGTAAGTACAACTACATTCTGCATAAGATTTCCAGGACCTTTCAGATAAACTTGTAGAGAAAATGTGGTAGTGTTCAAATAATATCTAATTACAAATGATATTGATATCTCTGGTTTTCTGATTAGCTTTTGTAACCTTAAAACATCCTGATCTGCATGCAAGAGTTTGTCAGTGCACGTAGGCATACAAACACATATACAAATCATTTGCAATGATAAATGAGTATTTCTACACAACTTAAAAGGAAGACTTCCTCCTTGGAAATTCATCTGGATTTCAAATGCAAAACATAAAGCATGGTCTCGAAGTAACGGGACAGGGAAATAATTTTATCAAGATCTCATCATCCTTTTAAATGAATTCAGAAGCCACCAAAACACTGTTGATGTGGTGATCATTTGTAAAAACATGAAGACAAATTATTGCACTTTGCAAACACAAAAATTGCTGCATGAATAAAAATCCAGCTACATGAAAGATTCATGAAGATTCTTTGTTGAAACCATTCATGTCTCTTTTAGTCCTTTAACCAAGACTCTATCTGAAATGTAAGATTTTACAAACTAAGGCTGCTTTTTACACACTTATTTCATAATATAACAGGCAATAAAACTGACTTGACTTTTAAACTTTTCATCTTTTTTTTTTTATTTATCTAAAATTAAGAATAGACGGGCTGAAAATGAATCACATTTAACAAAGTTCCTGAGGACTCGTGTTCCTTGCATTCAGCCCTTTAAGACCTAGAACTATTTTTATTTTGGTTTCCAAATTTTCTTCTCTGTATATAACATTTTGTAAGTGATTTACCATTATTTTCTATAGTAGTATTTTCTGCATTTTACATTTTTCAGTATTAATCAGTTATTTTACCATATTTAATTCACTGATCATATAGATTTTAATAAAAGCTCACAGCAAATTCAAAGGATATTATATCAAAAGAGAAAATGAAAAAAAAAAAAAAGGCATATTCCTGTGATTTGTCAAACTACACAGGTTTTACTGGTGAATCAACATTTCAGAAGATAACGATGCTTCTGGGTTCACTATGGAGCCTCTGAACGTCCAAGTGGGTCATATCTGATGACCATGAAAAGAAGACAAACTTCAAAATTTTACCTGAATTATTTACATGTACAGATAAGATTAAGGGTCCAAGAGTTAATAAACAGACCAGTAGATGCTTTTGGTCACCAGTGGCTGTTTAGGTCTCAAGGGTTAACTGTTTTTAATGTATTTTCTCTTATGTTAAAATATTTTAACCTTGTTTTTAGACTCTGCCAGTTTTCACATTTGTCATGCAGTTATATTGTATTTTATGTGTATGCATACCTATGTATGTTTATTTGCATTTTTGTGAAGTACTTTGGTCCATTTTACCTCTAAAATGCAATATAAATGAAATAAATTAAACATTTTATATCCATTCAGTCGTATCCTTTCCCCCCAGTGAAAATCACATCTCTCTGGAAGTTGATTTTATACGTGATCAACTGAAGGATGAAATTTGTACATAAAAATTCTGTCACTTAGAGACAATAAAGTCATTTGAGACAGAAATACATTGCTGTATATTTAACTGCCTGACAATTTGTAGACATCTAAGACCTAAAATGCAACAAATAAAATGCAAAAGATAAGATAAGATAAGATAAGATATAAGAGGGCTGCAATGCCATACAGAGAACATAGTACAAACAACAAGACATCTCAGTGCAGACACATAATAATATATAACACTGCAGTCATGTGACAGCAATAAGTAACACCAACCATACTATGCCATGGCATACTGAAGCATGGGACAGTATACACCAGCAGTAGACAAATAAATACACCTATTGCGCAGCTCTAAATCCATACCAAAACGTGTAACATCACAAGAATTATTATTATCATTATTATTTATTTTTAATTTAAGTATTTTAATTCTTCTCCAACCACATGCTCACCAGTTTGGCTCAGCACAATCCTACATTGTGTGGATGTGTTGTCTGTGTGTGACCACGGGAGCATGGTCTCTCCTATCACATGCTGTGATTTAGTGTATTATCTGTTTGACCAATCAGCATGCAGAGTCCTCCTCAGGCCCCGCCCCTTGGTTTTATCCGCTCTATGTAACTGGTTTGGTAACAGCTGAGCATCTTCCATAACAGCCTTGGAAATCACACTGAGCAGCGAAGAAGCAGTGATATTTGTGAAAGATTGTCTCATCCGGAGATATAAACAATAATCAAACATGGTCTGACTGTTGATAAAAGGTAGGATTTACTTACATTTCCTTGTCTAATCTTGTGTGGATGTTTTGACGCTTTTTTCTTCGAGGCCCGGAAGCAAAGCTAACACATGTTTTGTATGGAAAATGATATATTGTGGTTCGACTGGTTTATATTTTCCTCTTTTTTGTTTGTTTTTTAAAACATTGTAGCCAGCATCTACGTGGTCAGGAGGATCCGGGCTTCCATCGCCGAGGGAGAGAAACTGGAGACTCCTATTATAACACCATGTAGTGCTATGGGTGAGAATACACAACACCACTATTACATGGACTCATGTAGAAGAAGAAATGATGTAAACAGGCAGCAAACAAACATTATGAAGGCAGGTGTTTAGGGACTTCAGGTAAAATATGATGAATAAGGATTTACATATTTAGATCTTTAAATATTAACCCATAAAGACCCAGTGCTACTTATATGTCAGTTCCCAAATGCATTGTTCCTCTCTATATTTAACCTTTCTTAAGTGATTTATCACCATTTATTGTGATATTATCCTCTTTACTTTTGTTTTTTTTCAGTGAAAATCATGTATTTTCCTATATTTAATTTATTGATCATGGAGATGTTCATAAAATCCTTAAAAGTTGACGGTTATATCTGAAACAGAGAAAACTGAAGAAAAAATGTAACTTTTTCAACAAAATATATCACTAACTTATAGACCTGCTGATGTCACATTTGAAATTTCACCCATTAGAAGGAAATGGTGAAAAAAAAGATTTAAAAAATTCATAAAAATTGTTAACTTTGACTTACTGTTACTAAATTTGTAATCAGATCTATTCTGGGTCACTGGTAATCTATAAACCCAATTTGGTATGAATTCAACCTATAGTTTTGCTGCTAGAGTGTTAACAAACACTCTGGGGGTGGGGTAATAAATGTTGATAAATTACTTAAGAAAGGTTAAATAGTGAGAAAAATTCATTTGAGAACTGCCACAGAAGTATCTCTGGGTCTTTATGGGTTAAGATCAGCTTCAGTATTTCAGTTGTTTTGTTGGTGATCTACCAAAAAAGTCCCAAATACCTGACTTCAGCCTGACATTAACTCTGTTATATTTCATATGTGTATAATTTTACACCATATATCTTTACTCATGTTCACCAATTAGGCTTTTTATCTTCAGTTACATAATTGTTCTATATTTATCTGACAGTGAATATAAATAGCAGGGTTTTATGTGTATTGACTTGTGTCAGAGCATTATGCAATGTATGTAGCTGAAGTCCAAATTTAATTCAAACTGAGTAATTCTGAGCATTTCACTTCAATAGATACTCCCTTTGTTAGTTCAGTGTGAGTTCAACTACATCATGTATTCTATTACATTCTCACAGGGTCAAAAGTTTACATACTCTATTATTTGGGAGCTTCACCTTTTAAATTAAGTATCTTAAATCAAATGCTGACAGAAAAACATCTGACCTCAGTTGTACAGGATGTTACTGATTCACTATTTTTTTTCCACTTAGCTGAAAAGAGAAGGGCGATTGAACATGAATCAGGAGGTCACCCACCAGCGGCCGCAGTGATGTCAGAACCTGCTGACGGTGTTGGTGAAGCGTCAGGGTCTTCCTCACAGACAGCTGTACAGAAATGTGGATCCTCCTGACGTTAGAGTACACTGGACTTTGAGACTTTTCATGGACAGTATATATCAAATTACAATAATAACAAGCTTATATTATACAACATAAGCACATATGTAATAGTCAACTTGTTGTTTAGGTATTCCACCAACAGTCAAAAAAGTCAGACCACACCTCAGTCCAGGGTCCATGTGCTCAGTGACCAGTGTCTACCTCCTAATGAAACACATTCAGGCCTTTTCCACAGTAGAAAATATATTATAATTGTATACACAGCCTGGCCACAAAAAAAAAAAAAAAAAAAAAAAAAATAGAAATTGACACCTGGATTTAACCCATGCAAATATTTCCATTCCTTCCATTGGATAATTACTGCAGTGGTTAATATATTTTTGGTATTGATTTATCAAACATAACAGATGCAGTCAGTAGCTTCATCCATCTGATAGAAGATTAGACTGTGTTTCAATGGAAAAAGGTCATGTGATCTGATGAGTTCAGATTGATCCTGTTCCAGTGTGATGGATGCATCAGTATGAGAAGAGAGGTGGATGAAATGATGACCCATCATGCCTAGTGCCTACAGTACAAGTCTGTAGGGGCAGTGCTATAGTCTGGGGTTGCCTCAGTCGGTCAGGTCTAGGTTCAGTAATGTGTGTGTCCATAAAATGATGAAAATAAACGCTGCAGTGAATGTGCGCCGTAGTCCAGCAAAATGTGAAAGTGGGACCGCTTTTTTTCTTTTTTTTTTTTTTGGCCAGGCTGTGTAATAATGGAAATATATGTTTGGGCAGGTGAACAAACTTGTGTGAGAAAGGCCTGTATTTACATACTGCAGTGTTTGACGGCCGACTCACCAACCTCTGCACCAGGGGCTGAGTAGGCCTGATGTTTCTGCTGTCATATCAATAAATACATTAAAAAAGCTAAATGCTGCAGTGATGTGTGGATTTGTGACTGTATAAATGAATGTAAACATTGAAATTTTGTGTTATTTAGTGAAATGTCAGGAATGGTTTCTAACCTCAAAAACAGTTCAGGTCTTTTAGGCCTGCAACATATTCTGGAAGATGTGACAGAGGAAATTTAGGGCTTGTATTGAGTTATAATGATTAAATTATGTGAGCGATTGTAATCATGTTTTGGTACAAAAGCAGCAGATGGGAAAGGTTTAATCCTTTAGCAGCAGTGATATAGATCACTAGTTTATCAGGAAATGTGCTACAAAATTAATGAAGGGTTTTAAAACAATGTTCTTCAAAGAAAGATAGGAAGGGATTGAACATTTCATCCTTTACGGTTGTGAATAGAACTAAATTTTCAACATATCTGAGTGTGTGTAAGATGCAAGCCTGAACTGAACATCTGCAGTATCAGATGGAACCGTCATTGATCTGTAGCAGATAGAACCACGTGGACTCAGGATTTGTCCTGGGAGTTATCAGTTATGTTCAGACCCATCAGAATTCAGATACATTTTTTTTTGAACAAATCAATGAAAACGACCACCCAGATTGTTCTAGTAACAAGTCCAGAAGCCTGGCAGCATGGAGGAAGAGTCTTCCATGATCTGGGGTAATGTCACTGTCCTTTCCAAAGGTCACTTGTACTTTAATAATGGCACCGTTAATGCATAAAATGACTTACAGATGAACTTAATTAATCCCAATAATATTTGGGTCATTTTTTGATAGCTGGATCATTCATCAGTTGGTCTTTCCAAGGATGTCCATGCATATTTCAACAAGGGAGTTCAAAACCATATTCTGCACATACAGAATATTAGTTTTATTGTTACTATCTGGTAAAAAACAAAACAAAAAACACACAATAAATAAGATTAAGCCTACATTGAAGTAGGTTTAGTGTGTGCTGCAACAAAAAGACCCCGTGTCATAGCCTCCATTGTGACATGACACTTGATGTCTTGAGTCCTTGAAAGTATTTGATACATTTATTATGAAAAGAAATGGCATCTTTGAAATAAATGTAGACCAACTTGAAATCAGAATCTGCTTTCAGGTAAAATGTCAAGTAGTTTCTTTCTTTCTTTCTTTCTTTCTTTCTTTCTTTCTTTCTTTCTTTCTTTCTTTCTTTCTTTCTTTCTTTCTT
>JAPTYQ010000015.1:18891257-18903526 GCA_029814465.1 Ostorhinchus cyanosoma | reverse complement strand
TTCTTTCTTTCTTTCTTTCTTTCTTTCTTTCTTTCTTTCTTTCTTTCTTTCTTTCTTTCTTTCTTTCTTTCTTCACAGGAGGACATGCTTACAGGTTTCAAAAACATATAGATGATGGTGTAATGTGCCCAAAGCAAGAGATCAATATTATTACAGTCCAAAACAGAAATAAATATTCTATAGACTGGTCATACCGGACAAACTATAAGGCTGAACATGTAAAAAGTGTCGTAAGAAAGAAGGTTCTTTCCCCTCTCAGTACTCAGTCCAGCAGGTGGCGCTGGTGCATTTCAAACACTCTAAGAAGAAGAAGAAGAAGAAGTGCAGCGAGCCAAGCAAAATGTGTGCATCTCAGATTTTAATGAACTACTGATAGAAACATCTGGGGAAAATTAGTTATCGACATTTTCCTTAACTTCATAGTGCTAGAAACGGAAACCCCGGCTTAGGGTAAGCTTGAGTTCTCCTACGTTTAGCTATAATCTTAGATAAGGCAGCTAGTTAGCTTGAATGTCGCTAATTTCATCGGCTAGCGCTAGCAGAACAGGTTTTTCACTTTTGATTGTGTCCAGACTTTCGTAGGAAATTAACCCCTAAATGAACTACACTGTGCTACAATGCTGTACTCTAGAAGTGCTGCAATGGCACTGCTTTGTTGAAACAGGAAGAATGTCACATGCTTTTCCACGCAATACAAACATTTGTGCTTCATGCTAACCGGGCTTTGTGGGTCACTTCATGTTAGCTCGTGCAAGACTGGTTGTGTTTTTGATTGTCTTCCGGGAATCATCTGCGATATAAGAAATAATTAAAGAAATTCAATCTTTTAAGATGTCTCCACAGTGTCTGTATTTAAAAGGTCTTCAGTTTGTTTAAGGGCAGTGCAGTTGAAATTGGACAGAATGAAAACTGAATTGCACAAAGAGTGTACAGCTATAGCTACTTGTTATTTTATTATTATTATTATTTATTATACATTTTCCCCTTGTTTGGCCAAACCAATACATGCACATGTAACCCAAATATATACGTTTCAGTATTATGAAGGCAAAAATTGTAAGACGCATAAGTGCGGGAAAATATAACAGTACACGGTACAGTTAGCTGAAATAGCTACTGCTGTGGTTTGCTTTTAGCCAGTTTATTATTATGTTGAAATGTTCACAAGCCTCTGTCCATATTTTAAGTTGGTTCATTATCCCAGTCCCCTTCATATCTTATCTGTATCTGTGCAGGGCTGTGCAGCTAAACCAGTAGAGAGAGCATAAATGGAGGTGTTGTGTCTGTACTGGATCAGGATGAGACAGTGAACCCATGAGGCAGAGCTTTTGTTGTCAGATTTTGTTTGTTAAATGTTGTGAGGTTTATGATCACGTAGTCATTCTTGAGCTGTTAAACACGGAATGAGACACATGAATGAAGAGCTTGGATGTATGAGAAAGTAACCATAGAAGAAATATTGGCATAGTTGAGCAAATTTCGGTTGTAGAATACAATTGTTTACAACTTGAAATTAGTTATTCTCTCTTTCTTTATCGTGTATCTTGATTTGAAATATCGTTTTTTTATTATTCTACATCAACACTTTTGCAAGTGCTGCTGTTAAAATTGTAAAGTGTTCATAGGATGGCAGTGTTTACGACAGAATCAGATTATATTTTTACCCTGCTCGCTAAAGGGGAGGCGAAAGGTTAGGTTTTTCTGTTTGTCCGTTTGTCTGTTTGTCAACAACTTTGTGCCAAAACTACTGGACCCATTTCCATAAAATTTTCAGGAAAGGTGCGAGGTAGTCCAGAAAAGATACCATAAAATTTTGGTGAGTGTAGGTCAAAAGTCAAGGTCATCAAAAATGATTTTTATCAATGATAAGAGATAGAGCAAATCAGGTAAAACGTTTGTGAGGGGGCGGGGTTTGTTGTGCCTGGCACCACTTATTATTTTTGTTTATTTGTTTGGTTTTAGCTGATTGGACTAGCCACCTCTTCAGTTACTCCTTAGTTCTTTGCCTGGAAAAGTGTTTTTGTTAAGTATATTGTGACTATTTATGTGTTAAATTTATGATTTTGTTTGAGGTATTGCTTGTTTTGTTAATCTGTGTGTAATTAATGTACATGTGTTTCTTGCAGTGTGCCTTACCAGACTGTGGACCATGATGGACAGAAGAAAAGCCTTAACTATACCATTTACTGTTGATAAGGATAATTTGGTATGTTTATCATTCTCCAGGTTATAGAAGTGGATAGCAGCGAGGGCTAGATTGTTTGACAGCTTATGTGTGCATAGAGAAGTCGGCATCATTTTGCATAGTTAAAGCTGCTTCAATTGTGCTGCTGTGTTGCACTGTGTGATTCACAGATTCCAAGGCTAAAACAATTAAGACTTCACCAAACAATTATGCTATCTGCTGAATACATTTTTGCTGAGTAGTCAAGCATTTAGCATAAAAAAATGTTTATTTTAATTTCTTCCACCTTAAAGTAAATTACTTATAACCATTTGTCTCATTTCGGACTGTTTTGCTATTTTTGGTTAAAAGATACTAAACTATTATTCAACCAACTAACTGATTAGATATTTACAGCTTGCTGTAAAGTGACTAAGTTTGGGTTAAACCCACAACCAAATTAATGATAAATTTAATACATGAGCCACTATGTGCATATAGATTTAATACTAGTTAAATACTAGTCACTGACTTTTAATTAATGCTTGGTTTGCATTTACAAGCCTTTAGCGGTTATGTGTAACTTATGGCAACTAACCAACCTGTGAATTTTAGATGGAAAACCCACTCAGAATCCCCACATCATATCTTTCACCAGAGTGTGGGAAGTTAGAAAGACAGGTACACTAACAATTCTGGTCTGTTTTGAATAACATAACACGTGTTATTCTGTAATGTATAGTTCAGAATAAATTTTGTTTTTTAATTGACATTTTTTTATCAGGTATCTTGGACTGCATTTGCTGGATGCAAACCCAAACGTCACCGTGATTCTCAACATAGAAATGGATCTATGATGTTTGATCACAACCACGCAGCTTTGGTCAAGATGGGGCTAGCCAGGTATGCAGGACTAGCCTTTCTCAAATATGTACCTGGTCATTGTTATAACCATTCTCTTAAACCGACAAATACCTTGTGTAGTTCATACTGACGGCTGCGTTTTCTATTACATGTTCTGTTATCTGTTAAGATATGCAGTTAATTGCAATTTGTTAAACATTCACAAGGTGGGGCTCTTCTTCTAGATGTGGGTCAGCGGTGTCCCTTTGAATTCCTTTGATTCCACAGCTGTTTGCTTAACCTGTAAAGCCCCAGTGCTACTTTTATGTCAGTTCCCAAATTAAATGTTCTCTACATCTGATCTCTCTTAAGTGATTTATCACCATTTATTTAGAATAGTATCCTCAGTGTTTTGTATTATATTATTATAAATAAGGTATTTTCCTCTATTTAATTGCAGGCACTCTCATGCCCACAGTTAGTACAGAATGCTGCGGCACGACTTTTAACAGGGGCCAAAAAACTTGAGCACATTACACTAATTCTTGCATCTTTGCACTGGCTCCCTGTTAATTTTAGAATTGATTTTAAGATTTTATTGTTTTTAAAGCTTTGAATGGACTGACCCCACAGTACATCATAGACCTCATCCAGATTTATACACTGGCACGTGCACTGAGGTCTGAGGGCCAGCTCCAGCTCATGGCTGAAATACTATGGTTGCCTTAATAAAGTATAGTAATAAGTAGCATCCGACCATATCCACGCATCTCTGATCAACAGTAATAATGTAACTATATTGTCCAATGTCACACTCACCACTTATATATGTCCTTTTATTCACAAATCAGGGCTTAAAAACAGTCCAAATTATTCGCTTTCACTGTTGCATTGGCAGTGAAAAAACCCCTCTGTTTACTAACTAAAGTGAAGTCATTTGATTTGGATCATTTAATGCTTCATGCAGGTGGTGCTTTTAAAAATCTACTCCTTATCAAAAGATAGGATTAATGCAGTGTTTCACACATTTATTTGATCAGATAGACTTGTGTCTACCCATGGCTATGCCCTGCTGTACAGTCTAAGATATCTAGTTTATTATATGTATGTTATGGTTACAGTTTTGAAAATCACCTTCACTACATGAAAAAATTACATCTTCCAAGCTGCAACTACACACTGAAAATAGCCATTTGGACAAAGACATCTGATCTTTTTATGTGCCGTATTCTGTTGTAATGAGTTAGTCATTCTAATACCATAACGTACTTTTTCGTGTGCTGCTGTTCAAAAAAAGAAAAACATCTTTCTCCTGACAATATTTTGCAAATTCACTCTCGCTGCATTCTGTGTCCTGCACCAGCCACAGTAAACATGATTTGCTTAAAGAACAACTCAAACCACCCACAGAGCTTTTGCTCTAGGGCAATAGCATCACAAACCAAGTGAGGAAATACATGTGTCTATGTGAGATTAGTACAATGGTGATGAAAGCTGCCACCTTATGTCACCCTCCACCAGATCAGCTAATAGAATAGATTCTGTTTTATTCATTTGCAATAGCCAGGATGTTAACCTGCAGAGGGCAGTGTAAATGTATATTTAAAACACTGAGTATTAGGTTTATTTTACTTGCAAGGTGTATTTGCTTTGTGAAATTTAGTGTAAGTGCCCTTATGCAATCATATTGCAAGTTCTGAGTAAGAAATATTTAATCATAACATCATTTTATATTTGAAAAATATGGTATTATTAATTAATATCATAAATGTTTTGTGCTTTATTAAAAATGATCATTAGGTGATTTGCTAAGGCTTTAAAATTGTATTGTGTTATGACATTTTTATTTATTACCCCATCATACCACTTGGTCTACAGTTTTGTAGAAAGAGATTAAATGAGCTACATTTTATGTACTTGGATGAATTGGAAAACAAATGACAAAACAGTGTTGGTGCTGGTGTTTTCAGTGTATTTGATAAAGTGTTAATACACATATATAGTGGTTTATGTACATTTTTATAATTGATTTATAAATTTCCCACTAGAAAGAACCTGTAAAGTGAAGTATTGTAATGTGTAGACAGTGTTTGAAGTAGATCTGGTAGCTCTGACACAAAGCCATTCTCTCATTAATTCAAAGACTTGCACATTTTGACCTAAGACTGTATCTTAGAAACTACATCCAACCAGCCTTTTCTCCTCAATTTTGCTTTATTAATGACTCAAACTTTGTAAAGTTTCACTACTTTTATTCTGGAGGTATTTTACGTGTTTGTAATATATTCATTAATCTTGACCTTTTGTTTTAACCAAACCTGTAGCACCGTAATGTTCTTCCAAGCAGCAAATATGGACACACCATCATCTTATTTTCGAACATTTTTTAATACATTTCTTATCTGTGTGTGGGATTTTACATATTTGTGTAAGTTGCTTAAACTTCGCTCATAAACTTTGTGACGCTAGGCTCACTTTATCAGTACGACAACACACACTCCTTATCTACACCACTTGACTTGCGTGCCCCTCCCTGTGGATCAGCTGGTGTACCTGATGTCAGCGCTGCAGTTTAATATGAGCTTTACCTTTAATGTTGCAGAGGAAATCTACAAAGACTGTGAATAATTCTTGCTCTGTTTTGTCCTGCAGGAGGAAGCCTTATTTAATTCTGACAGATGTCCTGAAGACAGAGCTGGGCAGAGCTTTCATGGAACAGAAAAAAGCGGCCTTTAACTTACAAAATAAAGAGCTAGTGTACAGCAGGGAGCGGCGTCGGTGCAGAGAGCAGACTCCGATCTACAGAGACAAGAGGCCCAGGGAGGTCAAGGATGTGAAGAACAAGACTGTCACCCCAAAACAGAAGCAGACCATCACCCCCACATCCATCCGGTATGAAAACACTGTGGCGATTAATGAGCTGAGTGTGTGCCATTTGACATAAAGAATGCTTCTACATTTGTGAAAGCTGAAATATCACAGGGATGTAGTAATGAGTTAATGTGGGACCCGAGCATGATCACCCATTTGTTTTGGTGAAAGCTGCTCCAGTGTTTTTCTAAAAATGTCTTTTACATTTTACAGACCTTGTTTTAATAGCACTGTTTAGAATATGATAGTTCTGGGTCCCATGGTGTGACTTAACACCTCAGATGGTTTCCCATTTACAGTTGCAGAAAATAAGGACTTGAGTGTGAATAATGGTTCAGACAATGGACCCTTCATACATGAAAACTGAAGTTGGCTTATTTGTTTTAAACTGAGAAATTTTAGAGTGGCTTGGCCCGCTGAATATTTGGCTCTCTGCATTTTCCAACGACAAAACTGCTGGTGATTTTATTTCGGAACAATACCACACAGAAGGATTTCACAACTTGAGATTCTGGGTCAAATAAGTGTTTCTGTGTTTGATTTTACACTCTCTGTTTTTTTTTTTTGTTTGTTTTCAAGTAGAGACTCTTTTATAAAAAATATCTTGCAAATTTAGATTTGCACTGCCTTGCTGGAAAACAAAATGTAGAGCAGTGTTTTCTGATGTATCCAGGTCCAGACTAAAGTTAAAGAATGATGAGGACAAAGAGGACAAAGATGAAAACGGAGATGTTCAAGAGGTGAAAATAGGCAAGGACCAGAAAGAAGACTATAAGTTCGCTGAAGTTGTAGGTGGGTACACATTAAGAAAAGGATGCAAAGGTGTTTCTGTAAATTTTCTCTTTTTATCATCTTATAATAATCTTTAAGTGATAACCTGATCTTGCTAAAATATTTCACCCAGATTTAATTTTGGGCTTAAGAAATGTGTTTTTTTTGTACTTTTTGCTCATGAGTAAATATCAAAGCACAGTAGTCGCTGTAATTTTAAGTGTGATGATTTTATCAAGAGAAAAACATAAGTTATAAGTTGACCTCCTTTTATCTGTTTCTTTCAGATTGTGGACTGTCATTGAGGTGGGAACACCCTGAGGATACAGGACACTGTAAATTCACCCCAAATAAAATCAACGACAATTGGACTGATCCAGAGAATGACTTGCAACACAGTTTGGTGCGCACCTTACATGTAATTTACATTTTCAGATGAGTCCCTCAAGTTTCTTTTTTTTTTTCCTGAGAATGTTGAAAGAAGGTGAAAGACCCCCCAAAATAAAGGATCTTTTGTACGTGTTTTTTGTATCAACAGAAGAGGAAAGTGAAAGATGCAGAGACCCAAAGCACGGAAACATGCTCCCCGAAACGTCCACGTGAGAGTGTGCTGCGCCTCTCCGGGTCAAACAACACAGATGGAGGGACAGCCCCTACACAAATTTGCTTGGAGGAAAGCGCAGAAGACAGGGATTTGGAGAACCCAGATAATGGCATCCTGCAGTTCACAGTGGGGGTTGATGAGAACAATGGAGAAATGCTGATCCCAGTTACGAGCCCCAGTTCTGGAAACTTAAATGCAGCAAGTATGTTTTTTAGCAAGGGTACTGCCATTAAAACTACCCCCTCTGAACCTAGTAAGCAATAAGAAGATAATAATCGAAACCTGGCAGTATTATTATATTGATAAACCTTTTATTTGAGTCACTTAAAGACAGATGGACAAAGGTTGAACACACTTTGTGTTTGTGTGTGTTGTAATCATAAATAGAACTCTAGAGACCATCTGATTTAGTACTCACCATCTGGTCCCTTTGTCTGAGCGTTTTTAATACATCCTTAATCAAATGGGCTTTAGTGCTCCTAAGTGGCAAAGTAAACAAATTCAGATAAAAAAACTTTTACCTCAGAGTTAGGGGTTAATACTTTTCCCTGCCTCATGGATGTGTTTCTGATGCTGTTTGTCATTTTGTCAGTTTAATTTTACCTGTTTTTGTGGATGTCCTTGTCATTGAGAGATGTACTTAAGCATAGATTCCAGGTAATTTCATTCTGGGTTCATGTATCCTTTCTGTGTATATTTCAGTTGTGCTCTCCAGTGACGATGAGGAGGGTGGAGAAGGCACAGTGGCACAGAGCAAACCCCCACATGAAGCTGTGACCCTAGAGCTGGAAGCCAAGAGCATAGAGGACATGGAGGTAGAGTTGAATGTATGATTGAGGAATATAAGAAAAATATAGACATGTTTGCTTCATGGACTTTTGAGTTTTTCATATTGCACTTGTATCAACCATGACATGTCTGTCCTTTACATGTTTGTATGTCATACTCTGATTACAGCAAACAGGACAAAAGCAGCACAAGTGTAAAGGACTTTAAACCTCCGTAGAGTGGGGTTGTAATCCCTGAGTATTTTCTATGAAACTGTAAACTGTGATGGAAAGATCTGAAGGCTTACCATCATTTTGACACATCAGAGCATTGAATGTGGTGTAGCCTGACTTTAAGTAATTTATACAAAACGGTGTGAGTGAGTCTGCATCTCCTCTGTGAGTGCAATCAAAGAACTACAGAACTGAGTGGCTGTAACCATGACGACTCCTGGGGCAACGGCTCAGCTCTCTGTGGTGGCTGTGTCGTTCCACTGCTGCGTGTAACTTGCAAACCTCGTGGTCACTTTTCAATGGACCGGGTTCTTGTATTGCGTTTATTTTTCATTGTGCAGGATCATTTGATAGTGGCTGCAGCTGCACTGTTGTGTATGCAGTGGGATTTCCTCCCAATGAAATGAGTACTTGGGTAACCTTGTGAAGTCTTGCCAACTTCTGATCACCTCTTTGGAGAACTTATGCACTCATGGCACTTTTTTTTTTTTACATCAAACAAGGCAGTGCTGTTGATGCTCCAAACATAATTTCGTTGTCTTCTGTGACAATAACATTAAATCTTGAATTGAATTGAAATCTACTTTTAAAAAAGTGATACTACCAATTCTGGTGTTCAATTTGGCAAAAGAATGCAGGTTTGGTGGTCAGAACAAATTCACCACAGCCATAAACAGTTACCTGTCTGAGGCAAAAACATAGTTCTACAAAACTGCATGTTTATTTATTTATTTTTTCCGTCCATGTCCTTTTAAATGCATACTTTTAATATTTGTTCTCTATTTCAGTTCTTATTTTGATTATGCTTTTTCTCAAAAATAATTGTGATAAAATATGATTCATTGTCATTTAAAAATGATGGTAATAATAGATTGTGACAAAACCCAGTCCATCAAAAATGACTCTTCTACAGACTCTCATAGTTTTTTATTCCATGACTTTTTTGAAACATACATTTACCTGCTGGTGTGGTTGACAGTGTTTTGAAATGTACTTACCCAGTGGAAAATCACATGCGGTGCTTGGCAAGCATTAATTTCAGACTTGGAACAGATGCCAGCAGACAAAGCAGATTTTAGTCTTTTAAAGATTCTTTAACTTTCAAGATTACACACATAACAAGCTATGAGAGACAGAAGATAAAGATAAATCACCAAAAAATACCATGCATTCTTTTGTTTTGTCATAACAACAGGGTGGTTTTATTACAGTACTGAACAGTTTCCTCTGTCACAACTGTATTTTTCTGAGACCAAGACACTGGTGATAGTTTTGCAGTTGTGTTAACATTTGACATTATCTTTTAGCAGATCTCTTATCATCTGCCCAATAGGGGAGTCATTTGGAAATCCTATGCTTATTTATTGATTTTTTTCTTCTACTATAAGTTATATTGTACTTTACATGTGTTACAGGTGATGCATGTAGTTGTAGCTGAACATGCTGGGACAGTGGCAGTTTCACCAATGTCCACTGTGGAGAACACTTGTCTGGGGTTGGCCTTCACCACCTTGCACTGTGGACAGTACCAGGGAAAGGCCAATGGAGACCTCTTGGTAATAAAAAATAAGCCTAAACAGGGCTGGTTGTGCTCATGGCATCATATTTAGTATTAATACCATTCAGAACTATCTTTTCTTGTCCTTTCACAGGTAACAGACACAAAAATCATCATCCCAGTAAAAGGTATGTGTATAACTGGTTATTTTAAGTCCTGATGGGAGAACTCTTCAGGTCACTGACTCTGGACTAATTCCCTGAGTGACCTGGTGTACTCTCAGCTCTTACTATCTTACAAACTCTGAAGAACATGCTTTTTGTTTAGCCTGTCTGAGAGAAGATGAGGCCAACCTGCCTGTGACCTTTGCTCTTGATTGTATAAACTCTCGTCCAACAGTTTTTTCGTCTGTCTGCACACTGTTCTCCTTCAGCTTACTGTTCTATTTCAGATACTAAAAAAAGTGTGCGTGTGTAGGAGATTAGACCTATGAAGCTCTAGTGCACTTTCACCTTTGATCCTGTGAAATCTCCACTAGAGAAGTAGCACGGTTATCCCATTAGATCTGATCTTGCCTATGCGTGAGATAGCCCTGTCTTTGTGAATATTAAATCTTGTCTGTCTATTAACATGTCCCCCAAACTATGGGATCACAGAATAACAACCACTCTAGATGTATCACTGTCACGTTAGGTGAAAGACAGGGATTTAACATTAGTAATAATCTCAAACACATCCTCTTCTTGTCCCCAGACCTTGGTGAACAGGTGGAGGTGATGTTAAGCATGGAACGCAAAGAGCTGAGGAGGTACAGTATATGGGACCAGGAGGAACTGGAGGACCAGGGACTTTTCTGTAAGGGCAATGAGAAGCCGCCACCTGCTATTGTCCTTTTATATATGTCAGAAGCTGCTGCAACTGCTCTACAGTGTGACCTCAGCACACTGGGCGCTAATGAAGATGGAAGCAAAAACACTGGTGAGACATGTTCAGTACTTGGGGTCAATGGAGGCTTGTCTTGTATTTAGTATAAAGTTTTTGCCTTATATTGCATGAAAAGCTGTAGAAAGCATAGATGGAAAACAAGACTTGAATTCAATTCCCAGTAAAGCCACAGTGAAACAAATTGGCCAACATCAATACATAACTGCCATGTAGCCATTGTCAGGTCCGTTAAGTGTCTCAATTTTTGTTGTTGCAGATTGTGTCTCTATATTTCAGACTTTACTTTCAGTGTTACATTTTGTGTTGGGTTTAGGCTGTAAAAAAAAAACCCAAAAACTTAACAAATCTCTGAAAGCACATTAACTTTAGGACAAATGTGTATTAATCATGGTATAACAAAACCAATAGTAACTAATAAAAACTTAGCACCCTTCCAGCTAATGTGGCATCTCCTCTCAGGAAAAATAAACCCATCTTTATGCAAGTAATCAGTTGAAAATTTGCTTTTGTTAATTTTATTTGTATCTGAAGTTAATAAATGCAAGTTAGACCAGATTTGGCACAAGAACAGCACATTTTGTGCTTGTTTGGAGCTTATTGAAAATAACAGACATGAAACCTGCTTGAACTTTGTGCAACGAAATACTGAGATTAAGAAAAGAGTAGGTGAAATTAGAAAAACAAAGCCACCAACAAACACCTGCCGTCATCCAAAATTGTTCTATATTCTCCTTTCGTGCTTCACTAAAGTCCAGTATAGGTGTGTGTTTGCAATGCATTCATAATTGTCTGAAGAAGATGATGACTTGAATATTAAATATTTTATCATGTCCCCCTTGATGTTAATCTTTATCTTTCATTATATTTATGTTTCTATTTTTGTTTTTTAGAAAAACCCAGCCCGTTTGTCCTTCTCATGCTGAAGGATCAGGTGGAGGGAATGATGGGGGCTTTGTTACGCTCTCTCCTGGACATTGACTGTCTCAACAGTCTTGCACATGAGGATTCAATAATGGATAATACTGAATATAGTTTTAGTGGTTTGGACTTCACTGGTCCAGTTCTGACACTGGATGATAGTGTGGAGGTGATTAGAAGAACTGGACTGGATCCACACCTCCTTAAGCTTCTAGGCCAGGAGGGCACAGTCCCTAGACTTGAGACAGACCTGAACTGTGCACAACTGGAGACAGACTTGGACTGTGCACAACTGGAGACAGACCTGGACTGTCAGCTGGAGACGCACCTGAACTGTCATCTGGAGGCGGACCTGGTCTGTCCACAGCTGGAGGCGGACCTGGACTGTCCACAACTGGAGACGGACCTGGACTGTCAACTGGAGACAGACCTGGACTGTCCACAACTGGAGACAGACTTAGAAACAGACCTGGACTGTCTACAACTGGAGACAGACCTGGACTGTTCACAACTGGATACAGACCTGGACTGTCCACAACTGGATACAGACCTGGACTCTCCACAACTGGATACAGACCTGGACTCTCCACAACTGGAGACAGATCTGGACTCTCCACAACTGGAGACAGGTCTGGACTGTTCACAACTGGAGAC
>JAPTYQ010000015.1:18879954-18891157 GCA_029814465.1 Ostorhinchus cyanosoma | reverse complement strand
CTGGACTCTCCACAACTGGAGACAGATCTGGACTCTCCACAACTGGAGACAGGTCTGGACTGTTCACAACTGGAGACAGACGCCCCTGCACCCATTCAGCCAGAGGTTGAGCCAAAGCAAGAGTCAATAGGAAAGCTAGAACTAACAGCAGAGCATGAAACAAAGCTACAAATCCAACCGGAAGTGAATGAGAAGCAACAAGACCCTGAACAGCCATCTGAGGCGAGTGGACTACATGATCTGTCACCAGTGATGATGAAAGTACACATGCTGGATGACATGCTCCAGTATTATATGGATTTTACATGTTTACTAATCTCTTCTTCAACAGAAAAGCACATCAGACCTCGGCCCTGTATATACACTATGCCATCGAAGACTCAAAGGATCCTACTCTGTGTCCTTGTGCAAATCAGACTCCAGCTGGGTTAAATATAAACATCAGGGGCTGCCTCAAAGGCAAGTAACCTCCATGTGTCCTGCTACTGATCCAACAGGGGATGGCAGGTGGATTCCACAAGGGGTTCCATGCATCCACAGCAGTTGTCTTTTGATAATAATAATCTAATGGAAACCTTTTAAAACATTTGTTGTAAGGCTTTGGTGTAACCCTGTGCACCAACAGTTATTACTACATGTATATTTTTTACTGGGAATACTACATGACCT
Organism: Ostorhinchus cyanosoma; assembly: GCA_029814465.1. Classification (NCBI taxonomy): domain Eukaryota; kingdom Metazoa; phylum Chordata; class Actinopteri; order Kurtiformes; family Apogonidae; genus Ostorhinchus; species Ostorhinchus cyanosoma. The sequence continues at coordinate 18,890,488 of JAPTYQ010000015.1, read as the reverse complement.
TCCGTCTCTTCTCTACTTCTGCTTAGGTTAATCCAGTTTCCTCCTCCGCCACTCAAGGGAGGAATCACTGTCACAATGGAGGACCTGCAGTGCCTTGACAGTGGGCAGTATCTCAATGATGTTATCATTGATTTTTATCTGAAGTAAGTCTACATTTGTAAACAAAAAGCATCACTGAAGATTTCTCTGTGGTGAGCAAAGACACTTTGAAACTAAGCTTGCTCATGTCTTGGACCAGATACCTCCTCCAGAACGCCTCCGAGTCTGTGTCCGAGCGCTCCCACATCTTCAGTAGCTTTTTCTACAAACAGCTGACACGCAGGGACAACGCCAGTGAAGGCAGCACCAGCGACTCGTAAGTTTCTGCAGGTTTTTATGTGAATGTCAGGTTTTATGACGATCTGACAAATGTCCATGTTTTTGTATTTGTGTGCATCCAGCTGTCAGAGGCAGAGGCGGCACCAGCGGGTTAAAACATGGACACGACATGTGGACATCTTTAACAAAGATTTTTTGTTTGTGCCTGTTAATCAGGAGTAAGTCAATGACATACAGTGATTTATTGTTTAGAGGTTTTCTGCTGTGCTGTTATACACATCACATGATCATTTCCTCTGTTCAGGGCTCATTGGTATTTAGTCGTTATTTGCTTCCCTGGACTGAACGAGCCAAAACAAGAGATCTGGACTCCAGATTCTAAATCTGTGAAGAACCACAGTGGGTCAGCAGAGTTACAGCATCAAGATGAGGCTCAGGGATGTAAAAGTCCAAATAATAACACTGAGGCATCGCTCGGATCAAACTCCAGTGAAAATCCAGAAAGGGGTACGTGTGTAAATTCTGTTCTGATGTTACAATTGTGTGCAAAGGTCAAAGATTTAAAGAAAAGCATTAATAAAGAAAGGATTACATTGTATATTGTGATTTTATCATCAGTAGAAAGAAGGTTTTTAATGGTTCTTCTCATGTATTTTAGAAAGTTCTCAAGAACAAGTTACCAAAGACACATTACCTGGTCCAGTGGTAAGAGAAAATAACTTATCCACATATTTAGATGACACTCTACATGATGTATTTGTTTTAATTAGATTTTTTTTTTTTACAGTACCATTAATTCCAGTAATGCGTGTTCACTTTTAATCTTAGTTTTACTTTTAGGTTCAGTTTTTATGCTGTTTTTTTCATGTACTCAAAGCATTTTGGGCTTTTTGTTTGTTGTAAGTCCTATATGTATTAAAAGATTTTATTGTCTTTTTTGTAGAATTGCACTGAGCAAACATGCCTGAGGAAGACTATTTGCAAAAGGTGATAACACAAGTACACACAGATACCAGATTCTGAGTTGCTACAGTTAACTGCAGCACTGAGAGCTGCTTCTGTTTTTTTTCTGTAAGACTTTCATGTTGTTGGTCCATCATGCATGGACTGTGCATATGCTGGATTTGTGCATTGACTGACTGATGCATCATGTCTCCATAGGCCATGTATTCTTGTCATGGATTCCCTCAAACGTTCTCTTCATGAGCGTGTCTTCAAACTTTTGCGAGAGTAAGTGGTACAATTTCCTTCTGTCTCAAAATGTATGCAGATGCTAGGAAATGTGTGTAATGTCATACATTTTTCTTTCAGCTACTTGTTGTCAGAGTGGGAAACCCGTCGTGGCTCCGTTAAGGACTTCGGTCCAGATCAGATGAAAAGCTCACACTGTCAAGTTCCCCTTCAAGACAACAACAGCGATTGTGGACTTTACCTGCTGCAATATGTTGAGAGTTTTTTGAAGGTAAACGTCCCCTGCGTCTCATTTTAGAGCTTAAATAGTAAGACATGTTTTTTTTTAATACATGTAGTGAGTAATGGGAAATAAATTCTTTTTTTTCTGTTTTCAGGACCCTGTTGTTCATTTCGACCTCCCTTTACAACTAAAACGTTGGTTCCCCCGTCAGCAGGTGCGAAGGAAACGAGATGAAATCAGAGATCTGGTGCTCAAACTTTATCGACATCAAAACCTGGACAATAAAAGATAGATGCCAGATTCCGCTCTGCTGTTCAGTGCATCACATTCCTGTTACTATTAATAAACCACTGCTCATAATGAGTGACGAACATTTCAGTGTGAACTGAAAATATTTCCTTAAATTTAGGTTTTGCTATTTCATGCATTAATTTGAAGAAACTATGTAAACTGTCTGTGGATCCTGTAAGTGAATATAAAGGCATCAGTAGTTCAACAGGTAGCTGCACATCTAGAAAGTCAATTATATCGAATGTTTATACACCCCAGCTTTTACTGATTATCATCACACTTGCAAGATATTTGAAAAAAGCATTTTTATTAAATTATTTTGAGCCCAAGAAGCAAATCATAAAGAAATTTATTTTATAAAATTATTTCAGTTTTAGATTTACTTTGCAAACATTTTTTAGACATGAAGTGTCTTGTCCTTTAATGCCAAGTTTATATTTAGATTCTGGTTTTTACTCCTTGAGATTTACATCAGACATTGGCTAAAACAGGAACATATGCATAGTGTCCCGTTGAACTGATGGAATCTCATGTACAAAGGGATGATGCCAAGCTGCTTTAAAAAAAAAAAAAAAAAGAAAGAAAAAATGACCTGATTATTGAGTATTCAAGTGCCTCACTCAGTTATTGTGATCAGTCAGAGGGTTAGTGAAGAGTCTTGGCAGTTTCTTCAGATTACACTGCTCCCCTCTATATTTTGACGCCAGTTCTAGATTCAACTGGGATACCGAGATGGTTTCTAAAATGATCTTTGCCTCAAGAAACAGAAGCAGACCAAATATGGATGTTAAACAGTCTGTGGAGTTTATGATGTTGTTTTGCATCAACAATGTCCTACATCAGTGTTAGAAAATACATCAGTGTTTTTTCATAGCATCGAAGGTTTTTGGTAATATATGGCACTCTTACCTATCAACGGGAGAATTTTTAAAAAGTCTTTCTTTTTTCTTTTTTTTTTTTTTACTTGCCTTTTTCTTTTTTTGAACCGTTAATTAGTTAGTTTTGGCATTGTGTTTGATTAAAAAACAGAATTCTCGCCATCATAAACTTGCAGAATGTCCCGGGGTGCACGTACTTTAGCATGCATAATGTGAGCTCAGAGATCAGACCTGAAACGATGTCTCATTTTATTTCACCACTGTTGCCGAAATGTCTGATAACAGAGATCCCTCTCTATAGTCTGTTAGTTTTAGTTCAGCTGTATATCACTTGTCATGTTTTATGACATCTTTGATGCCATGTTTTTTAGAAACTGTGTTGTATGAATGTACAGGAACTGATGCCAAAATATCTTTGGTTTCAAGCGTGTATTAAAATATGTAGACTAAGTATTATATCTTCTGTTGTTCGTGTAATGTTTCTTACTTTTGCATCTGAACCACAAATTGAAATTGAGCTGTGTGTAACAAACACTAAAGGGATAACATTCAGCAGTGGTCCTGAGCCCTGATCTCTTCTGTCTCGATTCTGTATTGATTTAATCTTTTCAGGTATTCCCTTTTATCTCGTACCTTTTCTTTTTTGTATTTCTCTTTTAATGTGCAAATCCATCTTTTTTTCCTCTTACCCATAAAGACTACATTTGTAAATGTTTGAACATTACATTGCTTACCCATATAAGCTGTTTAAAGTGTTACAAGCATGGCTTATGTGTATTTACTCTCTCAGTCTGTCAGATCCCCTCACAATCTGAACAATCCCCTTTTGACTACATGGCAGTGAGCTGCAGCCACTTGCTTGTCAAAACATACAGTTTGTGCTTTTGTGAGCAAACCCTGTCCACCACTTTTATAGCATTTGAAATGGAAATATCAGAAGCTAAGAAATGCATCATATATAATCACTCAAATGCCTCATCCAGGGGTGCACACATGCTGAGTGAATTTGCAGAGGAAGGCCGAGGCCAAGTAGCCAACATAACTTCTCCGCAGGCTGTCCATGATCTCAGCTTCCAAGCTCTCACTGTTAAAACAAACTGCAAAATTGGTCGGAGAATGCTTGCACATCAGACATGACTATCCAGGTATTTAGTTTAACACTTGAAATAGCAGACTTAAGTTAGATTTGTAGCTCAATGGGCAAAACTGTCAAAAACTGACTGCGATTTGCTTATTACCTATAAAACAATTTTACATTTATATTAATATCCTTGAATCCTAATCATCATTACACTGCACCACCCCCACCCCCACCCTAAAGGGGAGGAGAGGGGTATTGTTTTTGTCTCAACTGGTTTGTTTCTTTAACACTATAACAGCAAAACTATGAGTTGAATTCATACCAGATTAGGGTTATAGATTGCCAGTGACCCAGAATAGATCCGATTACATTTTGGGAGCAGTAGGTCAAAGTTCACATTTTTTATGAATTTTTAAAATCTTTTTTTCCATTTACTTATAATTCGCAAAATGTCCAATGTCTGTAGCAGTAAAACTATTGGTTGAATTCATTCCCAATTGGGTTTATAGATTGCCAGTGACACAGAATAGATCAGATTACACTTTGGAAAAAGTTGGTCAAAGTTTACATTTTTTAGGAATTTTTAAATTTTTTTTGTTCCCCCCCCCCCCCTTTACTTACACAGGGTGAAATTTCAAATGTCTATAAAAACATCAATTTTTTTTTCAATTTACTTCAAACTTGACACATATATAGCGGCAATTGATATTTTGACATCACCACACATAGACATGATGACATCAGCTGGATCGATGCTAAAATAAGCTACAATGCATGCGAGGGGCGGGGTTTGTTGTCCCTGGCAACACTTGTTCATATGTATTTAATTATGCTACAGTTCTTTTGACTATCTCCTTATTTAATGAACTTTCCCACCACTTTATAATCTCTCTAAGCTGTTATACTAACTCCTATTATATTACATACATAATACAGCCACTTAAAGATAAGACATAGACTTTTCCTTCTAAAAACAGGATAAACCTCATAGTAAGAGTTTAGGGTTAAAGGTCACTTCCAGGCTAAGCCCATAACTCTCACTGATGTCAGAATATACATACTGAGAGGATTTCGGTGGACGCTCTTTAGCTCAACATGTCAGTTGCCGGACCAAACTGACACACATAGTTTTGTGTATTTGTGAGGGGGAGATGGGTGGTCTTTGGGATTTCTTACACTGTTAGTAAGTAGCTAACGTTCAGGTTCTGATGCTCGGAGGTTTGAAACTGAAGGAAGAAGCAAATTCATGTAGAAAAACATCTGATCTTTAATACCTCTGCAGCATATAATCTATTATTATTGCATCAAAGTACAAACCAAACATTTACATAGTGTAGTTCTTGCAGTGAAGTCAAACTAGTTCCTATGAGAATTATTAACCTACAAGATGATATATACTGTATCACATTAGTGGTACTAGTTCACACTGAATGCCATCCCTCTCCAGTGTTGCTCCAGTAACTTCTTGGCAAGTTCCTTTAAAAGGCTTAAAGTAAACAGGATTAGAGAGCATTAAAAAATCCCCCCTCTCTTCCAGGAGCCATCTGCCTCCTTTACATGAAGCAGGCGCTCTCCTCTCAGCACCATGGGACACACCTCTGTTCAGCTGAAAGCAGGAAAACACCATGTGATTCTATCAACAACTCACTTCTGTTTATGTTTTTGTTCACTTTTTGGAGTATTCTGAACTATGCAAACATTTAAGACGTCGTTCACATTGCCATTATATGACTTGAGAGGAACTAAGTATCAGCTGGACCCTTTTCCCACTCTACGGATTTAAGCACAAACACGGATTTAACATGTGCACCGTATCTTGGAAATGTGTTTTCTACTCTGTTGCATTCATTTCTGTGGTCATTTCTTTGGACCTAAATGCAGGTATGTAATAAACAGTTACCATAGAAGCTTTTTGGACTCTTAGATCCAGTTGAGTAGTTGTTGTTAACTCCTAAGTGTGATGTTTTTTTCTTCTATCACAGATGCAACACTGGAAGGTTCCTCTATGGGTGACCTAGATGTGCCTCATAGCCAGAAGCCTGTGGCATTTCCACACATTGTTCATGTATCTGATGTTAAAGTCACTCCTGGAGGCCATGCAGCTTTGTCTCGTCGGAAACGGAACGTCCTTTTCCCAAGTGGAGTCAAACTGTGTGCACAAGAGTCTGCTCAGCAAGTTGCTGCAACCCATCTGAGCTACTTCTACCTCAGAGGTAAGACTGGGTGGGTCCTCTGTACAGGTGGGGTACTGGACATAAACACTGATGGATAAAATACGAGTAACAACTGAGATAAAACCTGTTTTCCATTCTTCTTATGCCACATTCAGTTTCTGTGTTTCATAGATAATGCAGTTGTTCTCAAGGTCAGAGAGAAAGGCAGCATTGGCCCATTTATCTCCTGGTGCTCACCTAGGTCATGTCATGAGGCATCTGTGTGGACACTAGTGACAATTAGGCCCTTAAGAGATTTACTGTGAAGCTGAGTATGATTTACTTGAGGTGTGTGTGCTCATTTACAGGGTCAGAGCACTCATTATCCACAAACATGTAGTATCGCCTCTGAAATAAAACTACAAGATGCAAAAGCTGCATTTCTTTAACTTCATGTTCTGACAGAATTAAATATCTCAACATTTTTATTTTTTTTTTTACTTTATTTCAAGGAACACAGTTAACAAAGAGCAAACATACAATTGAACTTAAGAATCTAAACATGCAAACAAATACAAAGGGATACTTTAACATCAGTTCTCCCTTAACAGTTCTTCATATAGTTTGACATTCTTTAAAATTGCATCTGTAACGTTCAAATTCAGGGTCTGTGTAAACTGGGGGTCATTTTCAACACTCTGCATTTATGGATATGGAAATATCTCAACAACATGTGCACACTGATATTGCACACAGTGAGTCTACATACCAGAGGTCAAAGTAATAATGATAGTTTGGAGCAGAAGAAAGCCGACACCTGATTGATCAGCTGATATTAAGACCCTCCTAAAGCTTTGACGTTATTAAAAATCGGAAAATTGAAAGTCAAGGTAATAAATACTTAAATAAACCAATAAATTTGTATCAGTGAACATCAAATTCAAAGTAATGAATCACTAATCTGGAACTGAATATTAAGTTAATCTTTAAAAATCCTGGTTATTCTTGGTGTGATTTTTACTTTTGGAGCCATTTGCTCTCAAAGCCAGTAATTCTAAGAACCATCTGCCAAGTTCTGTCGATACTGATGGTGTGTAAAACACCCTATTGGCATCCACCGAAGCGATTAATCAGTCTATCGGTACTACATGCAGCTAAGTTAGTTAATTTATGCTCTCTTCTCTAAAACAGCACTGATGGGGTGCAGTGCATCACAAAAGGTCCAGAGCCAAAAATATTTGACAAAGAAGAGAACTTTGGATGGGTTACTGGTTGAAAAATGAGCTGTAATGCATGTGTGTTTTTCATCAAGGGAAAAGGGTTCAGAGAGTGACTGAGTGAACGGGCAGAGATCAAGGCCAGAGACAGACACAGGCTGGGTGGAATGGTATAGCAGGGAAATGTTAAGATTTGTTATGTAAGATAGACTTGGAGGTCTGTGGACTCTTAGACAGTGTTGATTAGTGAAGACGACTTAAACATACGTCTGTGCGCTGACTTTGATTCTGTGCCAAGTAGGCTGACTCATTAAAAAAAGGAGTTACGTCACAGCAGTCAATGCAAATCTAGGTGTTGTATTTCTATTAAAATTGTGTCAGCTATTTTTACACTGAAGGGCATCTTAAAATGATCCTCTGGGCAAAATAGAACACATTACCACAGATGTGAGTTTACCTTTTAGTGAGCGGTGCCTTTTTCTGTTTTCTGACTAGTTTGCCAGGAGACCATATGGGAGGCTTTCAAAATCTTCTGGGATCGCCTCCCAGAGCAAGAGGAGTACCAAAGCTGGATGAACAAATGCCAGGAAGGCACACTTTCGTATCAAGATTTTGGCAACTACTTCACCCAATCAGAGGAACATCAGGCTCTGATTAAAAAGGTTGGTAATAACTAGTGTTTAGTGAATATATGATGAGTTAAGTACAGTTGAAAGCTGCAGAAACTGTAGCTCATACTGTTTATATTCCTCTTTTTTTTGCAGAGAATGTCACTTCCAGTTTTGAAAAGGTAAAAAAAAAAAAAGCCCTTTCCACACTCTTCCCCTTTGTAACACATCTGAAGGTTTAATTCTGTGTTTCTGATCATGTGTCCTTCTTCCTACTGTCTGTAGTGAGCCCTCCAGGTCTTGGCAACATATGTGCAGGTAAGGTTGCCAACACTCTTCAACCTTACCTGTTCATATCCCTGCTCCTCCACAACACCTTCAAAACTTCAACCTTTTGAATATTTTACGTTCATTTGTGTGATGAAGACGCAGATACCAGGCTCTGTGTGTTTTTGACCCCCCCCCCCCATCACCACTACCACCACCACCTCCCACAATAGATTTAAAGGATAACCAACATAAATGTGTGAAAGTAAAAGTGCTGCTTTTAGAGCTTATTCTTTTGCACTTTTGTTATCTATGAACTATTAAAAACTTAAAAGAACCGTATTTTTGCTGTTAAGGTACAAAGGTTCAGCTAATCGAGTTGTATCTGTAGTTGTAATATCAGCTCATGCAGTTATACAAGTGTAAAATGCTGCAATTTAAAAGTCCAGATTTATCAGGGTGATTAAATTGCAGAAATATCAAATAAATTAATAAAACGGCTATCGCATGGTGACATTTTGGATCTGAGCAAAAGATGCAAAATAAAAACTGCAAACTTTTTTTTTTTTTTTTTGCTCTTTGCTCATTTGTTTATGGGTTTTATTTGGAAAAAAATATGCATGTCACGATGACTAAACAGGGTATTTTGCTTCCAAGTAGACTCCAATCAAAATAGCAGCTGCAAATTGATATGTTTTCCAGAACAAGAGCAGTATGACTTTTCTTTTCCTTTTTTTTTTTTTTTTTTACTAAATTCTGCATTTCTATTTTCAATGCTCTAATGGGGGTGTTGATACTAACTATGACTCCACTCTAATCTATGATGCCCATTGAACCCTAATGGCAACTGTATGGTTCTTTTTTTTGTCTTATATCACAACAATACAGTTCCTGAGCATCAGTTATGAACTTTGGCTCAGGTTAAAAAAAAAGAATTGTTGGTTTTTCTCTGCAGAACAATACAAAAACCCTTATCCTTTAAATTCTATGTGCATCTCTACCTGTGGTGTGTTACTTCCTGTAGACTTTACGTGCTTTAAATCTTTTAAATGTCTGATTATGTTGCTTTGATAGTATTGATACATATTTTTCCTACTTCACAGCACTTCCACACCAGACACAGTGGAACCTGCTGTAGCTCCTGAATTAGGTGAGTGTCACCCATGACAACACTGCAAAACAACACCAGTAACTGCAGTGTCATGTGATATTATACATACCTCACATAACCACCCTATACCTCAATACTTTTTTACAAAATTTTTATATGGAAGTATCTCTGTTTCTGGGTTAAGACATAATTTATTACCTAATAGAATGCATTTGACACATAATGTTCCTGTTTGTTAGTTTCTGGCTGAAGGATGGAGATATAACAACACCTAATCTACACAGACAGCAGGCATCACAACACTTGCCAAAGGTTTAAAGCTCACGTTTACTTGAAATAAACCAACAATCCCATTTTTTTCACCTGAACCTTTAGCTAAAGGAGATGTTCCTGTGGAAGCAGCTGCTGTTGTTCCAGAACCAGAGGAGAGTTCAGTGAGTGCACGAGAATATACACAACACACAAACTCATTCAGTGTGTTCATACGTATACACACAACACCTGTTAAACCCTCTGTTTACTGTTTATTGTTTATACGGATCCCCATTCGCTTCCACCATAGCGGTTTTTATTCTTCCTGGGGTCTGTTTGAGGCTAAAAGTGACTAATTGTTTTTTTTTTTTTTTATTGAGGATCCCTATTAGCCGACGCACAAACACCAGGCTAGTCTTCTTGGGGTCCTCGAATAAATAAATGAATAAATAAATAAATAAATAAATAAATAAATAAATAAATAAATAAATAAATAAAATGGGGAAAAATGTTCAGGATGCAAAATCACAATATACAGATCCAGTTACAGGAAAAAGAAAGGAGGTAACATAAAAAGACTAGTAACTCTCAAGCCTGAATAGTGACTTTACGTGTTTTTTAAATGCTTTCTTACTTGAAATGTTTCTAACGTGTTCTTTATATGTGAGATATTTATGGTGAAAGCTAAAAAAACACAAAGACTAAAGATACATTCAGTTTCATTTTCCTGCATAATTAGAATGAATAACTAGAAAACAATATAACAACTGTCATGTTGAAAAAATGATACCTACTAAAAGTAAGAAAATGTCACTTAAACAAAAACTTAATATATGAAAACATCCATGTAATTCATCTAATTCTAAGTGCTCTTTCTTTCTTTCTTTCTTTCTTTCTTTCTTTCTTTCTTTCTTTCTTTCTTTCTTTCTTTCTTTCTTTCTTTC
>JAPTYQ010000015.1:18852589-18863288 GCA_029814465.1 Ostorhinchus cyanosoma | reverse complement strand
TTCATGGTCATCAGATATGACCCATTTGGACGTTCAGAGGCTCCGTAGTTACCATGGAAACACTGTCGTCTTCTACAGCATTGATTCACCAGTAAAACCAATGGAGTTGGATCAATGACAGTGGATGGAGACACTAATGAGAGGTTTTATTAAAAAAAAGGTCATGTTTTCTTTAGTTTTCTCTGTTTTTCATTTCATAACCCTCAACTTTAATCTGAGCTTTTTATGGATGATGACATGATCAGTACATTAAATATAGGAAAATACCTGATTTATACTTAAAAATGCAAAATACAGAACATAATATTAGAATAAGTGGTGATAAATCAGTTAAGAAAAGTTAAAATTAGAGAAAACTTAATTTGGGAACAGTCATAAAAGTAGCACTGGGTCTTTATGGGTTAAATATAATTCTAGACAGTGTTTTCCCTTCTATTCTCTACCATTAGGTGTTTCTGCACATCACTCAAACTGAAGAGTCTCACAACTCAGCTCAGATTTCTCCGTTACCATGGAGGTTAATGATTGCAGACAAGGCAGTATTTTTTCTGGAACTGATTTGTAGAAGTGGAGTTGAGGCCTGAGTTCATTCCATCACTTACTTCATCATATTTGTTTTGTAGTTCTTTGAGTTATTTTCAATTATTAGAATATTCTAAGTCTAAGATATGGCAAAAAGCATCATTTTCAGCCATCATAGTACTTAAGTCTTTCACAAAACTATAGAGAACATCCTGATTTTAGGAAAACTGTCATGACTTTTAGAGAATAAATCACCGTAAGTGTAAAAGAAATCTAACTTTTTTGTGCAATATAACCAGCAGTATTTTCGTTAATTGCAGTTCAACATTATGAAACTTCCTTTTTGGATAATTTCTGCAAAAAAAAAGTGCATCAATACAAAAAAAAGTTCTTCCACAGTCATTACCTGTAAACTATTAGTTGCAGTTTAATTTTGTATTCTTTATAATTAATACAGTAGCGCAAAACACATTCTAATATTCAACTGCATGGATATTTTCTTACACTTTTACACTGAAGTTACATCCATAAAAATAAGACGTAAATTTTTTCATTATTTATTATCTCAGTCTAGATCTTATGTTTTTTATCCCCCAGATCCAGACCACCGGTGAGGACTTGGATGAGGCCACTATTGGAGACCCGGGCTTTGATGTGATTCATTATGGTTATGGTCTTATTAACCACACAGAAGAGGGCAGCACTGGATTTCCATTCGGTGTGTCACATGGTACAGATCAGGCCAGTATCGCGATGCCCGTGAACCCGGGTCGAGCCCTCATGGTGTTCTTCAGCCTGAGGGTCACTAACATGATCTTCTCAGAGGATCTGTTCAACAAAAGCTCCCCAGAATACAAGGCGTTGGAGCAGCGTTTCCTCGAACTGGTAAATATTACCCACCATTATGCCAATGTTGTATGAAATTACTCTATTTCAGTGGTTCTCAATTATTATTAGGTTTTTTTTTTTTTTTTTGTTTTTTTTTTACAGTGGAGTACCCCGTGAAATATACTTTTATTTAGTACCCCCAACTCTGGCTTCAGCATTTCTGATTGAAAAAAAAAAAAAGATAGGCAAAATTTGTTCCTGTGCAATATATATTTATCTGTAATTTATAAAAAAATTAAATAAAGTTAGTTTTGTGTACAAAATATAAACTGAAAAGTGCCCTCTTTCATTGATAAGAAAAGTAAATACACTGGTCATTAATTAATAAATGAACCTTTCACCCACAAAAAATAATTACTTATCTACTCAAACTCATTTTATATGAATGTATTTATTGTGTTTTATATTTCAGCATTAATTCTCATAATTTATTTTGTATTCGGTACATGATAACGTATTTAATGTGTTGTTTTTGGTTTTTTTTATTTCCTCACTTTGGGAACCCCTGCTCTATTTATAATGTTTATGCATTATTAATAATATTACAATGCTATTTTTCCAGCTGGTACCGTACCTGCAGTCCAACCTGAGCAACTTCGAGAACTTGGAGATCCTAAACTTCAGAAACGGGAGCATCGTCGTCAACAGTCGAATGAAATTTGGCAAACCTGTGCCCCGTGGAGTCACTACGACAGTCTATCTGATCCTGGAGGATTTCTGTAACACCGCCTACCAGACCATGAACCTGGCCATTGATAAGTACTCACTGGATGTGGAGTCGGGTAGGTGTTTGGTGTGTGATCACGACAAATATCATGACACTTGTAAAGTCTGGAGGTTGTGTCAGATAGAATAGAATAGAATAGAATAGAATAGAATAGAATAGAATAGAATAGCCCTTATTGATTAATTTCACAAGGAAACATAACAATAGAGCTTAATAGGACAAAAATAAAAAAGGATAAAATATGAATAGGTGCAATTTCCAGTATTAATAGTATGTTTATATATGAACAGTATTAACGGTATGTATTACCATGAATAACAGCATGTATATCTATGAAACAGTATATATCTCTATTAACAGTATGTATTTCCCATAAAAACAGTATGTACAGTATATCTATGTAAAACAGTATGTATACTTATGAGCCAAGTCTATATAAAAATAGTGCATTTATTTCTGATAAATACTGAATAAATGTTGCATTACTATTGCAAGACAGATAATTATTGCACCGTATAGATATACAGTCACGGAAAACATTATTAGACCATCAAAAGTCATCAGAAACAATGGTTATGTAATTGAGTGCTAACCCCTGTGTGTATCATGTGACTAAAACAGACAAAAGAAAACATGGAATAAATAAAAGCACTGTTTTTGTCAGTACAATGCTATAGCTATTGATGTAAGAACCGAAGTGATTTTGGTTATTATCAAGAAAACATGGAAAATGGATTAATATCAGCTCTGAAATGAATCCACTATGAGCTATTTTTGTTGGTATCATTATATTTGTCCAAACGTTAACATTAAAATGAACAAGAAATAGAAGAAAACAAGGGGTGGTCTAATATTTTTTTCCTCGACTGTAGATACATACATATAAGATAATGTCTTAAGCTTATGATCACATTGTTTTGTAAAATCACTACAGTAGGTTGAGTCAGTCGGATGTTTCTGTGGGAAAGAGCCTGGGAAAGCAGGTGTTAAATATGTACCGTGACTCTACGTGGTCTCATGGGGTGAAGGCTGAGGTCACATCAGTTGGGATCAGATAATCAGAGCTTCCCTGGACAGCTTTCAAGTTAACATCACTAACCACACTTTCACTGACTGATTACTGTGTGTGCAGCTGTCACCGCATGTCGTATCGCTTTCATTTCTTACAGTACATGTCCGTTATGAATCCAACAGGACACGCAGTATTTTCTACAAATCTATTTATTTCCTCATGTGGAATTAAATCATAATCTATTTTGAGAGAACATCAGTCAGACCGTAATCAGCCAGTAATATCATTGAATTATACTTATGTTTATAATAATGACTGAGCTGTCATAATCTGTCTGAATCACTCGTTGGGGTGTAATGCTGTATCCCAGCATGCATTGGGGCTGATATTGCATGAGAAAGAAAGGGGAAAGCGTGTGTGTATTCTCTAAGGTTTCATGTGGAAAAAAACTGAACAGTGAGCTGATTAATATTATTTTTTGTGTTCATATTAAAAAATTACACTCGAATCACGCTCCAGGCACGATGCTGAATCCCAGAATGCATTAGGGCGGATTTTGGTTATAACTGTGTTGATTTGTCTCCATAGCAAAGAAAAAAAGAAACAGTGATGCTTTTTTTTTTCTGTTTTGAAATGGTTAAAATCCCCTGTTTAATATGATTCTTAAAAACCCCAAATAATAGAATGAAAAGATACTTACAGTACATTAACAGTTTCCTTTATGTACCTTTCTGGACTTTTTGATTTCCAGGTGACCAGGCGGATCCCTGTAAGTTCCAGGCGTGTAATGAGTACGCGGAGTGTAAGGTGAATAAATGGACGGGGGAGGCGGAGTGTGTCTGTAATGCGGGTTACTTCAGTGTAGACGGACTGCCGTGTCAAAGCATCTGTGAGCTGGAGACGGACTTTTGCCTCAATGATGGGAAGTGTGACATCATCCCCGGCCAGGGTGCCATCTGCAGGTGGGTGGAGATGATGGATGCGGGCAGAAGGGTCGAAGTTTCCATGTAAATAGTGAATGGACTGGTTTTGTATAGCACTTTTGTACCACTCACGCACCAATATAATAGTCTATTAGGAATTCAGGTTCAGGGTTGCATTCAAAGACGCTCTGACATTTCCAGTTTTTTCAGGCTCCACTACAGAACATGACTTCACAATAACACACTTGAATTTTACAGCTTCAATTTGACTATTTATTTAATTTTACATCTAAGTTGGCAACGAATATCCCTATTAATTTATGTCATAGATCAAAAATATCAACACGTCAGCATTCAACAAACATATAGACTGTATTCGTTTACTATATCTGTGTATTTATGTCCATGTGGCGTTCAATGTCCTTCCGGTTGATTCCCAACCAACATCATGTGCAATTTTGAGAATTATTCTGATATTATTACCATTGAAAAGTACTTGCAGGAGGTACATTTTGTCAAAGATATGTGTACTTTTCTACTTCATGTTGTCCTAAAGTTAAACTTAGTTAAATTCTGCAGACTTTCATTTCCTGTAGTGATTTGAAACATGAAGGTCTTGCTCCGTATCCATCGTTCTAGTGTTTACATGCACAAGCGAAAGGTGAACATCAACATGAAAAAGTAAATTTGCCCACATCATTTATCAAGTGGGCTATTTTTATTTTCAAAGATCTGTATTTTATCAAACTTTTTAAAATACCACTTGTAGAAAAAAAATGACAACTGATTTTATCGATAAAACTTTTTAAACCATAGCCATAGCTCGAATTTGACGCTAAAAATTCGATCTAAAAATGTATTAATTCTGTTGATTATAGAGATTATTGTTAAATTTTAAGTATTAGATTTTCATTATTTTGTGAATATTACTGAAATGTATGAGTTTGAACATTTGTGAGTTGCTTAAAAGGCCCCGTCCATGTGTTATCACAAAAATACCAATTTTAAATTCTCACGTTTCTTACAATTCAGATATTTGAGTGAAACTTTTAGAAAGTAATGATCTTTTGATACATTTTGGGTGATGCATACACTGATAAAGAGTCGTCCACCTGTTACTATGGCAACCTGTCCACACGTTACCACATTCTCATGTCAATAAAACAGAGACTTTTCAATATTTTACTCCAATATTTTTTTCAGCATAGTTGAACATAATATCTAAAAGTTTTTGTCCTACTTGATATCAATTTCTGTCGAGAACTGCATGTTTTGAATGTTTGCGTAAAGGTTAAAAAAATGTATGTCTATTTCAAGTCCACGTTACTGAGGAGTAATTTGACATTTTTCACCTAAAAATTTCCCCAAAGTTTGTTAGACATAATGTTAATGTTGTGTTAAATGCTTATAAATACCTACTCACATATGTATGATACATACTCTGCTTACATGACAGACACTGTTGAACACAAAATGTGCAAGATGAGGTGTACTCTACCTTTACTCTGGCTGCTTTAACAAATGCAAATGATCCTGAATGTTTATGAGCAGATACATGATGCAGAGACAGTGTGCCAGGATGAGTACTAACTCATTTCATACACTTAAAAAAAAAAAAAAAATGCAGGCAGCTCCAAAAACTGCTTAATTGTTTATTTCACCCTTTCCAATGAAAAGGGTCACTATGATCCATGGAGACGGGAAACAAACAAGGCAGGATATAAATAATTTAATAGCAGATACTGGACTTCATAACTGTAAACATGCTGTGAGTAATACGAACAAATTGTCAGTGAAGATCCACTCAACCCTATCATTTAATTAAAAAAAAACAAAAGAACAGCAAAGGGGATCAAGACATGTTGTGTTTGAATATTGAATACATCTGCCTTTGTTTTGTTTCTAGTTCTTGGACTAGATCTATGAAGAGATGATTTCATGAAATTATGAAAAACTTCCTTGTTCCAGGTGTCGGGTTGGCGAGAACTGGTGGTACCGAGGGGAACACTGTGAGGAGTACGTATCTGAGCCTCTGGTGGTCGGCATAGCGATAGCCTCCGTCGCTGGTTTCCTTCTGGTGGCATCTGCAGTTATTTTCTTCTTGGCCAGAACGTTACGGGATCAGTACGACAAGGACGAGTCAGAGGATCCTATACGGTGAGAAATACGCCTCAGATGAAATACCCCCATGACTGTCAGAGATATGCATGTAAGGATAGTGGATTATGATGGGATGGAGAGTACTGACCCATAGGTAGTTCATACCAGTTCTTATGCAGTATTTATGTACAAAAAAATGCATATAGCCCGGGATTGCCAGACTAATTCTTAAATGAGAATTAGTCTGAGCCTTTTCAGTTAATTTATGATGTGAAAATGTTTTTTTTTTTTTTTCTGGAATTTGTTTTGATATTACTAGCATATATGGCATTTGTACATTTTTACTTAATATTGTATTTATTTTTTATCAAGTTTCTTGTACTCTAAATATTGTTTGGATTTATTATTTATTTTATTTTTTATTAGTTTATTTTAATTTTTTATTTTCTCTTCTGCTTGAAAGAAAGAAAGAAAGAAAGAAAGAAAGAAAGAAAGAAAGAAAGAAAGAAAGAAAGAAAGAAACAAACAAACAAACAAACAAACAAACAAACAAACAAACAGACCCAGGTGCATCTAGGAAACTGGTCCCTAAAAACAGGACATAGGGGCTAAAAATTCAAACCAGATGTAGACTAATGTGATAAAGCAAGTTTGGAAACATATTTTAAAAATATATATTTACTGAGATAAAACAGGAGCTATTTTTCAGATAAAACATATTTTTATATAATTTTTAATACAAGAATCTGCACGGAACAACATGGTATAAAGGACACAAAAATTACACGCTACTGTTTTTTCGAATATCTTTTTATACTCTCACAGGTACATTTTGTGAATTGAAACTGTTATGCAAGGCAGAGTGTTTCAGAAAAAGGACTGCTGCTGCAAAATCACTTGCAGTTTATTTTTGTTTAAATGCGCAGGTTCCGCATGTAACGTGAGTGGACACGATGGGTTACATACAAAACCTGGAATGAAACTGCAGATTCATGAAAAACCTGCATGTCTGGATTAGAAAAACCACTAGGAACACATTTATAGTGGTATATAAGACCATTTTGAGCCATATTTTCCAGATCAACTGCACTGACCCCTGGGTAGCTTTTCCTGTCATATTTTGGTCCTATTTTCAGCCCCAATATTTCATCAAAAATCCATTCATTTTGGGATGGTGCAGAGCCAGAGTATCATTTTTTTAATTTTTTTTTTTTACATTTCTCTGAGGTCATCATTAGGTATATAATGGGTGGAAATGTGTCTAAAATTCTCTTTTATTATTGGGTCTAAATAGCTGGAAAAGTGCCAGGTACCAAAATGAACCCAGTTTCATAGAAGCACTCACCTATAGACCGTCACAGACTAAAGCTAATGCAGGACAGTGAGCAGCCGCAGGTGGAAGATCATCAAACCACATCTGTCTCTTATCACATAAATGGTTGTGATTGACTCTACCCAATCTAAACTCAGTGGAAATCACACTGAATTGGAGCGGTGCCAGACTGATGTGCAAATGAACATTTGCTCTGGCAGATGCGTCTGTTTCCCAGGCTAGCACTTACCACATGCTGTGAAGTAGTCATGCTTTTGCAAACAGGTGTTACATTTTGATTTTACACTCGCAGTTAAAATAACAATGGTGACTGAAACAGTAGTGTGCTTAATACACACATATTTCTACCACACACCAAATGGAGTCAAAGAAAGTAAGAAATAAAATAAATAATACAAGACACACTGAGTTGTTCATTTAAAATCTACTAAAGACATACAATATAATCCACAATGATCTGCTTAGTAAATGAATTGTATTACTTTAAGTTTTTTGTCATGAACACGGTTAACTGCACAAAAACAAAACTCTCTTGTTTGTTCGATGGTGAACAGAAACACTTAAAGGTGTATTTAGACTTTTTCTTTTCAACATAATCAGGTTTAGATCAGATGCATGAAGTTAAGTCTGATTATTTTCTCATGGAGACTGAAGACGTCTATAAATCTGATGGTCGTACGCTCATCTGATGCTCCTTCTTGTTCCTGTATGTTCTGTTCCTCATTACTTCACATTTTCTTTCTATTTTCAACACATATAAAGTTTCTATCCTCCATCTGGCAGTGCTTCCCAAGTAGCCAGCAGGGAAAGTCTCCTCCGACTTCTGCCAATTATCTAATCTGATGTGGTGCTGACCTGTTTCCAAAAACTCTTAAACACCTAACGCAATCGGCTTTCTCATTGTCTGGAGTCTGACGTTGGCGTAACAACAAAAGAAATTACCACAAGGTTAATCAGTGCTGACATCCTCTGAATGAATGGCTTTTATTTACTGCAGCTCGGAGGCTTTTCTACCGTCTACGGTTCAGCTTCTGCGTGTCACTTTTCTACTCCTATTTGTGCTCTACAGGCGAGCAGAGAGCCTTCCATCTTTGGAGAGGGCGACCAAGTATAACCCTATGTATGAGAGCGAGGCCACCACAGGGTACAGCCACTACTACCGCCGTTACCCAGAAGCCCCTGTGTACAGCAGCGCCAGCGCCGAGGCCTCCACTGACTTCAGCAGCGAGGAGATACGACACATCTACGAGAACAGCGAACTAACCAAGGAGGTATGTGGAGTGTGCATGGGAAAAAGGGAATTTCAAGAAAGTAATAACAGCTTTATTTTGGGGAATGAATTTGAAAACATAGGGATAATCTTGTCATGCTTTTTTTTTCATTAGCAAACTAATCGGATTTTGTCAAAATATATTGAATATTGAGCAAGATTTAACCACTAACAAGCTGAAATAATGGTTTATATAACATGCCAGCAGAGGAACAATGTTGTTTTCCTTGTTTTAATATGAAACCAATTGAACAACTTCTCATTTTAGGAATATTATGATTTCACTGCTTGTAATAGATGCAAGTTGATTAAATTTGGCCTTGTCCTACTTTGTTTTTAGTTAAATTTTTCAGTGGTTGGAGTTTTATTCTAATTTTATGAAAACTAGCCAAGTTAAATTTGCATAAAAACATTTTTTTCTGCATAATACAAATAGTCTGGTTATATTTAAGAGTATTTGGTTTCTTTTTAGTGGCGCTGTTTTTATGCAGTGTGTATGTGTTATAGGGTCATGCATATCAATGATAATTAAACTACTATCATTTCATATTAATTCCACAATATCAGAGTAGATTACTGACCTATCCACATTTACTTAATCTATTTTCCTCAGAAATCCATGCAGTTCCACCTCTGTGTCTGTATAAATGATACTGCGTCTTAAATTTACCTCATTAGGAGCTGGAATCAATTGTGAATTCTCTAAGTTGTCCGTTTTGCCAACCTGTGTGAATCATTGTACTGAAATCTGTTTTTTTTTTTTTTTTTGGATATCTGCTCCTGATGTAATGTTCCCTCCTGACTGACATCATGCATTTCTGCAGGAAATCCAAGACAGGATACGCATCATTGAACTGTACGCTAAGGACCGGCAGTTTGCAGACTTTGTGCGGCAGCATCAAGCGTGAGTGTTATTTTCTCCTCTAGATAGTGATGAGATAAATGCATGAGCTTGTACCAAACAAACTGAGAACAGGTTGAAAAAGGAGAGTCAGACTGAGATAAAGAAGAAGAAGAAGAAGAAGAAGAAGAAGGGGAGGAGCCAAAAACTAGAGATTTACCGGTCAGGAGCTTTAGTTGAAGCTTCTCCAAACTAGTCTGGGAACACATTTATCATTCCTAAATGTTCACCATCCAGACCCAGAGCTGATACAGTGAGACAGAAGCCGCTACAAACACAGACACCCTGTTTCTGCCAACAGTCTGGCATCTGCAGACTGTCAGCGCCGAACGACACTGAGTGTTTTTAAAGTGGCATCTGGCCATAGATCACAACTTCTGTGTGCTTGATAAAAGCACTTTAAGATATTTCAACAATCGCAAACAAATATCAACTTACAATTACAGAAAGTGTTTGAAATCTGCAACCAATGACTCCAGGTTCTTTTATTCTTTCAAGAAATATGCATCTGTTTTTATGACCCGCAGTCTGTAAAGTGTGCGACAATAGAGATAAACAGTATGATGAGACAAGGCAGTAAGTTATGTAATTAGAAAATCAAATGAATAAAGAAACAAATAATACGGACCCTACCTCAGTGCAATAGTCACCACACATGTCTCTTGTTTTCTTAATCTTACATCATATATCCTTATTTGTTGTACATATTTCTCATTTGTAGTAGAGTTTGTTTTTGTACATTTCAGTAGTTTTAATAGGACTGTTGTAGCATATGTATATTTAATATTTTACCCTGTAGCTTTTGGCACATGCCTACATTTTTCAGTATTTGTGTGATATTTTGTGTGATATTTTTATACAGTCTTTTTTTTTTGCAAGTGTTTTTGCTGCTAAACAGAAAAGAGGTGTTAAACTGAGTTTCATTGCTAATGTGACAATGACAATAAAAACATCTATTCTATTCTATTCTATTCTATTCTATTCTATTCTATTCTATTCTATTCTATTCTATTCTATTCTATT
>JAPTYQ010000015.1:18823401-18843959 GCA_029814465.1 Ostorhinchus cyanosoma | reverse complement strand
TATGTATGTATGTATGTATGTATGTATGTATGTATGTATGTATGTATGTATGTATGTATGTATGTATGTATGTATGTGTGTATGTATGTATGTATGTATGTATGTGTGTATGTATGTATGTATGTATGTATGTATGTGTGTGTGTATGTATGTATGTGTGTATGTATGTATGTATGTATGTATGTATGTATGTATGTATGTGTGTATGTATGTATGTGTGTATGTATGTATGTATGTATGTATGTATGTATATGTGTGTGTGTGTGTGTATGTATGTATGTATGTATGTATGTATGTATTTATTTATGTACATACGTATGTATGTATGTATGTATGTATGTATGTATGTACGTACGTACGTACGTATATATGTATGTATGTATGTATGTATGTATTATGTATGTACGTACGTATGCATGCATGTATGTATGTATGTATGTGTGTGTGTGTGTGTGTGTGTGTGTGTGTGCGCGTGCGTGCGCATGTATGTATGTATGTATGTATGTATGTATTTGTTTATTACCCAGTCCCACCCGAAGAGGAGGAAAGGGATATTGTTTTTTGCTCATTTTGGGTGTTTGTTAACACTCAGCAGCAAAACTATTGGCTGCAGTCATACCAAATTTGGTTTATAGATTACCAGTGACCCAAAATATATCTGATTACATTTTGGGAAAAGTAGGTCAACGTTAAAATTTTTAGTATTTTTTTTAAATCTTTTTTTCCCCCATTTACTTATGAAGGGTGAAAGTTCACATGTCTGTTGCAGCAAAACTATTGGTTGAATTCCTACCAAAGTGACTTGATAGACTGCCAGTGACCTAGAATGGATCTCATTATATTTTGGGAATAGTAGGTCAAAGTTAACTTTAAAAAAAAAAAATGAATCTTTAAAATCTTTCCATTTACTTATAATGGGTGAAACGTGTGCAGGGGGCGGGGCTTGTTGTGCCTGGCACCACTTGTTTATGATATAAAGTACATTATAGTCACAGCCTTCACTGAATAGGAACACATGCATACATTTGATTAAGTGGTGTACGCTGCAAATTGGATGAAGTCAGTTAATAATCGGATGCTATTTTCACAATTTTTCCTTTTTCATTCAACTTTTTAAAATGTAATTTTCTGAACTTTATTCAAAGACAGTGATGCATGTGATTTCAGGGGTCGACGTGCTTCAACCAAAGTACACATCTGATCATAAAACCTTGTGTGAAATGGTCTCCCCCATAACTTTCCAAACAAAGGCAATGCTGCGTCTGATATATGATATTCTTTAGTTTTACATAACCAATAAACCTACAGTCATGGCCTTCTGCAGTGCATCATCGGTCTGGTGTACAGAGGTTAAAGCTGGACCTCTGTCTTAAACCCTCAAGCTCTTTTATTTTTACACGTTACTTTTTCTTTACTTGTGCATATTGCATTTTTACTCCATTACATTTGTCGAACAGATTTATTTACTGTTCAGATTACGTTTCATCCTGTTCCTGAACATTGGAAACTATAAATATGTGAGTCTAATGTTTGTGATGAACCGGACAATTAGTGTTTTGTTACCGGATGAGAAAATATTTACTTCTAAAGCTAAATAAACACTTTAAAAACCGTCTTATATTAGCTCGAAAATGTGTTGTAACAAAGCTGAGTTAAACTGAATTAAACTACCCAAAAGGAATGTACTTGAAATTAACTCCACCTTTGAGGTCCAGTGGGTACAAAACAATTTTTAACAGATTTTGAGTCATATTTAAAGGGTTGGATGCACCACAGATTCAGACCTCTATTTCTACATCTTTTATCTGTTTTTGTTTCCTCCTTTCTGCAAAATTAGCTGTTAGCTTCAAACTTTAGCCTTCAAATGTCAACAAATGATCCACAGCAGAGCTCAAACATAAAGTCCATCTAATCACGCAGGGACGTGTGAATGTTACAGCAGTAAAATGCAACACATGCATCAATGCCGCAGTGAAACGGGTCCAAAAACATCACATGTAATAATAAAACACCGACAGAGACTAATTGACTGCTTTTTCTCCCCTACGTGTTTTTACCAGAATTATTTTCATTTCATTATTACATTTTTACAAGTTTACACAAAAATGGTCCATAATAAACAAAGTAGAGCACGGTACTTAGTAGTAAAAACAAAATGATGTTTGATTACATGGATTTATTCTCTCTGTTAAGTCATGTAATCACATTTAATCTGATCCACTTCAGTCCAAAATGCATTTCACTCCCAGACGTTCCGACTGCTTCTTCCATTTCTGTACAAAATAATAATAATTCTATTATTATTACATTATATTTTTCGATATAGTATCTTACCAAAGTCCTATTTTCCATAAACAGTAGACGGAGGCTGTTCTCCAAAACCTCTTCTACCATCAGAGCTTTACTTGCCAACATTAGAAGCATTAGAATGACTTCCTCATGTTGCATCAAAGAGTCAGGAACATTTCCAAGAAAACATTATTATGGATTTGTTGATAAGGATGTGAATATAGAACTTTAATTGTAGTGGAGCATTTCCTGAATGTTTCTTCCACTTCTCTAGAGTGAAATACTCCAACTGCTTTAGAGAAAAAAATGATAATGTAATAATATTTGAACCCACACAGACTTTCCTCTTGCTCAACTGTGTGGCCACTCAGAACATAATTCTGTCACACTTCTGCTGTATTTTACTGTCCAAAGAAGATCATATGGACTATTTTCATACAGTTCATATTATTAAAGTAATATCGAAGACAGACACTGATACTAACTTCTGGAGATACATTTAAAATAATGGGGTGTTGATTTCAGCATGGCGGCACATTACCCCATTTTTCAACCTGCTTCTACTTCTCATCCTCCAAAATCCCATAAGAGGCATCATTTCAGTGTTTTGGCAATTAAAAATGATGAATTGCACTTTGCGATGGTTAAATTCCGTTCTCTTGCTTGGCGGTCGCTGCTAAGGGCTTCTCTCTCTGTCACTGCGAGGTCTGGTGGTTGTGAGGTAACCTCTGTGACGGTGATTTATACCACACAGATGTTTGGGGATGAGCAGCTTTCCCTGTGTGTGCGTGTCTGTGTAAAGATTGTAATGCTATTAGCGGTGATACACAATAGTGTGCAGGGGAAACACTTAAGGCCCTATAGCACTGAATGAAAAGACATTTTTTCCCCCTTTTGGTGAATGAGGTTCAGTCAGAAAAAGGCGATTAGTTTTCAAGCAGTGACAGACATGGTATGTATTTCTTCTCATGATGTTCCTGCTTTATCAAACTGATTGATACTGCGAAATGCAAAACAGGAAGGCGTGTTTTAGGATAAGACGTTCGTGTCCTCACCGCAGAATGAAGATTTAAGTCAAAAGCAGCCATTATCCTCATTCTGATTTAATCAAGGGAAGATTCAGACCAGGTTCTTTGGCAGAAACACTAACCAGTTGGCTATTTATCAGCATGTATCAGTTGGATGTTTGGCACTGGTTATCCCTCTGTTTTGGTGATTGTTGTTGTGTTGTACAAACACTTGACTCACACTAATAAGTTGGGATGGTTTCTGAAAAAACCCTTTGAGGCCTGATGAGGCATTTGTCCCCAATGACACAGAAAAATGCAATTAGTATGTTTTTTCTTGATCACTTTTCCAGTCATGTTCCTCCACTCTAATATGAAGGACTTACACCATGACATTATTTATAGCAACAGTGGAGCTGGTTTATCAGAAGTGTGAAAAACATGATCTCAATTGTCTGGTTCCAGACTGCCTGTCAGCATGAGCGGGTGGGAACAAACAACCCCTCATTGGGAAAAGATGTTGCAAGGAAACCTCCTCTGGCCCATTAACACCTCATGTTGCAGAGTAGAACTGGACGGTATGTCTTTGAATTAGGAAGAATCTGTACCCTCTGAGCTCACAAACTGATGTCATTAGTCGGCTTTTAGAGGCTGAAATGTTCAGAAATGTAGGAAAAAAGAGCCTCCTTTTACTACTTGTGATTAATTGATGTCTTGCTGTTAATAAAATGAATATTTCACAGCTTTTGCTCTTTGACACAGCGATCGTTTGGGAGTCTTTTTGGCTGCACAGTAGTCTGTCTCATTTGGATTGTTAATGAGGGTTATGTTACAGACTAAAGCCAACTGAATAAATTCAGATCAAAGCTATGAAAGCTTTGGTCGCCTTTAAGTAAGCAGTAATGATTTCTTGCTGTGCACTGTCAGTGTGACATCAGTCAAAGTGACTAAAATGATCCCTGCCAAAGTGGGGCTGCTGTATGGCTGGCTATGTTCACCATGTTGACCTGCATTTCAGACTATTGACTTAGACAGTTTGTGGAAAACTATTTCAAGTAGCCCCTTCTTTTGTCCCCAAATAATGTCAAAATTGGTGTTCGGGATTGGCTGCAGCTCCCACTTTCCATCTTAACCCCACACACATGTGTTTGTGACTGTTGACCTGCTGGCAAGAGCATCAAGGCAGCATGTGGATTGAAGTTTGTTTAGTGGAAAAGGACGACTGACAAAGACAGTGTGAGAGTGAGGCCCGATCGCTGTCGGAAACTCAGAGAGGAGCTGAAAGATGTGAATGTTTGACCAAACCACAGCCCTTTGAGGTAAATCTACAATAATGCATATAAATAAAATGTCTCTTGCTTTTTCACAACATTCATTTCATATGTTTCAACATTATTTCCTTTAGTCTAAGCAGATCTAAGTTATGCTCCTTGTTGGACGCTTTCAGTCGAACAGCTTTGATGTCTGTATGTGATTTCTCGTTTCTCATCATATTTTTTGTCTGTCATTTCTAGTGGTGAGAACAGTTTCTTGTTTTTGCCTTTTAATATTTCTATCTCTGCCAACCATTATTAATTTTACAACTCTTTTGGATTCAATACATTTGGATTTCCCTTCCTGCTAACCATTTTCACTTGGTTGGCTGCAAAGAAAGTCAGAATATCGGTACATGACATCACATTCACCACCGCAGACGCAGATGTCCACGGAGAAAGTATCGACTAAAAAAATATAAAGCATAAAAAAAAACCAACAATGCAGTTTAAGTGGGATTCCCAAACTTTCTAAACTCAGGACCCAAAAAAGAAACTAAGTATTTATTTCAGATCAAACACTGACTCTGGCTCTCACCTTTTTTATTTATTAATTTTTTTATGGTGTCTTTTATATTTCTTTTGTCTCATTATATCTTTTCTGTTATGTCCATCTTAATGCTTTTACAACTAAGGTCTCTTTCTCTATTGTTCTTTTCTGTCTCTCTCTCTCTTTACCATTACAGAGTATAAACTCATTCAGACAACACTTCCCTTTTGTTTGAATTGAGGGAATTAATTTGCATATAAAATCCTATTGTCAAGCATCGACAGCAGGTAAGCTTTTATTGCTTTTGTTTCTAAAAATGGGTGTTTTCTATGCTGAAACTTAAAATGTAGATGTTGGATTTTCTTCAAATACATCATGGAGGCACATCTTGAAAACTCTTCCCATTTTGCATTAGAATAAATTAGACCAAAAATGAAGTTCTACTGTATATAAATACCCAGGCAACGTTATCCATCTAACAGCAGTGAAGCATTGGGTAATCCCTAGTGTTAACATATGCTATGGAGTTTTCTCTCTGTTACATCATACACCTTTCCTTTCCTTTGGGACATGGTCTTCTTTTGGGCCTTAAAACAGTCATAAAATCCATCCATAAAAAAGCTGTCAAACAGCACATGAAAATGAAAAGATCAGGTTGCTGAACTGACTTAACTGTTTCATTATGATGCCTTTTGGTGTAAAAAAAAAAAAAAAAAAAAAGAAATCTAGATGCAGACTGTTTTAATTTACAATCGCAAAGAAACTCTTAGATTAGATTAGAGTGTAAAATGCTGAATGCTGATCCTATGATTCTATGAAACAGCTGAGTTATGACTGGATAAACCCACTATCAGTCCTGCGGTGCTTCCATCTCTCCGTTTGTTTAGCTTGGCCTTCACGTTGACGTCTTTCTTCTCATATCTGTGGTCCACAGTGATAATGTTTTAGAGACATGGAGCTGTGTGGAGGAAACTGCGGTTTACCCACCAATAACATTCTGAGCTCAACAGGAGCGGATGTCTTAAATCACCTTCAATCACACCGTCCCCTTTTAAAGAATCTTCTCCGTCCATATTTTTCTTTTTCGATCTCTTGCCTCTAAATGCGTATCTTATTTTACCGTCCTCGTTTTACTGGTCCTCTTTAGTTTTACTGTTTTCACTGGCTTATAAATATTAAAGGATTTTGTAGCCTTGCCCTTTACGCCCTTTGTTCGAATCCCACTGGCAGGGTGACATCGAACCACATCTGTGACCAGACTTGATGAGCTCTTTGGTGTTTTGGAGAAAAGATCTGGCTCGAGCTCAGAGGCTGATGAAGTGATCAGAGGAAATCCTCATATCATGTCTGAACTTACACTGACCTTTGATTGGATTTAATTAACTTAATCTTAAGACATGTAGAAGTATAGATGATAAAAACATGAATAAAATATTAAAGTTATCTCATATGTCTGTGCACTACTGAGACTACTTCATTTACAATGGTCATTTTTTTCCTTTTTTTTTTTTAAACCAAATATAATATAGAATACAGTTACTCCGACATGTTTGGAGTCTTGAGCTATTGGATGCTGCGCGGTCACATTGCATCAACTTAAAACCAGCCGCGTAGTGCAAATCATGTATTTTTAGAAACACTGCCAGAGTCTTTTTAAAATACAGTCTTGGGTGTAAAATCATCCACATGAAGCATCCTTCTTTTGTGTTGGGTTTAAACAGATCAGAGCTCTTTCTTTTCTTTCCAGGAAGCGACAAGCCCCTTGGCCAACTGCTGATCTTAGCAACGCTGTTATTTTTTGGTTTCCAGCCAATAGTAAGAGTTGTTTCTGACAGACATATGGAAACCAGATGGTCCTTTGCCCAAACAAATCTTCCAGTCCTTTACCCAGTATATGTAATCAAGAGATTATGCATACACACCAACCTGTCAGCCGAAAGTAAACAACCACATCTTGGGCTGTTTGTTGTATTTTACATAGTGTAACACAATGCATCTACTGTAGGTCTGTGTGTAACGTAGACCTTTTTATGTCGCCGTTGTCCTTGACTCACTGATTATTGTCAATCTCAGCTTGTTGTTTGTTTGAGTTCTTTACAGTTAGCACGCATCGGTGCATCACAACGCTCACTTACATCCGACTGAAGGGAATGTAATGATCTTTGGAGGCATAATGTGAAAGTATGTACATCTGTGTGTGTGTGTGTTTGCATGAGTCTGCGTATGGTGTGTGCAGTCGGCCAGGTGGATTAAGGAATGTTATGGAAAATGAAAAAGGCCTGCGAGGGAGAAGGGCCAGTTGGGGTGACTGTGGCATTTGGAAGAAGGTTGCAGTTTTTCCAATCTGTCCACCGTTCACCTGCTCACAATTAGACCTGGATGTCTTTGCTCCTTTCTCCTTCTCTGGCCTCTGCAATCACTGTCCAGACAGGGCCTCTAACACACACACACACACACACGCACACACACGCACACACACACATATGAAGGACGGGAAGGAAAGGCAGTAAAGTTAACTTCAGACATCCTCCTTTATGTCAGTGGATTAAGCTTTAAGGCCTTGCTATCAAAATGTAGTATTTTAAAGCATTTCATACAGACATGTGTCTTTAAGTATTTATTGTGATTGAGATCCTCCAAAAAAACAATGGCTTTAAAAACCAAGTGCAGCTTCGAAAGGGACGATTCTTGTGTTAGACGTGACTATTTAAGTTGGCAGCTGAAATTTTCATGGCGTCACAGTTAATAGTATGATATTAACCCATAAACACCCAAACAACCACTGGTGACCCAAATCATCTACCAATATAAAACTTCTGATCCACTAATCCTATCAATGTATCCATGTAAATAATTGGTGTAAAATACAGTTTTAGTCATCTTTTCATGGTCATCAGATTTGACCCATTTGGATGTTCAGAGGCTCCGTAGTTACCGTGGAAACACCATCATTTTCTACAACATTGATTCCCCAGTAAAACCCATGGAGTTGGATTAATGACAGTGGAAGGAGACACTGGTTTATGTTCAGTTAATGACACATTTTGTTGAAAAAGTCGAGTTTTCTTAATTTCTGATATTATGACACTTACCTTTAATCTGAGCTTTTATGAACATCTACATAATCAGTAAATGAAATACGGGAAAATACCAGATTTTTATTGAAGAAATGCAAAATACAGAGGATAATTTTATTATAAATGATGATAAATCACTTAAGAAAGGTTAAATAGAGAGAAAAATTCATTTGGGAAATGCCGCAAAAGTAGCTTTATGTATCTTTATGGGTTAAAATAATTTTCAGATCAAAATAACAAGTCATTTCCCTACTAAGAGACGATCAATATTCTATTTAGTCTATTTGTTCCTGATCAGGAGGACATAAAAACTAACGGACCAATATGTTAGAATGGTACCTTGTATATTTTGGAGTAGTTTACCCCCAGGATGACATAACAGGAAGACTTATGTTGATTAACAGCCTAACTACATAAACTAACCATTAGTGTCAACATGTCATCATTTTTGGTTTGTTAATGTTGCACAGTGACAGGAACTGTGGTTTATTGGCCAAATCTGAGTGACTGATGTTTATGTCTTGTCTTGTATTATATTATATTATGTTAAATTGGTGTCCTTTAATTTTTACCCTGGGATAGGCTCCAGCTCCCCTGTGATCCTCTCGAGGACAAAGTTTAAGAAGATGAATGAATGAATGAATGAATGAATTTTTGCCCATTCAAACATGTGGTTTTAAAGTAATTAACCTATTAAAAACCCAGTGCTAAGTACATGGCAGTTTTTTTTCCTATATATTTACCTTATCTTAAGTGATTTATCACCATTTTTTATGATACGGACCTCTGCATTTTGTGGTTTTTCAGTGAGAATCATGTATTTTCTTATATTTAATTCATTGATCATGTAGATGTTCATAGAAGCTTCGATTAAAGTTGAGGGTTATTATATCAGAAACAGAGAAAACATGAAGAAAAGGTGACTTTTTCATCAAAATTGACCATTAACTGAACAAAAACCCAGTGTCTCCATCCACTGTCATTGATCCAACTCCATGGGTTTTACTGGTGAATCAATGCTGTAGAAGATGACGGTGTTTCCACGGTAACTACGGAGCCTCTGAGCGTCGAAATGGGTCAAATCTGATGACCATAAAAAGATGACAAACTGTATTTTACACCAATTATTTACATGTATCGACGCATTAGTGGGTGAGAAGATATTAAACAGTTCAGATCAGTCGATGGTTTTGGTCGTCAGTAGTTATTTGGGTCTTTTTAGATTCAGGTCGTCTGTGTTTCAGCTGACGGTTAAGGGTTAAATTGCTTTTTCAGACATTAGTATCGTTCTCAAATTTCCCAAGTGGAACATCCCTATTTGTGATACTGCAGTTCGTGAAGACAGACTTCTCAAATAACAGAAGCTGTGCAGCTGGATGACCATTATTTCCTTCAAATGGAAGTGTCTGAATGAGATAATGGTGCTTTCAAGGGTCTGCAATCGTCCTACCTGAGTCATTTTGTGAAACGGTAGGGGTTTGATGCCTGCAGTAAGTCAGACTTTAACATTAGACATATGAGGAAGAGATGATGCTGCCTTCATTTTTATTGTCATCAGCATTCGTTCAGTTGAGATGTTTATATTAAGCTTGTTTTCTTCACAAGTCAACACTTTTTATTCACAGTTTTGACTTCCTGATGTCAAAAAGAATCACCACTAATTATTAAAACAGGTCTAAAATTCAAAGTGGCCTGTGTGATGTCAAACAAAAGAGGAATAAAATAAACTTTTGGCATTTGGAAGTTTGAAGAGTTCTTGGAAAGAGTTCAACCTCAGAGCCAGGGCCCGTAGAGTTCAGCCCAACTGTCTGGCTGACGCTCCAGCAGGTACTACCTGAGGATGGCTGTTTCAAATCCTCTTTTCAGTGGCTGGAAACTATTTTAATGGGAAACACAGGGGTGGATAGTAAAAAAAAAAAAAAAATAGAGTTAGGAGTTAGAACTTCCTTCTTCTCCAGGTCCAATTAGATGCTGGCCTGTTTCTGTCAGGAATCTTTCAGCAGTTTTTCAGGAATTCATAGTTTATTGCACCCGCAGCACATCTCTTCACAGACATTGACAGGAGAGGATTAACTAAAACCCCTCTTCTTTAGTATTGACACTTTGATATGATATGACAGTCACAATGCCCCTTTTAGTAATGAAGTGGGGTATTATGTAATAATTGCTCCTGGTAAATTACTGGATAATGTGCTCATTTGTATCAAATTAAACGCAATCAGGCATTAGCATGGTCATTACAGACCTGGCCCCGACTGCTGCCATGGAGAATATCTCCCACATGCTGCACATGATGTCAGGTTATCTGCAGTTCATTGCAGTGGATTCTACTTCCATTTACTGACAGAGTCTCTCAGGTGTGTATTCATGAACTTTAATGCACTTTATGGGGCATTTTAAGTCCATTGTGTCCCATTAAATGAGGACGGGGTGTGTTTCAGAAGTCCTCGTGGTTTCCTTTCTGTTTAGCGCTTATTAAGTCCAACAATGGATGGATTTAATAAAGCTAAAGGCTTCAAAACAAAAACAAATGCAAATTATGTGAGTAATCTGACAAACACAAGAAATATATAATGAAATCGAATTAACAGCATTATTTACTGTCAAATATATTTTATGATTGATGATATTTTATGATCATTACAGTAAATGCAGCAAAAAAGTTCACTGTGACTAATTGTGTTTTAAGTAACATTCAATTTTCCTGGAAGTAAGGAACATCTATTTAAGAGAAGACCGATGGCGTGCACTGGAAAATGGCTGTCAGTGAAGTTAAATATACACCATATGATTTGTAGTTAATGGTCTAAAATCATCAGCGTGGTCCTTCATTTGTGTCATTTGAGGAACCGTGTTATTAATAATAATTTGGAGATCACTGCCATCAGCCCCGTGTCTAAACACCGTGCTCCTATCTTTCGACTCTGACATGTGAAAACTTCAATTACTTGCAACGTGACACCACATTTCTAACCAAATCCAGCTGTAAAAGAGTCCCATGGGAGTTTCTAAACCCTGACAGACAGACTGTAATCTAACTCATCCCTTTGCAGTGTGTATATGGATTTGCGTTGTTCTGTTATGTTCAAGCTGTGGTGCAGATAAGATACCAACGCATATGCTGGATGTGGTAAACACTGAGGGTCCCTGTACATTTGTCTTTAATCCAAGTCCTCATTGCTTTTATTATTTCTAATCCTCCCCCGCAGAGCAGAAAATCCACTCTCACTGCGGGTGCAAGTGGATGAGAAAGGAATGTTTTTGTCATTAGAGAAGTTTGAACCCGTAGTAAACAAGCGCCTCATATGCTGATCCTGAGGAAGGGGCCGCAGAGTGTTTTACTTAAGACTATATGCAGCAGTGTCAGAGCTGCTTAGACTCATCATATCCAGACTTCGGTCTGTATTTCACTGTAAAAAGGTTATTGTGAGCAGAGCCTCTTTAGCCCCATTAGCTCTTATGAAATGATAATTACAGTTTCATACAATCTGAGGCTTAAATTAGTCTTGACCGCTTTCCAGTAATAATTTAATTCATCCATATAATTGCTAAGATTTGCCTCAACCTGAAAAAAAAGCCTGAAGTGATAAATACAAGTGGTCAAATAATCAGAGACATGATGGAAGGTGCAAAATTTATACAAAGGTTTACAGACTGACTTATGTGTTATTTCATTTTCAATTTGTTGTTTTATTTCCTTTTTCTAAATTGGCTAAATTACTGTCGTTAGTACGATCATCTACTCATATGGAGATCCTGATAATATAACAGATTTCATTCAATTAAATTTCAGTTCAAATTCCGCCATAACCTCAAACAATTATTATTGACTCAGAATGATAATTTACAGGAGGCACATGGAGCGTTCAGAAGGCTCTACTTGTATGAATAGAGAACTGTTGTTTTCATTCTCTGAGTCTTTTATATCAATAAAGTAGCCGGTTTTCATCTTTGAATTAAGTCATTTTTTTATGTTTTTGGGTTATGCTTCAGCCTTTCAAGTTATTTATATTCTAACTATATTTAATATTTGGTGTATGGAGCTCTGTGACAAGCAGTTTTTAAAGTCAGATCTCCTGTGTGAAAAGTTTTACCAGAAGCTTGAATAAGCAATGAAACATCTGGAACTTTTGAGAGAACAAAGTTTGGGGGGATTTTCCGATCGTCTTTTTGTTCATAATCTGGACAGTTTTCATTTTTTTCTCTAAGTATTGTTTTCCGTGGCTAAACAATTCTATTCTGTCTCTTCTACTTGAGTACCTTCAATCGATCATTTTGTGAATAGCGTGCCAACACGATGCGCTAACCAGCTCTGTGGCTGAGCAAACCTTCCCCTGTTTGACATGAAGACAAATAGATGAAACCCGGCTCAGGCACCTGTTGAGAGTTATATGCATCTCCTGTGAGGTCGAACAAGGACTGCTGTGCATCCACATAGTGCCTCTTACTTTATCATCTGTCACACGTTGATTTACTTTGGTTTGTATCCAGTTTAATTCTTTATTGGTAGATCCCACTTTTTTTTTTTTTTTTCTTTGAATCCACAGTCCAGATGGTTTATCAGATAAATGAATTGGCAGAAGAATCCAAAGCAGGAGTAATAGTCGTAGCTGCGGTTTTCAGGCTGTTGTGTCATTTACTGTAAACTGTGGTATTAGTCTTCTGTTCGGTAAGTGTGAAATGATGTGATGTGAAGTGGGTGATTATTTTCCACCGTCTAGTGCGTTGGCGTTGCTTTGCTCTCACCTACTGAGCTGGACTGCAGCGTATATGTCCAAATCTCTCCTGTCTTCCCCTGTTCTGACTTCCAGAGCCTGTCTTAGTTTGATCCTGTGGTTTATTTGTCTTAATCACCCAGAGGAACAAAGACGGAGCCGGAGACCAAAGAGGGCTTAGTACAATCATATTACCCAGCCAGGAAAACAAACTCACTTCAATCAGAGGCTGCGTATCCCCATTTTCTCTCTGTCTGTCTACTTCTCTCTTAGTTGCTTAGCCACTTCGTAATAATTTACCTTCCCAAGTGACAGGCCTTAAACTATTTCAGAATGGCTTTACACTAGCTTAGCTTGGGGCAATATTTCACTGTGATCGAAAGAAAACATCAAACGTAGATTGAGCTGCTCGCATTTCAACCTCACAAGTATTTTCTCGGTTTCATTATCCAATATTTTTCCAGGGTGAAAGCAAACATCATCTTACAGCGTGCATGTTATGTCTACAGAAAGAATTACAGTGCAAACATGCAGTGTTAACCTTTGCAATCATACAAACGATGCGGTTGCAGGTAAGGAATGAAGTACGCAGTCATGCATTGTAGACTAATACAAACAGTTTATCCTTTGGCGTCCGGCCGCTTCCTCTGCTCGCTCTGTTGTGTGCAGACTGACCAAGTTTTTTTTTTTTTTTTTTGTGCAAGACTCATGTACAGTACAAGGCTGACCTACGAAAGCGAGCCAACGTTCCATCATAAAACATTATTTCAGCTTTAAATATGATGCTGGCTTTTTATTTGAAAATAGGAAGAGGAGAGTGGTTTTCAATGTGTTGGAGCCTGAAAATGACTTAAGCATCAAGTGCATCTGCTTTGTGATTTCAATCATAATGTGTAACACATAAAGATCTGCTGTTTTAACTATTATCAGTGATGCTCCTTCTTCCCTGTTTGACTGGTCTGGGTTTTACATTTGAATTCTTAATGGACTGATGGAATCGCAGACAAAGCAGTATATATTGTAATATATGATTGCTGGGTGGTTAATGACACACCTCACTGAGCAAGGTCTGTTTGCCTTTATATCATGCATACTTTTCATGGACTTCTTTTTTGTTATACTTTAGTGCAAGTCTTTGGATCCTGTATGGGAATAGTTGGATATTTCAGAGACAGGAAACAAGGACGGTGAGATACTGAAAGTGGGGAACAAAATACAACCAGTCCAGACAGAATAGATCAATGGTCACAGGCACTCGGAACGACATAAGTGAGTGCACATTTGTCTCCATAAAGAACAAATGATACAAAATATACTAAAATTCCCTCCCTGAAGGACCTCTACGGCACCCGCTGCCTCCAGAGAGGATGCAGAATGATAAGAGACGGTACACTCTACACACCCAGGACACCAGTGTTTGAGCTGCGAGATTCAAAGTGCTGCGTTCACGGACAAACAGACTCAGGAACAGTTTTTAAGCAGGGTAATCGCCCCAATTAATGAACAAACTGAGCTTGGACATGACTAGCTGTTCGGCAAAACATACATTTTTTTATTTACAATTTTTGCACATATGCATATTTTTGCACAATGTTCATTTCATGACAATACAAATTTATCTTCATGTTAAAATATACTAAATAACGCTGCATTTACACTGCATTAGAGGCATGAGTCAGGACTCAGGGAAACAGTAAAATGGGCTGAAATAAAAATGTCATGTTCATCATTATCTCATTTTTAATAACAAAAGACATGGCTTATAATAACAAACCATGTGGACTTTTGATCTGAGTCTTTCCTTCCTCTGAGGAGTTTGTCCCCTTATGCTGAAAAAAGTTCACAGAATTTCCATGCACATACCTACAATTACACTGGTTACATTAACCCCTTATCAATTTCTTACAGTTATTGATCTAATAAACCTGATAAAGCTGAGTTTGACCCAAAATGACATCACAAATCTTATCTGGGTGCCTCTGTAATTGTAAACAATGAAACAATGTTAAGCTTATGATCACACTGTTAAAAAAAATAGTGTTTATATGTAGAGAAATAACTCCAAAGTATGTGAACCTGGTGGAGACTGAGGAAAAGAGACAAACTTAGGATGAAAATTCTGCAAGAAAATTTTAGATCAGTATTTTAAGCTTAAATGAAGTCATGTATTACATTGATCAATTTGTCGTTTCATGGTAAATTCTGATTGTTGTTGTGAAGACATATTTCACAGCAGTTTTAACACTGAGAGATGGTCGTTCTACATTTTTCCAACTTTCTCTTATTGTCTCTGGTCATGATCTGTTGACTTCTGTCACAGTTTGACATAGGACCTCTGTTTTTGTTTTAAGCTACAACCAAAAATGTTGATGCATTGTGTTGTTTTTTCATCGGGGACAGCCCAAAGGTTTCAGTTGAGTTTTTGAGACTGGGCTAAACTAATTTAAAGGACGTTAGACCGCCTGACTATGGTCCACTCAGAAAGTACCACTTATTTATCCATCAGATTTAGAAGTGCTTCCTCCTTTTAAACTAAACTGATCCTTTCCTGGCTGTAACATTATATTTAATGACAGAATAACTTCAGGCAAGAGAACATTTATTTAGGAAATTATCTTTTTTTTTTACAATAAGAAGAGCTTGTGTATTACGAAGACAATCTGCTTCCACTGTACATCACATTTGCAAGGTTTTTAAAACTATTGGGAGTGAAATAACAGAGCAGTAGCACAGCAAAAAAATGTAAAAAAAAAAAAAAAAAAGTGAGACTTTTATGACACCGACATCTGTGTGTTTTTCTGCTGCCAGATTCGTGCTTTATTCCTGTGGATTTGTCTACTATCCTATCTGCTGTCAGCTCTAAGCTGCATGCCTGATCCTCCCATGTAATGTGGTTATTTATCTTTCAGATGGAGGATCCATCCTGAGAAGTGCACTCACATACATAAAGTGTGCATATTACAGAGGCACAGTGAACACACACACAGGCCCAAAAAAAGGCACACAAAATGAGAAACACATTGAGCCTTTGGTCGTTCGCTCTGAGTGCTTGAATTATATTTTTTCTTCTCGGTCGTCTCTTTTTTTCTGTCCTCTGGTCCCCTTAAATCCTTGCGCTCTATCATCCATAGCACTGCTGTCCCCCATGGCTTTCCAGAAAAAAATTACATATTGCCACATGGGAGTTGGCAATAACAGCTGTCTGTCCATCAAAAATCATTATATTGTGGTTGTTTTATTTTTGTGACCCATGCACATAGGCATCACTCGTCTTGTGGTGTAAATGTGAAGATCCTGAACATACCGATCAACAGCTGCCATGTTAAATAGGTTATTATTATTATTTTTTTCACTTTAAATAACCTCAGCACATGTGGACGAACACACGTGTGTTAGTCACCTCGTCTATGGGGGAGGATGTGAAGCGTTCTGTAGCTATTGAGCAACAACCACAACAACTGTTACAGTAATCATCAGTGAAGTCATCCTCAGGACTGATCCAGGTACTGCTGTGATTTTAAGATTCATGTCTAAACATTATTATCAGACAAAATGACAGCGTGATCTGTATGATAAAGTGCAAGTATACACAAGAGAACCAAAGCGTGTACATATGTGCAGCACTTTATGAATAAGTGCGACTGAATAACATTATGACTTGAGGAACTGTGCAAATATTTCATTCCATACATCATATTTTCCACTTTTCTACAGAATGCAGAACCCATTTATCTGGCAGAAAAACCAGACTTACTGCACTACCACACACCCTGACAGGCACATAATAAATTTCCAAAAATGGAGCAAAGCTTTCATTCAATACAAATATCAGTATTGACATTATAATAAAGAAATGTGAGAGAATAGTGATAACAGAGGAAGATGATTCCTACGCTGTGATGTAGTGATTGGTGAAGGTGAAGTATGAGGAGTATGAGTATGTGTTGTTTAACGTCTGCAACATTATTATCCTCAAACTACTCTGACCTGGTATGGAACACTGCAACTTAATAAGCTATTTCTTTCATGGCATCAGCAGATGAAACAGCCTTTGGAAAAAATGAGTGGAAAAAATCTAAATCATTGTCTTTTTCCATACTCAAAATCACAACCAGTCCAAGTGAGGAAACTTGCACAGTCGACTGAGCTGTGAAAGACCTTCTCCTCTTGGCCTCAGTGGCAAATGTTTTCCAATCGCCTGCACCAACTGGAGGGAAGAAGCTG
Organism: Ostorhinchus cyanosoma; assembly: GCA_029814465.1. Taxonomy (NCBI): domain Eukaryota; kingdom Metazoa; phylum Chordata; class Actinopteri; order Kurtiformes; family Apogonidae; genus Ostorhinchus; species Ostorhinchus cyanosoma. The sequence continues at coordinate 18,826,844 of JAPTYQ010000015.1, read as the reverse complement.
AGAACAAAAAGGCGCAACCTTAAAATTTTAACATGTCTGTTTTATATTGATTGAGATTTCGGTGAGTCCTTGCTGCAGAAAAGGCCAAAATTCATTGCAAACTGAAGGAACATTTTCCACTTAAACTAAGGATTATGTTTCTTTTAGGAGCACATTGTCCAGATGAAAAGAAATGATTAGTTTCCAGGAATTCATCTACTTTACCTAAACTGATAGGTGTTGTTGAGTATCTGGACTTGTGAACCCAGGTGAGTTTGTAAGATCCACATCACCCTTCTCCACACGTCCACTGACACACATTTCTGTCTGGATGTTTGGTGGAGCTGATGATGTGTTGAAAAACTATAAAATGAAAGAAAAGAATGGCAAATCTGTGATGACAAAAGCAGAACAAGAACAATGTGCCTCAGCTGTTCTCATCTGTGCTCCTCATCCTTCAAAAACCCAGAGAGGAAAAGAAGAGCCACCAAAGGACAAAGACGGCAAAAAGGAGAATAAACCGGAAAATAGAAAAGATGATTAAAGAGCCACGATTTTTAAGATAGAAAGAGGTTTTGTGTTGTCGATTAAATTTGCTGTGAAGGATTTTGGAAATTTATTTAATCAGTGCATGAAAATAACAATTTGCAATCAATGTATGAAAAAAATAGTCCCTCTTTTTGAGTTGAAGAAAGCCTGAAGATCTCAAAAGCTTCTGTGTAGGTTCAGTCACTATAAGCTTGTCTCATTTTAAACTCCTGTAGATGTATCTCTCATTTCGTCACTGTCGGGCAGAAACCTCTTATGTTCAGGAAACTGGAAAAAACAATGTATATTCTAAATAAATCAAAGAAGTTAAGAAATGTAGTTTTCAACACTTTTCATTGGTTTAATATTTCTAAAACCCTGAAGACTGAACAATTGAATCATTTTATGACAAAAAAAAAGACCAAAAATGGACTTATGAGGTTTCTGCCCGACAGTGACGTTATGCAACTTTATTTCAAAATCATGACAAGATTTTTTTGTGATTATTAACTGTGTCACATAATTGTCATGTCTGAAGAAACATAACATACACAAATATTTGTGACTAATAATTGAAGTTCAACATTCATTCCATTCATCTGTGAGTAACTGTTGGCGGATCTGGAGAGACAGGGAGGTCCCAGGACTTGAAAGCATTGAAGTCAGATGTTTTTTGATCACAGACTTGTTTTAACCCTTGAGCGTTTTGTCACTATGCAGTAGAGCAGCAGGAGATCTTCAGTCCAAAAAAATAAAATAAAATCTCATGCTGCTTTCATACTTTGTTCTTGCCCTTTTTTGGCCTTTTGGTTCAAGAACTGAAGAAATAAAACGTCCCTGTTTCCCTGCTGTTAGATCGCTGTTCGCTGCAGTGATGTGAGACTGAAGACTGAGGAGAGAATTCACAAGTCCTTCAGGCAGTCGCACACAGTGACACTAATTTAATCAGTCATGGAGCTAAAGGCGGATTATAACAAAGAGCAAAAAAGAAAAATTAAATATTTTAGGGCATTTCATAAGACGAAATAAATGAGATGAAAAGACATCCAGAGATGAGACAGAGCAGGAGAAACGAATAATTATAACATATCAAACATTTCATATTATTGATTAAATAATCACTATGCATGCATTAAAGGCGCTCATTTTGGGGCTAGGAAGTCTGTCAGAACTGGTTTACATGCTGCAATACTTAAAAACCCCCATTCACACTTCATTTTCTTTTACCTTGTCTCTTTCCCCAACATCCCAGTCTGCTCTAATTGATCCTCTGGCTCATGTGGTTGGCATCGCTCACTGTCATTGTCTGGAAAAACTATGTTCAGGTGTGTTTTCTGATGCAGTTGAAACATGGCTTCAGCTCAGCCCATTAATTAAAGCCTGAATTCAACAGGGATTCCTTTATTCCAAATGTGAAATCAGAACTCGTCCTGCACATCAGGATTTTGAGTGATGCACAAGTCAATAAATAACCATTTACATCAGATCTTGCCAGTGTGGTGCAGTATGATGTGATGCAAAGCTAAAAGCAGACACAACTCACTGGTGATCCTGTATTCTTTCAAAAATTCAGCTCCCTAGAAATAAAACCATGGGATTCATTAAGTCTGTATGTTTTTATTATTATTATTATTACCCCATCCCCCCAAAGGAGAGGCAGGGTTTGGTTTGTTTGTTTAACCATTTAGTAGCAAAATTATTGGTTGAATTCATACCAAATTGGGTTTATAGGTTATCAGTGACACAGAATAGATGTGATTATATTTTGAGAAAAGTAAAAATTTTTACCCCACCCTCCGAAGGGGAGGCGAGGGTATTGTTTTTGTGGTCCGTTTTTATTTTTGTCTGTTTGGTTGTCAGCAACTTTATGCCAAACCTACTGACCCACTTTCCATTAAATTTCAGGAAATTAAATTTTTTCAGGAATTAAAATTTCCATTTAATTTTCAGGAAAGGTGCGAGGTGGTCCAGAAGAGATCCCATTAAATTTTGGTGAATGTAGGTCATAGGTCACCAAAAATTGTTTGATAAAAGATAGGACAAATCAGGTCAAATGTTTGCGAGGGCACCTGTCCACCACTTGTTTATGAATTTTTTAAATCTTTTTTTCTCCCATTTCCTTGTAATGAGCAACATTTCATATGTCTACAAAAATATCAATTTTGTTTCGATTTACTTCAAACTTGGCACATATACACAGAGGGAACTGATATGCTGACATCAGCACATGCATAGACATGATGACATCAGCTGGATCCACGCCAAAATAAGCTACAATACATGTGAGGCGCGGGGTTTGTTGTAGCTTGCACCACTTGTTTTATATTGTTTTTGCACTATCTTTATGCATGCACCCTTTTTCTTCTAATCTTATCTTGAGCACCTCATCTAATCCAATCTAGTCTAAGTGCTGCAAACTGAAAAAGTGGCATCTTAAATTATGATCACTTAAATGAAGACAAGATGACAATCATGAACAATTTAATCAGGATGTTTCTGAATTGGAAGCAGGGTCTAACCATTTCCACAGCAGGAAACTGTTACAACCTGCAAGCACAAAAAAAAGTAGAGCCTGTCGGTGGGTTTCGCTACTATGCTTTATTCTTTACTGGCGTTGATGTTCATGTGTAAATAAATTAAAGTAAATTTGACCGGCTTAACACATACTCTGTTCAGATTGTGAATACATGACAAAAGGCTCTGATGCATTGGATCTTTAGACCTTTACATAACTCCAAATTCTGACTTCAGATTAGGAGTTATGGTATGGTATGGCTGACTAACACCACTTTTTTGCCTATGACCCACAGGTTGAGAAAGCTGCTTATAAGGTATACAGCAGCAATAGCAGCAAAAGTACTCAGTGATGTTGATTTACACACAAATTCAATTCCCCAAGGATTTACAGATAACGTCTGTTTGGGCTGAGTTGTGAT